>JAXRKP010001292.1:55000-132500 GCA_037039925.1 Doris montereyensis | reverse complement strand
AATGGTCTGTAGGACTACATCAATAGGAAGACTAATTGTTCAATTGTCTGTAGGATTACATCAATGGGAAAACTAATTGTTCAATGGTCTGTAGGATCATATCAGCAGGAAAACTAATTGTTCAATGACCTGTAGGACCACATTAATGGGAAGACTAATTGTTCAATGGTCTGTAGGACTACACCAATGGGAAAACTAATTGTTCAATTGTCTGTAGGACTACATCAATAGGAAGACTAATTGTTCAATTGTCTGTAGGTCTACATCAATGGGAAAACTAATTGTTCAATTGTCTGTAGGACTACGTAATGGGAAAACTAATTGTTCAATGGTCTGTAGGATCATATCAACGGGAACACTAATTGTTCAATTGTCTGTAGGATTACATCAATGGGAACTATTTGTTCAATGGTCTGTAGGAGTACATCAATGGGAAGACTAATTGTTCAATTGTCTGTAGGCCCACGTCAATGGGAATACTAATTGTTCAATCGTCTGCAGGACCACATCAATGGGAAGATTAATTGTTGAATTGTCTGTAGGCCCACATCACATCAGTAGGAAGATTAGTTGTTCAATTATATGCAGGCTAGTAATAGTAAGACTAGTCGATCAATTGTCTGTAGCCTCGCATCAATGGTAAGACTAGTTGTTGATCAATTGTCTGTAGGCTAGCATCAATGGAAAGAATAGTTGTTGATGAATCGTCAGTAGTCTAGCATGAATGTTAAGACTAGTTCTTCAATTGTCTGTAGCCTGGCATCAATGGTAAGACTAGTTGTTGATCAATTGTCTGTAGGCTTCAATGGGAAGACTGTTGTTGATCAATTGTCTGTAGGCTAAGCATCAATAGTAAGACTAGTTGTAGATCAATTGTCTGTAGGCTAGCATCAATAGTAAGACTAATTGTTGATCAATTGTCTGAAGGCTAGCATCAATGGTAAGAACTGGTTGTTGATCAATTGTCTGTAGGCTAGCATCAATGGTAAGACTAATTGTTGATCAATTGTCTGTAGGCTAGCATCAATGGTAAGACTAGTTGTAGATCAATAGACTGTAGGCTAGCATCAATGGTAAGACTAATTGTCTATTCAATTGTCTGTAGGCTAGCATCAATGAATAGACTAATTGTCTGTTCAATTGTCTGTAGGCTAGCATCAATGGTAAGACTAGTATCTGTTCAATAGACTGTAGTGATCTTTCTCCAGGATGCCCTGTCCCTGTTCAATAGACTGTTTTCTTCAAAATATTAAATTTCTATTTTTCAATGCCTCTTTTATATTTTCTTCCCACTTTCTTCTAGGCCTGCCTTTTGGTCTTTTCCCTTGGACTTTAGCACTGTTATACTGATTTAGCTATTCTATTGTCATTCATTCTGTTTACGTGCCCAAACCACCTCAATTGATATATTTCTATCTTAGTTTTATGCCATCTGCTTTGGTTTGATCTCTTATTGTTGTGTTTCTGACTTTGTCTCTTTAAGTGAATACCATAGTTCGTCCCTCCTCACAGTGTCAAATGCCTTTTCTAGATCAATAAAACACAGGTGGAAGTCAATGTTTCTCTCAATAATTTTTCTATTATTTGTCTAATTGTAAATATGTGGTCTTGTAGACTTCTTCCTGGTCTAAATCCACTCTGATGTTCTTCAATCTGATCCTCTACTCTTTTCCTTAGTCTCATTTCCAGAATCCTGGCATACACTTTTCCTGGTACGCTAAGTAGTGATATCCCTCTATAGTTTGAGCATTCCATGTTGATCCTTTCTTATGTATTGGTACTACCGTTCCTTTTTCCAGTCGTCTGGCACCTGTTTGGACTTCCATGCTTGTTGGCATATTGCATGTAGTAGTTTGTCTGCCTCTCTCCTTGGTTTTAATCATTTCTGGATAAACCTGATCTACTCCTGGGGCTTTTCCTTAATTTCACTTTTCTTATAGCTGTTTGGATTTCTTCCATTGATATATCTACATGTTTAGCTGTCTCATCTGCATTACTTGTTACTCTTACTAATTGATCTTTACTCCTTGTTTCATATATTCTGGGGATTATGTAATTGGTGAAAATGCTTTCTCCACTCTTCCATGATTTGGCTGTCTCCTTTCATTATTTCTCCTTTGGCATTCTTAATTTGCCGTATTGGGCATGTTTTGGTCTTTCTCATGCTCTTCATTGCTCCCCAGAACAGCTTTTTGATTTCCTTCATAGCTTTCTTGAAGTCTTTGTCCAAACTCTTCCCATTGTTCCTGTTTTGCTTTCCTAACTTCCTCTTTGGCGATAGTTCTTTTACTCATGTAATCTATCCTATCCTCTGGTCTCTTTGTTTGCAAGTATTTCTTCCAGGCATCCTTCTTTTCTGTGATCTTAGTTTTGACATTCTCATTCCACAATGTTGTTCTTTTCCCATCTCCTTTAATTTGTTTCCTACAGACCTCTTCAGTACAACTGAAGTTTATACAATTACCCTTTTCTTCTATTGTGCTATCATACAGATCCATCTGCCTTTCTTTTTATCCTAGATTGGTGTATCTCTTTTACTATTGTTTGATTTAGTTCCTCTATTTTGAGTTTAGTAGCTTTCTTCTCTTTCCTTTTCTGTTTGTTTTCTTCAGTCAGTAATATCATTTTAGCAATCACTAGGTGATGATCATTTAATATTTCTGCTCCTCTGTTTACTATTGCATCTAATGTACTGTAAAAAAGGGAACTGTTAACTATTATGTAGCCTATGATTTGACTTTTTACACCTGTCTTCATCTACTCTTGTATATTTGTGGATATCTTTATGAGGCAAAAATGGTGTTGGTTATGTTCATGTTATTCTTTAGGCAAACATCTATTAGTCTCTCTCCATTTGGAGAAGTTGTAGTCTCTCCTTCTTTACCTATTACTGCCCCTGATGTTTCTATATTGTTGTCTACTCTAGCGTTTAAATATCCTAAAACCATTAGTTCCTGTTTAGGTTTGAGATTCTCTGCAGCTATTTATTAATCGTTTTCGAAGATATCGTTTTCTTCTTTAGTGGCGTCTTCGTTTGGTCCATAAGCTATTAATAATTTAATTTCTCTTCCTTTTGGTTTAATATTTACCTCTAATAGCAGTGGGCCTATAAATTTCCAACTTTCTAGTAGCCTTTCATGCCTTTTATGCATTAGGAGACCTACTCCTGCTCTAGCTCTATCTTTGATATCTACTCCTGAGAAGATTAAAATATGATTAAGTCCTACATTTTCTATTCCTTGTCCTTTTTTCTTTGTTTCTGTAATAGCCAAAATGTCTACTTTGAATTTTTCCATTTCTTCACAACTAATTCTAACTCTTTTCCATTTATTGCCCTAACGTTCCATGTTCCAAAAATCACAGTCCGTGTTCGTTTCCATTTTCGTCGTTGAAAGGTCAAGCTGGTTATATTATATTTATTTCTCTGCATCAGTTAGGTTTCGGATAAGCGGGGATTAGCCCACTGTACCCTAGGTAGATGATGGGGCTGCCACCTTTAGGCCCCCTACCAGGCCTTGTTATTTTCTGTCACGGTTAACTCCTTTAGCCTTTGGTCATTCAAGACAAGCCTGCAAGGCAGCAGGTTGTTATTTTCTGTCATGGTTAACGCCCTTAGCCTTTGGTCACTCAAGACCAACCTGCAAGGCAGCAGGTTGTTTTCTGTCAGGGTTAACTCCTTAGCCTTTGGTCAGCCAAGACCAACTTCTCAAGGCAGCTCTCTCGTGGGGTGCAGAACCATCTTCTCCCCCGTACTTTTGCTTTTCCTGTCCACTGCCCGGGTTTAGTTTCCACATCTCAAAAAAATTGTAAGTTTTCGCACCTTGTCTAACATCAGGCCCAGTCTATCGTCAAAGCTTTTTATCGTCTTTCTGGAGCAGTCATCTATGACGCAACTCAATAGTCTATTACAGTAGAGCTTACGGACGCCGCAAGCGAGCTGGCGAAAGCCGCCGGAGGCCAGTGCTCAGACGACTTAAAGTTAACATTTAATAACAGTTCACTCTGACATAAGTAGTTTCAAAGTAAAAGCAGATTTACATACTCAAAGCAAAAATATACATGCTAAATAAGTTTAAAACTATTTTTGTTTCAAGCGCCTAAAAGCAAAAATTTGATCCATTGATATATGCTATAGAAATACATCTATTATTATTAGTAGTAGTATTGTTATTACTATCATTACTAATATTATTATTACTAGCCGAGATGCCCACCTCTGATGGTGTAGGTTCTAGATCTAGATCTTAGTCTGTCTACATCAATATTTCTGCTGACGAAGGCTCATGAAATACTTGTAGTTGTACTCGTTTATGTCTGTTCCTTTTGTATAATCGAATCTTGACTTCTTTTTTTCTTCCTTCTTCTTTAAGGCATTGTGATGCTCTGGATTTAGACGTAATACATTTTAAGTGCTTCAATTCTGCGTCTTTATTATCTATATCAGTTCGTTTCCGGTTCGTAAACATAAAAAATCATGATGTTGTTTCTTTTGTTATTTACAGATACAGCTAATAAATGCAACTAATATATAATATTTTCAACCTTTGAACTCAATGGAAAATGAATAGGCCCATGCACATACGCACATTTTCAAGATTTTCGGTTGCCGCATACAAACTAAAGGTGGGTTTTTTTTTTTAATCATTCATACTTCATCTGTCATTCGTTTGACCTGTCGGAAATAAAGGTTTCCTAGGTAACACAGTTCCTATGTAACACAGTTCACTAGTTCATAGGTAACACAGTTCCTAGGTAACAGTTCCTAGGTAACACAGTTCCTAGGTAACACAGTTCACAGTTCCTAGGTAACACAGTTCCTAGGTAACACGTGATGCATTGACGTACACAAGAGAGTCTGGCTTTATTCCAGATTTAAGATGCTTGTGACTTTCACTGTTCGAAATGTGTAATGAAATCATACATATCATTTTCATTATAAACTATACAAGAGAATCCTGAGTGACATACACGAAGCTGACCACGTTCCGAAGTCTCACCAGCTTGGAACAAAAAAAGCAATAAATACACAAGGCTGCAACAGAGATCATAATGAGAGAGAGAGAGAGAGAGAGAGAGACAGAGAGAGAGAGAGACAGAGAGAGACAGACAGAGACAGAGAGACAGAAGACAGACAGCAGACGGAGGGAGGGAAGGAATGAGGAAGGGTGAGAATTGGCGGTTATGAGATGGGGAAAAAAAAAAAGCAGTAGCGATGATGGCCATGACAACAAGGTGATAATGACTACGATGACAATGATCATGACGATAAAGATGATTATGGGAACAAGATGAAGAGGTGAAGCACAATCAGGCCCGATCTATCAATGCTTATATCCTCTTTATAGAGCAAGTCATTTATAAAACTCATTAGATAAAGTTTATCATTACCTTCAAATACAACAGTATTATTACAATAATTTTCTAACGATTATTGACTTGAGATTAATCTTGATTACATTAAATTCAGGTGAACACTAAAGTGAATCTTTGTGACTTAATGGGATGTCTATCTCACATTGTTCTTCTCCATGATAGGTGTGGAGCTTCCACGTAAGGAGAATGATGTATTTTATTCGTTTAAAATAAAAATACTGCTTTTTTAAAAGTCTGAAACTGACTGAAACGAGTGCAATGAATTACTTTTCCTATAATGTCCAACCCTAGATGGATTGATAACAATCTTAGTTATCATGATAAAAGTAATTTTGTTGTTTTAGAAACATTATTGTGACCTGGTCGGATAAGAGAGAGTTTAAAGAGTGAGTGAGAGAGATAGACATAGAGATAGAGAAAGAAAGAGAAAGAGGAGAGAGAGAGAGAGAGAGAGAGAGAGAGAGAGAGAGAGAGAGAGAGAGAGAGAGAGAGAGAGAGAGAGAGAGAGAGAGAGAGAGGGAGGGAGGGAGGGAGGGAGGGAGAGGAGAGAGAGAGAGAGAGAGAGAGAGAGAGAGAGAGAGAGAGAGAGAGAGAGAGAGAGAGAGAGAGAGAGAGAGAGAGAGAGAGAGAGAGAGAGAGAGAGAGAGAGAGAGAGAGGGAAGAGAAAGAGAGAGATAGAGATAAAGATAGATAGGTAGATAGATTGAGAGAGAGAAAGAGAGAGTGAGAGAAAGAAGTGAGAGAAGAGAGAGAGAGAGAGAGAGAGAGAGAGAGAGAGAGAGAGAGAGAGAGAGAGAGAGAGAGAGAGAGAGAGAGAGAGAGAGAGAGAGAGAGAGAGAGAGAGAAAGAGAGAGAGAGAAATAGAGAAGGATAGAGAAGAGAGAGAGAGGAATGAGAAAGAGAGAGAGAGAGAGAGAGAGAGAGAGAGAGAGAGAGAGAGAGAGAGAGAGAGAGAGAGAGAGAGAGAGAGAGAGAGAGAGAGAGAGAGAGAGAGAGAGAGAGAGAGAGAGAGAGAGAGAGAGAGAGAGAGAGAGAGAGAGAGAGAGAAAGAAAAAGAAAGCTGAGCACAAAAGAAAGGGCCATGCTTACATCTGGGAACAACGACGCCATTTCGGATACTGCCGTGTATATCCTTTCTGAGCATGACTCAAAACTGAAATTTGTGAAGCAAAGAAAAAAAAAAGGTAGGAAAAACATGTACTGAACAGAAATAAAATAATAACAACATGTATATATATATATATATATACATATAAAATCATATATATATATATGTAAACAACACTGAAACTTAAAAACAATAATATGTGGTTATAATCTTAAATTTCAATTGAATTGACTTGAGTTTCCCAAGCTACTTCTTGCGAAAAACAAATGCAGTAGATAAAAAAAAAAAATCAAGTCATTTCAATGTGAAGTCTAAGCAGCTGGTCAGTCAAAATTCTAGCCATTACAATAATTTGTAGAAATTTTAGTTAGCTCCAACCTCACCCATTCTCCCCTTCACTTCCTTCTCTTCTTCAGTAATGGGGAAAAACAAAGAAAGCGAAATACCACCCCCACCTCAAACACCTAGCAAAACAAAACTCGTATTTAACTAAATCCTATTGTAGTTTTGTAGTGATGTGTTATGGACGTTGGAATAACTCAAGCGTCTCTGAGCACGTTATGGTGGATAACGAGGCGCTAAAAATTGTCATTATTATTATTATTATCATTCATCGCTAATTATTATCATTATCATTCATCGTCATTATTATCATTATCATTCATCGCTATAAAAATTGTCATTATTAATTATCATTCATCGTCATTATTATTATTATTATCATTCATCGCTATAATAATTGTCATTATTATCATTATCATTCATCGCTATAAAAATTGTCATTATTATCATTATCATTCATCACTATAAAAATTGTCATTATTATCATTATCATTCATCGCTAGAAAAATTGTCATTATTATCATTATCATTCATTCGTAATATAAAAATTGTCATTATTATCATTATCATTCATCGCTATAAAAATTGTCATTATTATCATTATCATTCATCGCTATAAAAATTGTCATTATTATCATTATCATTCATCGCTTTATACAAATTGTCATTATTATTATTATCATTTATCGTTATACAAATTGTCATTATTATTATTATCATTTATCGCTATGAAAATTGTCATTATTATTATCATCATTTATCACTATAAAAATTGTCATTATTATCATCATCATTTATCCCTATAAAATTTGTCATTATTATTATTATTATTTTTATCGCTATAAAAATTGTCATCATTATTATTATTATTATTTATCGATATAAAAATTATCATTAATATTATTATCATCAGTATTATTCTATGGATAGTGGCGCTATAAAAATTGTCATTATTATTATTATCATTTATTATTCTATGGATAATGGTCCTATAAAAATTGTCATTTATATTATTATCATCATTATTATTCTATGGATAATGGTCCTATAAAAATTGTCATTAATATTATTATCATCATTATTATTCTATGGATAATGGTCCTATAAAAATTGTCATTAATATTATTATCCTCATTATTATTCTATGGATAATGGTCCTATAAAAATTGTCATTAATATTATTATCACCGTATTATCCTATCAGGGTCAGACAGCGCAACTTTCCCACAGCTTTCCTTTCCTTGTTCTCAAACTGGGTCTCTCAATGACAATCCCCATATCTTCTTTCCTTCAGTGATTACTTCCTACCGTAAGCCAAAAATTGAAAGTTAATTTTTCTGCCCCCCCCCCCAATATTTTATCCAAATTAATAATACACCACTAATTATACTAATATTACTTCTGATTCCCACATATATTTTATCCAAATTAATAATTGTCTCCCACATTATATTTCATACTACTAATTATTAGTTCTGTCTCCCACATTATATTTCATACTAATCATTATTTCTGTCTCCCACAGTATATTTCATACTACTAATTATTAGTTCTGTCTCCCACGTATATTTCATACTAATTATTAGTTCTGTCTCCCACTTATATTTCATACTAATTATTAGGTCTGTCTCCACATTTATTTCATACTAAATCATTAGTTCTGTCTCCCACATTATATTTCATACTAATCATTAGTTCTGTCTCCCACATTATATTTCATACTAATTATTATTTCTGTCTCCCACATTATATTTCATACTAATCATTAGTTCTGTCTCCCACATTATATTTCATACTAATCATTAGTTCTGTCTCCCACATTTATTTCATACTAAATTATTAGTTCTGTCTCCCACATTATATTTCATATTAATTCATTAGTTCTGTCTCCCACATTTATTTCATACTAAATTATTATTTCGGTCTCCCACATTTATTTCATACTAAATTATAAGTTCTGCCTCTCACATATATTTTACACTAAATGATTAGTCCTGTCTTCCCCACCCATCCATATATTTCGCGATAACGGGTCAGTTTTGTCTCCCATTTAATGCATACACTGCTGCCCGTCCACATGTTACTGCTAATCATCTGTTCTGATGAGCTACACAAATCATATGAAGGCACGCACGCTTGTGCGCCAACTTAAAAAGAAAGAAAGAGTACCACAGAGACATGCAACTGACCAGAAAAAGGCACACATTGATCATACCAAAAGATACTACAACAACAAAATGGATCACTATGAGTTTTTTACTATATAAAGGTTGTGGTAAGATTTTGAGTGACGGCCCTGGGTCTTGATGGCTAGATAATCTAGTCGAGGACTCGGTAGTCCAGAGGCAAGGTGTCGGCCTCTCGGTTCGCGCCAACAGTTGAAATATTTTCTCAAGTATTTTGTGAGTAAACCTATCGCTCTGGTCCAGAAAGGTTAAATCGACACCTAGTCCCATCGGAGACGGGCGATAAAAAAGAGGTCCTGTGTACAGATAACAACACTCTGTGCATGTTAAAGATCCCTTGACAGGGACTCGGGGCAAAATTAAAAATCCAACCAAAATCCTGAGATCACCTTAGTTATGGATGTGGGTAAATCAACCCCCCCACCCCCCCCCCGCCGGTAATCTAGTAAAGCTAGCTGCAAAGCTGTGTTTTGAGCAGTGAATTCATGTGCTGCAAAATTGTTTCTTCTATTGTTGTTTTTTTTTCAACTTCGCAGTATTAATATTATTTCTTAGCAGATGTAATGAAAGCGATATTTAAAATTCATATCATAATCTGGTGGATGCAGTCAATTCCAATGAAATTTTGTCTGTATGTCTATCACTCTCCTTTCTCTATGTCTCTTTCTATCACTCCCCATCTTGGTTTGTATGTATGTATGTCTGTGTGTGTATGTGTGTCTCTCTCTCTTTCTCATTGTCTTTTTCTTTCTCTTTTCCTCCCTCTCCATTTCTGTTTCTCTTACTCCCTCCCCATCTCTGTCTGTCTGTCTATCTGCCCGTCCCACCCTCCCTCTTTCTCTCTTTCCTGCCCCTCTTGAGTGGTTGGCAAGTGCTGCTGGTAGACCTATCTGTTTGTTCTCTCTCCCTGCTTTCTTCCTGCTGTTGTTTTCCCTTCATTCACCCTGGCATTATTTTTATTACTTGCATTATTATTATAATCATCATTGTTATTCTTATTCATCTTCTTCTTTTATTGTTGTAGTGGAGGAGTTAAAAATCAATGAAGTAAACAATACCCCTCCCCCTCTCTTTATTTTTCTTTCTCTCATCCTCTCTTTATCTCCCTCCCCCATGCTCTCTTTTCCTCTCTGTCTCCCACTCCCTATTTCCCTCCCCACTCTTCCTCTCTATCTCACTCCCTCTGACTCTCTCTGGCCCTCTGTCTCTCATACTGCCTCTTCTCCTGTCCCCCTCCCTCCCCTTTGTCCCTTCCGTGGATGGTTGACCTACACTACTGGTGATAGGTCCCATCTATTTCTTTTCACTCAAGTCTCTTGTCTTGCTGTTTTATTTCAATTCAACCTGATATCACAGTAGTCTTATTCTTCTTTTTCTCCTTCTCAACCGTCCTTAGAAAAAATGCAATCTAGTCTTGAATCTGAATCCTAGATCTACATGCGTTTAGTACTATAAGTAGAGTAGGCTTACAATTTTAAAAATACGCATAATAGATCTAAAACAATAAATGTCAGGAAAATGTAGACTAATTTGCTTTGAGCGAGCTCCAAGATTTTTGTTTTGAGAAAACAATTGTGAACAGATTTTAAAACCTAGTTGAGCTTGGTTAGCTCTATATAAATCTAATTCTAGATCTAGAGCAAAGCTAGATCTAGATATAGAATGCACAATGAACACTATCGCTACATATAATTCTCGAGGCTAGATCTAGATTCTAGATGTAGACGTCTGGATCTAATCTTAATTTAGATTTAGATTTCATGTAGATTCTTGCTCGTTCAACAAGATCTGACTTCAAACCCGGCACTGGCAGGCAGTTGGACTGACCATCAAAAGTCAGGGACATCACTCCTATTTTATCTTATTAAAAAACTCCCCAAGTGAACTGTCTGATATTGTTCTAGTATCTTTGGTCATACGCTAATGGAACAAACACATTGTATGGTATTCTATGAGACAGATGTGTGGTATGCACAGTGAAGCTGCACAAAAACAATGACAGGCACACAAGAAGAAAAACCCCCAAAAGACAAGCAAGTAATATATTTCCTTATTTTTCAACCCTCAGATGCAATAACCAGTTCTCATCTTGCAAAGACACTGCATTATATCCATTCTTATTTACAAAGAAACGAGTCATAGGGCATGACAAGAGAAACTAGAATTCCTCCTTGTTTATAAAAAGCATGATGAAATTGATATAAGTTTCATATTCTTCCTTTGTAACAGTATGATAAAATTTACATTACATAATTAATATGGTTTTGCATCTAAAGACAAATGAGATTCTAGTGTGTTTATTGCCACAATGGTTTTGCATCTAAAGACAAATGAGATTCTAAGTTTGAAGAAAGAAGAAGAAAAAGGAAAGAGAGAGAGAGAGAGAGAGAGAGAGAGAAGGAGAGAGAGAGAGAGAGAGAGAGAGAGAGAGAGAGAGAGAGAGAGAGAGAGAGAGAGAGAGAGAGAGAGAGAGAGAGAGAGAGAGAGAGAGAGAGAGACAGAGAGACAGAGAGAGAGAGAGAGAGAGAGAGAGAGAGAGAGAGAGAGAGAGAGAGAGAAAGAAAGAGATTTTTAAAGCAATAAACTTGTTTCTCAATTACCCTTGTGAAGTAATGTGTACAAATAAAGCAATTAAGATAAACAAAATGAAACAAAAAAATCAACAACAATGAAACCAGGAGAAAACTGAAGCGGACAACGCACCTATTACAACACAAAACACCACACATCTCACCTATTATGCTTGCCCTCCTGGGCCGACTGCAGGAGTTCTTGGATCTTTTTTGGTGACTTTCTCCGTTTTCTTCACCACCTGCCACAAAATATTATTTTTTTTTAATTCGCATAATTTGTAAAAAAAAAAAAATCTAAATATACAAAAGGGTACAAAAAACCCGAAAAAAAAACAAGAAAACAGAAAGATCTAGTGTCCTTTATGATAAAGACATTTAAAAAAAAAGAAAAGAAAAGGCAGTGAATTGATTCCTGTATATTTTTACTTGAATAGAAATGAAAATTTATTCCCTTTTTAGATCTATTCCTCCTTTCTAACAAGGAGGTCAAAAGTTTTAGACCTAGTCTTCTTTATTTTTGTCATCGTCACGTGTCTTTCCATTATGATCTAATGTTGCGTCCACACCTGAGCATTTTTCGACAAACAGGCCGCATGTTAAATTCCATGACTCGTGTTCAGGGGTGGACCGCTGTTCAAGAATGTAAGTGTGTAGAGAATTTTCTATCACAGCCGGGACCTGTTCGGCTTGTATGACCTTGCGGCTAACAAGAAAACTGAAAATATACACGTCCATACCATAGCATTTTGTGCGTCGCGTTCAGTCTGTGCACCCTGTTCGATTAGGTTTGCACTAAACAGGTAAAATGTCTAGCTAAAAGCAGAAATTCCCACAATTACGTGAGATGAACCATGCAAAAGTAAAAACTACCCTCCACCTTTCAAACAAGATCCAATTTTTTCCAAGTTTTCCGAAATTCTGCTATTTGCACTATGCAAATGGAAATGTCTTTGTATGTAAAATGAGGAGGAGTTTTTTACAGATGTCACACAGTCTTTCTGGTCACACTTGAATTCAAAACCCAAAACCTCAGTTTTAACAACAGACTCCTACTAGATCAATACCGCCAAGCATAAGAAAACAACTCATTAAAAAAAAATCAGTTAAAAAAGAAAATGTGACACCCTCTCCAAATTCCCCCCTCCACCCATCCTGACTTCATAAACATACAGGAAATAACGACAATGTTCCCCTCCTTCTCCCGCAAATTATCTCCTGTCATCCTCTTCTTTTCCCCATAGCTACAAACCCAATTTCATGTGCACTGTATCTCAGGGAAGTTTAGAGCACATAAAATGATTTCATTGGAACAGTTAAAGAATAGTAGATGAATAGATTGGAACATAGAAAGATAAATAAAAAAGATGGCTGTAATAAAAATACAAATATTCATAGAAAAAAACAGGTATAAAAAGAAATATAGACAGAAATAAGAGGGACAGATATGTAAATATATGGATACATATTATGATAAATTTATCTCTCGTCCTATAAGCCAAATCTGATAATGTCATGAATGTAATACGCTGTTCAATCTGAGGTAAAAAAAAAAAAAAAGAACTCCCCCACACACACACACACATAAAAAACCAACCCAAATAAAACAAAATACAGATTCAACAGAAAAACAATTTTCACGCATCTGGCATCAAGAGCACAGCCTTGCTACCACAAGATACACACCTCGTCTTGAGAGGGCATGTTGGGGTCATCTCCAAAGGTCACCAGGGACGAGTTGGAGCCCTGACCGTCACTTTCTGACGACTCACGGATTGAAGACAACACTTCTTGAACTTGGCCCTCACTGAAAAGACACGGGAGGAGAGAAATCAAGTTGAAATGAAAAAAAAAATAAATGAAAAAAAAACAACCCCTCAAGAAGATTGCAAAATATCTAATTCCTTCACCTCCATGGAACCTCAGTTCGATCTTTATCAGAATCTCTAGTGATACAGGTGGTGTTAAACAGTGCTTGTTTATTTGTTTCGATAAACATTACCCGTCTACCATATGCGGTGATCTCTGGGTGAATTAAGAGGAATTGAAAAAATAGCAAGATGAAAATGAAGTAAAAGAAAGAAAGGGAAGAAGTAAGTTCTACCAGCAACCCCTCGCCAACCGGCAAAGCCACGCGTAAAAAAGTGCAATGATAATTAGTTTTGGTAGCAAATGAGTGTATATTGTTTACAAAACTCTCAACAGTGACAGTCCCATTTACGTCAATGACCTTTTGAATAGCTACACCCCGACAAGAAACCCAAAATCAAATAATGACCAAACACTCTCAGCAAAACCTAAAATAACTAGCAAAAATCGGTGAACAATCTTTTGAATTCTCAGCTCCCCATTTTTTCTGAAACTCTCTTCCCCACAGATAAGGTGTGCTGATTCACTAACGGCTTTTAAATCAGGACTAAACCTCCATCTTTTTACGCTGTAAGGCATTTGATTATGACTATGTTTTATCCTACTATGTACATATATTATTTATCAATATTATTATGTTGTTCTGCTGCCATTGTAAAGCGCTTAGAGCTTGTTGTCTATGGGGTAAAGCGCTTTATAAATGCTAGTTATTACTATTATTATATCTTCATCATAGTGTTCAGTGACACCGGTCACCTAGTGTTTACACTTGTCAAACTGAGGTGTATTACATGTGAAAAGAGAAAAAAGACGTGCCCGATTCACATGTTCTACCACTGTGGGTCTCCTTCACAGTAACGGACTAACAACTCAATTCTTGAGTATAATTGTCGATATTCGCAATTTTGAATTTCCCGTAAACTATTAATCCAACTTTGATTGTACAGGGAAGTACTTATGACATCTGTTTTTGAGATCTTGAAAGCTCCTGTTGGAGTTTAATTTCTGTTGGCCATTTCTTTCTTTCACAGCTTTACTGTACTAGGATAAAGTGAATGTAGAGGGAACAATCAATATTTGAAACTTGCTTTATTTGTTTGTCTGTTTCATTGAAATTTACCCTGTCCGTCATAATGCGGTGATCTCAGGGTGAATTAATAGGAAGCAGCAAGATGACAGATAAGTGAAAGAAGGAAAGGAAAGAAGTAGGACCTACCAGCATCTTCCCGCCAACCGCCTACTTAAAACTGGGACCATCTACATTGACAGCTTGATCTGACTGTTCTTGTGACGCGCTAAAGCTGATCCAAAGGAAGGTGCCATTCATTTATAGGATTTGTGGGGGACTCGGTAGTCCAGAGGCAAGGTGTCGGCCTCTCAGCCAAAAGGTAGCAGGTTCGAGCCCTGCCAACAGTTGAAATGTTTTCTCAAGTTTTTTTCTGAGCAAAATCTACCCCCTGGTCCAGATAGGTGGATCGACACCTAGTCCCACCGGAGACGGACAATAAAAAGGAGGTCCTGTGTGCAGATCAAAACACTCTGTGCATGGCTGTTTACAGGGCAGTCCGGGCAAAATTTAAAATCCCAGCAAAACTCCTAAAATCATCTTAATTGTGGATGTGGGTAAATCAAGTAAAAAATCAAATCAAATCAAAGAGGATTTGTAATAAAGTCTGAGGGAATCCTTCAGGTAACTTTGTTCCCGTTTCGGACTCACCTGTCAAAAGGCATGTTGTTGGTCTTGGGGTGTCGTAATGCCCGTCTCCTCCCTCTGGGATGCCGATGTCATCACGGGTTTTGCCCTGAGGGGGAAATAAAAGTAAGTTTATTAAAAAAAAAAAACATTAACTAAGGATAAGATTTATGGTTTGTATACCCACACAAATGTAGGCGTCAGTGGCCGCGAGCTTAGGCTGCCGGACCGGGTATTATGAAGTCTCGGGTTTGAATCCTGGCAAAGCTAGGCCCAACGTTGTGTTTCTTCACTTAACACAAATTTTCCCCGCTCAACCCAGGTGGAAATGGGTACAAGTACTAGCTTGGGAGTAAAAACCTGTGTCAGACTAGCGTCCTGTCCAGGAGGTGATTGCTATCACCTGTTCTGCTTCAAGCCATTGAAACCGGGATAAGCTCCTGCTCTATGGGCCGTAGCGGCCTTGGAGGATTTTCATTATTATTATTATTACCCACACAAATGTAGGCTCACAGTCCGTACATCAAATATTCCCCAGCACACCATTTCTTTCAAAATCCTTCTCAACTCCATGGAGAACATTCAGCACAGTAGCCTGTTAGGCGCTTCCCTAATACTACTCTTCCTATGGCATGTGCACCCGTGAAAGAATCTGTGTGTGTGTGTGTGTGTGTGTGTGTGCATGTTCATGCACCATGGTGCAATCTTTTACAAATATCACACTGTCTTCCTAGTCACACTTGAGTTAAAAGCCCATAACCCTACACCTCACAGTCTTAACGACGGACTACCACTACTACTAGATCACCCCCACGCATAAAAACAAAACGATGCATACAAATGTACCGGACATGAAGAGGCAGTTAACTTAAGGTCTGGAGGCCTGCAAGGCCAGAATTTATAACCAGGTACATATATATATATATATATATATATATATATATATATATATATATATATATATATATATATATATATACATATACATATACATATACAGAGAGAGAGAGAGAGAGAGAGAGAGAGAGAGAGAGAGAGAGAGAGAGAGAGAGAGAGAGAGAGAGAGAGAGAGAGAGAGAGAGAGAGAGAGAGAGAGAGACAGACAGACAGACAGACAAACACAGACAGACAAACACAGAGAGAGAGAGAGAGAGAGAGAGAGAGAGAGAGAGAGAGAGAGAGAGAGAGAGAGAGAGAGAGAGAGAGAGAGAGAGAGAGAGAGAGAGAGAGAGAGAGAGACAGAGACAGAGAGACAGAGAGACAGAGAGAGAGACAGAGAGAGACAGAGAGAGAGAGAGAGAGACAGAGAGAGATAGAGACAGAGACAGAGAGACACACACACACACACACAGCAAACAGTTTTTATTAACTGAGAAACAAGAGGTAAGAGGAGAGAAAGCTTGCTTCACCTGACCCACGACCTACCATAGCAATGTTACTGGCAGAGGATGATGACATCATAGGGCTATTGGCATTACCATGCTGGAGAGAATAAAACAAATAAATAAATAAACATTGAAACACAGCTCTGTCTGTCTGTGTATGTCTCTCTGTCTGCTGTCTCTCTCATTCTTTTTCTGTCTGTCTGTGTGTTTCTCTTGGTCTGTCTGTATGTCTCTCTGTCTCTCTGTATCTCTCTGTCTACTGTCTTCTTCCCCCTCTTTCCTGTTTGTGTGTGTGTGTCTCTCTCTCTCTCTCACTATCAGTGCCTGCCTGCCCATCTGTCTCTCATCTGTCTGTCTGTCTGTCTGTCTGTCTGTCTCTCTCTCTCTCTCTTATATATGAGAGGGTTTGTGCATGACCTAGATGGCGGACATGTTTCACCAAAGCTACATGTAATCCTATTATAATCATTGTCAATCCTCATATTCATTTATTGAGCACTAACTTTTAAGTAAATTACGCACCTTGTGTAACAGCTGTTGCCTGTTGGGGTCCCTCATTTCTATCATGGAGGTGGGTCGCACCCGCTGGAGCGTGATGATGACCTCGGTAGTTCTCTCCCTTCATTGAATTGATCTGAGGAAACGGTGATTCCATTGGGACTGTTAGTAGAGTTGTGGTTGTTCTCATGCACCTCTCCTGTGTCACATGCAGAAAAAATTTGGGTTTTCCCCTGAACATTCTTTGTCACATGCTGACTCTTTGACTCGCAAAACAGTTGTCACATGCTGCTGTCTCACAAAACAGTCTTTGTCACATGCTGACCACATTGAGTTTTCTCACAAAACAGTCTTTGTCACATGCTGACCACATTGAGTTTTCTCACAAAACAGTCTTTGTCACATGCTGACATTGAGTTTTCTGTCTTTGTCATATGCTGATCACATTGAGTTTTCTCACAAAACAGTCTTTGTCACATTGAGTTTTTCACAAAACATTGACTCACAGTCTTTGTCACATGCTGATCACATTGAGTTTTCACAAAACAGTCTTTGTCACATGCTGACCGCATTGAGTTTTCTCACAACATGCTGACAGTCTTTGTCAGTCTTTGTCACATGCTGACCACATTGAGTTTTCTCACAAAACAGTCTTTGTCACATGCTGATCACATTGAGTTTTCTCACAAAACAGTCTTTGTCACATGCTGACTGCATTGAGTTTTCTCACAAAACAGTCTTTGTCACATGCTGACCACATTGAGTTTTCTCACAAAACAGTCTTTGTCACTTTTCTGACAAACAGTCTTTGTCACATGCTGACCACATTAAGTTTTCTCACAAAACAGTCTTTGTCAAAACAGTGTCATTTTTCCTCTGACAAACAGTCTTAGTATTCTGACCAGATAATCTTTGTCACATGCTGACCACATTGAGTTTTCTCATAAAACAATCTTTGTCATATGCACAATAAATTGGGTCTTCTAACAAACAGCGATTATGACATGCAAAATATATTGAGTCTTCTTACAAACATTCTTCGTCACATGCTGAGCACACTGAATTTTCTGCTAAACATTCTTTATCAAGTGCAGAAAACATTGAATCTATCATTAATAAAAAATTCTTTTGACACATGAAAATTTAATTGAAATTTACCCCGTCCATAATACACGGTGATCTCAAGGGTGAATGAAGAGGAAACAGCAAGATAATATATAAGTGAAAGTAAAGAGTAAAAAGAAAGAAAGTAAGACCTACCAGAAGCGCCCCGCAAATCGCCCACACATGCAAAGTAAATCGGGTTTTCTTGCATGCTTCATCACATGTTCACTTACTTATCGCTTGCACAACTTCTGTGTCGCACTAGACAAAAGACGAATTCAAACTTGTCCCATTTCTACCACTCTATTATCAACAGGGTTGATAGTTTTTTTAATCAACAGGGTTGATAGTTTTTTAAGTTGACATGTTCAGGTCTAAACACCCAAAATATTTACTTAGATAAAATTTTCGATTTTCCCAGTACTACATGTACTACATTAGCTTGTAGAAATTGTGGCAGTCTTGGTTTAAAAGCCTATCCTGATTACGTGATTGACCGTACTGCCATTATGGTACGATGTAGTCCTGGGCGCTACTCAAGCCATTGCTCGATACCAACGAACACAAAACTTTCCAGCATTTTATTATAATCCTGACCACGGTCTCGATAGCAACATACCCTATAACTAAGTTGCCTCTTCATCACATCTTCCTCGTCTTTTTCTTCCGAAATTTTTGTTTTAAGAATTAAATGAACTTGTGACTCCTGAGTGTCGTTCACAGATTTGCCCTCAATTACGTATGTCCACAAATTTACAGACAACTGAAAGTATTGTATCAAATAGCGCTTTCAGCAAGTACAGGAGCTCAGGCTAAGGACTTAATGACAATCAGAAATACACTGACAAACAAACAAAAAACCCAATCTCTTCACATAACAACTTCCCACCCCTCCAAAAAAAATATAAAAACCAAAATAAACAAATACTCTTTCTCCTTTCACTTCAAAGACTCGGTGACGCACATCGGATAAATAAAAATGTTCCCACGACTGTGAGCTTCTCACCTTGATCATGTCCGTTGATGAACGTGTTGGAGAAGTCCTGGCTGACCACACGCAGATTGGCATTCTCTCGCATCAATGTATCCACCTGGATCGGATATATGATAAAAGTGTGGTAGGTGAGTATCAGAGACGAGTAAAGAAGTGCTTCATGCAAACACTGTTTTACTTTTATAAAATCTTGAGAAAATTTTTCAAATGATGGCGGGGCTTTAACCCATGACCTTTGGGTTGAGAGGCCGACATCTTGCCTCTGGAGAACACATACATTGCACGTTTATCATAAAAAAATCACGTTTTATCATTTGTCACAGGGGAATATAACTAACATTGCCACTACACACAGACGAATAACACCCACCCGCTTCTCCAGGTCTATCTTTGCTTGCTGCAAGTGTTTGATGGTGGCTTCAGAGGCAGCCAACGCTTTCTGCACCTCAATGAACTCCTCTGAGGACACGGGACCCTCCAAGTTGTGGCCAGTCATACTCTGAGGAAGGCGAGAAGAAGGTCATTAAAGATAATGATACGCTAGAGACAAACAAAAAAAGAAGCAAATAACAATTTATCAACAGTTTTAAGAACAACAAACTGTACTATTTGTCGGATACACCCACAAGTTTTTTTTTCCATCTGATTTGGTTTGATCTCTTACTTTTCTGATTTCGTCTCCTTTAGTTTTCCTACCACTCTTCTGTAGGAATAAAAAAGGAAAAAAAAAGTAGCACCCACCCGCATTGCCCAGGGGATTCAAAGTCATCTCCACATTCAAAGCCAGTGTACAAAACACAAGCATCTTTGCTTTGTGACAACTCTGTGCATAGCCTCTCAGGCATGCTTATAGCATTTCAAAAGGCTTTCGTTTAGAAGTAGGTCAAAGCCATTGACAAGTTAGTAGTGGT
Source organism: Doris montereyensis (assembly GCA_037039925.1). Lineage (NCBI taxonomy): Eukaryota > Metazoa > Mollusca > Gastropoda > Nudibranchia > Dorididae > Doris > Doris montereyensis. The sequence continues at coordinate 112,467 of JAXRKP010001292.1, read as the reverse complement.
TAGAAGCTATAGCATTTCAAAAGGCTTTTCTTTTAAAAATAGGTCAAAGCCATTGATAAGATAGTAGTGGTTAGAAGCTATAGTATTTCGAAAGTCTTTCTTTCAAAGCCCTTGACAAGAAAATAGTGGTTAGAAACTAGTATTTCAAAAGACATCCCTTGAGAACTAGGTCAAAGTCATTGACAAGAAAGTGTGGTTAGAAGCTATAGTATTTCAAAAGGCTTTCGTTTAGACGTAGGTCAAAGCCATTGACAAGAAAATAGTGGTTAGAAACTAGTATTTCAAAAGATATCCCTTGAGAACTAGGTCAAAGTCATTGACAAGAAAGTAGTGGTTAGAAGCTTTAGTATTTCAAAGGCTTTTCTTTTAGCGTAGGTTAAAGCTATTGACAAGTTAGTAATGGTTAGAAGCTAGTGTTTCAAAAGGCTTTCGTTTAGAAGTAGGTCAAAGTCATTGACAAGTTAGTAATGGTTAGAAGCTATAGTATTTCAAAAGGCTTTGTTTAAAAGTAGGTCAAAGTCATTGACAAGAAAATAGTGGTTAGAACTAGTATTTCAAAAGTCTTCCCTTTAAAAGCAGGTCAAAGCCATTGACAAGAAAATAGTGGTTAGAAACTAGTATTTCAAAAGACTTCCCTTGAGAACTAGGTCAAAGTCATTGACAAGAAAGTAGTGGTTAGAAAGCCAAGGTTTTCACTTTAAAAGCAGGTCAAAGCCGATGACAGAAAATAGAGGTTAGAAACTAGTATTTCAAAAGACTTTCAACTAACTAGGTCAAAGTCATTGACAAGAAAGTAGTGGTTAGAAGCTAGCGTTTCAAAGGTTTTCAACTAAAAGTAGGTTAAAGCTATTGACAAGATAATAGTGGTTAGAATCTATAGTGTTTCAAAGGCTTTCAACTAGAACTAGGTCAGGCCATTGACAAGATAGTAGTGGTTAGAATCTGAAACTGATTTCATGAAAAAGGCTTTCAACTAGAAGTAGGTCAAACCATTGACAAGATACTTGTGGTTAGGGGGTGTGGGGGTGGGGGGGGGAGATGTTTACTTGAAAATAGTTAAATACATTTTTCAACCGTTGGGGGGCTCGAACCCACTACTTTTTGGTTGAGAGGCTGACACCTTGCCTCTGGACTACCGGGTCCTACCCGCTGTAAGGCACCTTCAGAGTGATTTTACAGTAGTAATAACAATAATGATAATAATAATAATAATAATAATAATAATAATAATAATAATAATAATAATAATAATAACCATAATCATAAATAAAGCACATATTCTACTGAAGTTGTTTGATCTAGCTTTTAAATAATTTTAAAGTCAAAGACAAAGATTGTGGTAGTGGTAGTAATGTCAAGTGTGATTAGAAAAGTTTGAAAGGTAAAATTAACATGGTACGGAAAGATGCCAAACTTTCAACAGGGACAATTTGCCAAAACAAAGTCTCCTAGTAGTTTGTTTCTTTGAAAATTAACCCGCACACCTTATGCGGTGATCTCAAGGTGAATCAAAGGGGAAAACTGTGAGGTGAAAGGAAAGAGTCAGGACCTACCAGTGGCTCCCACCAACTGCCGCCCACAATCCCTTTAGTACTTTTGATTCTCATAACCCTGTCCCTCTACGGTTCTAAACGACTATTGGTGTCACCGAAATCTCTCCTCTCCTCTCCTCATTCTGCCCTTTGTCTATGCATGCATATCCTAAAGCATTGACATTGAAATCTGTGAATGGCTTCACTTGACTTCCATTAGCTTCTGCCACCTTTACAGGCAGAGGAAGTCAAGTTTCTTCGAGGCCGTTACGGCCCGTAGGAGCCGGAGCTCATCCGTTTTCAGTAGCGTGAAGTGGTTTCTTGGATTTGATTTACCCCCATCCATAACTAAGGTGATCTTGGGGTTTTTTCATTTGTAGGATTTTTTCATTTTACCCAGACTGCCCTGTAAACAGCCAAGGGATCATTAACATGCACAGAGCGTTGTGATCTGCACACGGGATCTCCTTTTGTCGTCCGTCTCCGATGGGACTAGGTGTTGATTCACCTACCTGGACCAGGGGGTGATTTAACTTTTAAAAAAAGAATCGAGAAAACTTGTCAACCGTTGGCAGGGGCTCAAACCCACTACCTTTTGGTTGAGAGGCCGACACTTTGTCTCCAAACTACCGAGTCCCCAGCGTGAAACGGAACAGGTTATAATAATCACCGCCTGGACAAGATGCTAGTCTGAGGCAGGTTTTTACTCCCAAGCTAGTGATTGTATCCACTCACTGGGTTGAGTGGGGAAAATGCGTCGGACCTAACTTTGCAAAGATTCGAACTTGGGACCTCATGATCCCGTCCGGCAGCCTAACCACTCGGCCACTGATACCACATATTTTCTACAAGCTGGCACAAATTATAAAGCTATCAAGGGAATGTAAGAAAATATGTGATCACGTAAATAAGATGGACAGATAGTTGCATGCCACAACAGAGCAACCTGAAAACACGCAAAACATTGGCATACATCAGGATTAACACTTTAAGTGTGGGGGAAAAAACCCAACGACAACAACATAATGATGACCTGTTGCATCCCAGAGACGTTAAGAGAAATGAACAACTGAATAAAAAAATTAATTTTAAAAAAAAGACGACAAATTCACGAATATAATATGCTCATCTTTTAAAATTTCATCAAAGAAATGCAGACTGCCAAAAGGACAAATTGACAGCCTTTTCTGCTGAATTGTTTGTCATCCATGTATAAATTAAGTAGGTACCATTTGATTTTTTTTAAAAACACCACTTGTATGTGTGTTATAAAAATGCATTGTTATTCTTCTTCTTCTTATGATTATTATTATTATTATTATGATCATTATTATGATTATTATTATTCTTTTGATTATTATTATGATTATTATTATGATTATGATTATGATTATTATTATTATCATTATTATTATTATTATTATTATTATTATTATAAAAAACGCCACTTGTGAGTAAGAGAAAAAATGTTAGTAGGAAAACAGTTTGATGGACAGAGGTGAGTCATTATCAAAGTATTATGACGCCCTTTCTGTTCAAACGGATGGCTAATTAGTTGTACGAATTCAAAGGACACATCATTTTCCTCTTGCTTCTTCCCTTCCACTTTCTCTTTCCCTCATTTTCTAAACATGTGACAAGAAGAGTGTTACAACAAACACAGTTTAGCGCTTATGTAGATCGGCTAGCCATTGTGAACAGAGGGCCGGGAAGCTAAAATTGGCATGGCCATACTACTGGATCAAATGGCCTTTACGAGGATTCACGGAGGAAAGACAAGGAGAAGAGGAAGACAGAAAAAAACGTGGAAACAACATCAGAAAGTGGACGGACGAAGAAGAACTTCTCCAACGACCCAGAAAAGTGGAAGTCTGTTTTGATGTTGGTTTTCCGTTCGTCCATGTTAGGGATGTTTCTTTTGTTTGTGTCTTCTTTCTTTACATTCTTTCTTCTCCATCGTGCGATCTTAGGAGAATTCAGAAGTAGCAGCCAGACGAAAAACAAATAAAGAGTGAAAGGAAAGAAGTAGGATCTACCAATAGCGCCGCCCAGCAACCGCTCACCGATTCTACTTGAAATCTATACAGCCATGAGTACTTCTAATCGCTTTGATTTGATTTTGACTTGATTTGATTTACCCACATCCACAACTAAGATGATCTCATGGTTTTTGGTATAATTTTTTAATTTTGCCCGGACTGCCCTGTAAATAGTCAAGGGATCTTTTACGTGCACAGAGTGTTGCGATCTACACACGGGACCTCCTTTTTATTGTCAGTCTCCGATGGGACTAGGTGTCGTTCCCACCAACCTGGAATAGGGGTAGATTTTGCTTGAAAAAAATCTAGAACATTTTTCAACCGTTGGCGGGGCTTGAACCCACTGCCTGTTGGTTGAGAGGCCGACACCTTGCCTCTTGACTACAGAGCCCCAACTTATAATCGCATACATATGGCTGAACATTAAAACAGCATGGCAAATTGCCTTCATCCATAGGGATATGATTTGGTTGGGTAGAAAACAGTATTTTAGTTGGAATGGGTTTTTTTTTTTCTCCCTGAAACAAAGTTAAATAATACACACTCAAAGCAGAAGGAGAAATGAAAACAAAAAACAGGAAAGAAGGAAGGGAAAATTTCACAACAGCCACAAATTTGAAATTGTTTTTTTTTTTTTTTAAAAAGAGAGGAAGTTAGTATGTGAGTCAGTCTCCTACCTCTGTGAAGGAAATCATGGACGCAGGCGAGTTAGATCTTTTGACTTTAAGGAGCTCCTGATGTGAGGTAAAGAGCAGACAACTCTAGTTACTTAGACAATGGCAGGTTATTGTTACGTTACAACTCTCTTTCTTTCTTTGCATGCCAAGTGTGAAATGATACAAGTTTTTTTTTAAACAATTGGTCATTTTTATTCATAATATGTCCTTGCATTCATTACTGTTGGTGTTTGAAGAAAACAGTGGGAAAATTAAAATGTGAGGAAAATAAAGAATTACAGAATGCAAATGAAAATCTAAAAAAACCAAAAAAAAAAAACAAAAAATACAAAATAAAAAAGATCAAAACAAACACTATAGTTTCCCCCTAAAACAAATTAGACAAAAAATTTCCCGGGGCAGGAAAATCTAGCTACTTAAATGAACACAACATATTTTTTATGCAATGAAAAACCAAAATCAAAACAAGGTATAAAATCAAACATCAGAGCAAAATAAATTAATAAATTTTACATTCACAGGAATCTGGATGGTAGTGAAGCTACGTCATTTTTTTGTTTTGTTTTTGTTACGCTTCTGTTTTGATTTGACACTTCTTATTTCCGATTTTCTCCTGTTTGTGTGAACACTGGAAATTTTCATAGTGAAGGCACTAAATAGCCACAGTATCTAGGAGCCCTAGGAACTGAAGAACTTTGTTTCACTGAATTTAATCCTAATTCATCATATATATGTCAAATATTACAGCTTTTGAGCTCTTACAAATCGTTTCAGCCATCCTTCATTTGCCCGCAACTCTTCTCTTATGAATATGTTGGTTTTTGTGTTCAGTCCATGAAACTCTAATAGTGCTCTATTGACACAACAAGTGTCAAAAAACAACAACACAACAACAAAAAAACCCAAAAGTCTAAAAGGATATTTAAAAACCCCAAATGAATATGCACAAAAAAGTGTCAAATGAAAATTTAAAACAATGTAAAGAGATTTAAAAAAACAAAACCAAATTAACAACACCAACAATAAATAAAAAGAAAGGAAAGGGAAACCAACCTCAGCCGTGATGTCTGGCTTCATCTCCTCCCTGACGCTTTAATACTTTGAGTATCAATACTACTGTAGTCTTCATCTGAGGCCACGCTATATCGTACACGGCTCGTCGTCCTCATAGTGCTAATCCGGAGAGAATGCAATTTGTCTGCACAGAAAACAAAAAAAATAAATGGCAACTTGTGAGTTGAAGATAGCCATTGACCCATACAAAAAAATTCCCCCAAAAACCAACAAAAAAGACACGTAATGTAGTGAAACCATAGTTGTTGTGAGTTTGAAATCACGACGACACTGGTTCAAAACCCATGACTGGCCCAGATGGGTTTTTTTACAACGTCGTACTCTTAGGAAGGTATTTCACCCTCTGCTTTACTCACTTGACTCAGGTGTGAATGAGTATCCAGCCATAGGTAAAGAAAGATAATAATAATAATAATAATAATAATAATAATAATAATAATAATAATAATAATGTTTAGATTTATATAGCGCCCCATATATAGAAATACTCTTAGGGCTTGTCAAAGTGTTAGTATGATGCGTCTAAAAAGGTGTTGTACTGTATGCTTCCCAGGGAGTTGAAAAGGACCCTAAATGAAATGGCCTGTTGGGAGATAAATGATGTACAGTCGATGAGCCTGCACTTGTGAGGGGATACCGACTATAAATCCATCTACTGTCCTTATAAATTGTCTTCATCTGACTAGTTGATTCAATGGAATTCACCCCGTCTACCAAGGAAAGAAGTGGCTTCCGGTGGCTGAGTGGTAAGGCTGGTAGACTGGGAATCATGAGGTACCGGTTCTATTTCTAGCAAAGCTAGGCCCGACGTTGTATTCCTCGTGAAAGATACTTAAAATGCATATTCTCCCTCAACCCAGTTGTAAATGGGTACAAACACTAGTTTGGGAGAAAAAACCTGCATCAGACTAGTGTCCTATCCAGGAGCTGATTATCATCATCTGTTCCGCTTCACGCTATTGAAACCAGGATAAGCTTCGGCTCTATGGGCCATAACGGCGCTTGAAGAACTTGCTACAAGAAAAGAAATGGAACTGAGCAGCAGGCGCGATTACTGCCCTCTCTTTATCTGACTGTTTGCAGTAGAAACAATGCTAGTTGTCATTCGATATCATGGCACAGAAAACCATATACATATATTAATATTTTTTTTGTCCTTACATTTATCGGGGTCTTTCGGGGTTTGTACTGGAGACGAAAACCCCGTTTGACGTCGTCTAGCATCGTACAAAATGTCGACAACTAAGGTGGCAAATTCTCGTGCATTGAAGCGGGCTAGTTTCTGACGTCCCTGTAAATAATAAAAAATTGAAAAATTGAAATCAAGTAACATAAATACAACAATGATGCAACATCAAACAAATTTTGAGACTTGATTGCAAATCTCAATTTACTTAACATAACACAGCACAAGACACCTGCAAAATGCTCACAAAAACGATGAGCCAGCCAATTCTAAATTCATGGAAACAGCCTACTAATTTCGCATATAAATAAATGAACAGATTAAATTAATAAACGCAGTTGGTGGAGCTCAAATTTGAACCCACTACCTCTTGGTTGAGAGGCCGACCCTTGCCTCTGGACTATAGAGTCCCCGATCGTCATAGTAGGTTTGGAGTGTACTTTTACTCATGTAAACTCAGACACGGCCTCGAAGCCCCCAAAAAAAAAAAACGTAATACATTTTAGCTACTATTTGGCAGCTATGCAAATGTATAATACAAAGGGTCCTAAACCTTTTGATGACCACAGACCCCCAATTGATTGTGGAATATGGTCCCATACCCCCTATAATTATAATAATCTTTAAAAAAAAATATTTTTTTTTAAAGAAATAATACAGTGGTGTCCGCCTAAGAACCTGGTACTTGGGAGACAGAAGCAGCAGTTTCTTAGGCAAACCAGGTTCTAAGGTGATCTCCGATATGGCTTGTATTGTTCGGTTCAGTATTCCTTTTTTTTATTACATATTCCCTCAAAATTTTGACCAGACCCCAATATATAAGATAAGCAGTTTCTGTTTGTTATCAAGGGAATTGCTGTGCTTGAAATATTTTGAAAAATATGCCATCTTTGCAGGTACATAGATCTAGCCTCCAGTGAGCTGAGCAAATTAATGAAAGTTTATAACTATGACAAAACAATGTGGCCATTTGTGCAATCACTTCCGTACATGTTGAAAACACTATGCGACTGGTCATTCATTTTCAGCCAATCAAAAAGAGGAAAAACGGCCTGAGAAAAATCACAATAATAAGAGGGCTGACTGTCCTTACAGTTACATAATCTTTGACCGTCTGTCATGCCCGAAGCGCCAAGGCATGGTCACAGATGGGTAAGAAAGGTGCTCAGGATGGTTGGCGAGCTTTCTCTGTGTGACGTGTTTATAACACCTACTAGAGTCTAGACCAATGGAATAAACATCCCATCCACCTTTCCATGGTTCACTTGCAACATATCACATATTATAGGCAACTGATAGCGTTAAATTGAGTGTAGATTGTTGTTTCGTGATTCTCAGCTCACGATCAGACGGAGTTCTAAGGCGGATCGGAACGTGCTAGCAGGGTCTAAAGGAGGTAGACTTTTAAAAGAAATATTCTGTTGCACGGTAATAGTGAGTTCTTAGGCAGACCGGGTTCTCAGACGGTGGGTTCTTAGGCAGACACCATTGTATTTAGATTTATATAGCGTGTACAAATGGAAATGCTCTAGGCGCTTACAATTTCAACAATCCACAATTGAGTCAATTGAAAACAAGTTTACAAATATCTCAAAAAGAATGTGTCTTCAACTGTTTCTTTAAGGAATAACCGGTTTTGGCTGTTCTTCATGGCAGTTGGAAGAGAGTTCCAGATTTTGGGTCCATTGAATGAGAATTTTCTCGTCTAATTTTATGTTTGGAATAAACGTGGTTTAGGAGGAATTTATTCTCTGACCTCAGAAGACAAGGGGGATGGTAAGATTGAACTAGATCAGCAAGATATTCAGATGCTGTTTCCATGTAATGAGTGGAATACAGTGCATGCAACACCCCCTCCCTCCCCCTCATTTAAGAACCCCTGGCTTAATAATACAATTCATGCCAACCTGATTCCTGGTGGTGGACAATTCTGGGTTGACGGGCAAGTGCGGGACGGTCAGCCTCTCACTCAGGACGGATGTGTGGTCGTGGGTGGACAGCATGACTGAGGGAACAAATGCAAGAGTTGAAATTTGCCATCAACCGGCTCCTTAGCTTTCTTGGCCTACTTAGCATAAAAAAATGGACAATTACATCTCGGGTGTAGTCTAACCACTCGGCCACCAATGCCACCACATGATGGCTTAACAGAGAATGTCATATGATATCTTAGCAGAACAGGTGACACCACATCATAATGAGGCAGGCAGGGCTCATTGGTAAGCAGCAAACATACATTTTTTTTTATTACTAGAACCCTATTTCAACGTGGCATCGGTTGCAGACAGGTTAGGTTGTTAAACTTGGGAGCATAAGGTCCTGGGTTCAAATCCTGACAAGGCTACGTCCAACATTGTGTTCCTTGGAAAAGACGCGTAACACACATTTTCCTCACTCGACACAGGTGCAAGCTTGGGTGTAAAAATCTGCGTCAGACTAGCTTCCTGTCCGGGGGTGATTATAATCACCTGTTCTGCTTCAGGCTACAGAAACCGGGATATAAGATATGTACGGCCATAAAGGAACATTATTTTTTTAAATTTCAGCACTACTGAGAAAATGATTGAAATTTTATTTTCAGGAAATTAGTGAGAACAAATGTTACTGGATATATTATGAGGTCTTAGGGCACCGTGAGTAACGCTTTATCACAAAGATCATCAAAACAATTTTTAATGTTTATTTGAAACTCTTACTTGAGTCATTATCACGTCTGTCCACCTCGTCGTACACGTCCATGGCAAGTTCTTCAAATAAGTGGTTCTGCAGCTGTGAGGGGGAGGGACAAAGGAAAACAAGATCGGAAAATGACGTTATAAGTCCCTAAACTTTACCCACATCCACCGTACTTGGTGATTTCAGGGTGGATTCAAGAGTTGACAGCAAGATTAAAGACATGCAAAAGAATGAAAGAAGTGTAACCTAACAAATCTAGCACCCGCTGCTAATGGCGCCAACAAATTCAGAGGAAACTACAAGGTGAGAACGATGAGTGAAAAGAGTGAAAAGAAAGAAGTGGGACTTACCAGTAGCGCCTGTCAACCATGTTTTTGTTGCTTCGAAATTTAGCCCATCCACCATTGCGGTGAATTAAGAGGATACGGCAAGACGAAAGATAAGTGAAAAGAAGGAAAGGAAAGAAACAGGATCTACCAGCAGTTACCCGCCAACCTCTCCCTTGACAATGAAATTTGATAACATTTATTGGTGTCAATTCTCTCTGTGACACATAAAGCTATTTCATTGAAAATAATTCTCTTTGGATTCATCAAGAAGATAAACAATATTCAAAATGAGAATTATTTTTAAAAAAAATAAATAAAAAAAATTATATATATATATATATATATATATATATATATATATATATATATATATACATATATATATATATAGAGAGAGAGAGAGACAGACAGACAGACAGACAGACAGACAGACAGAGGCAGAGACAGAGAAACAGAAAGAAAAAGGAAAGAGAGAGAGAGAGAGAAAAAAGAGAAAGAAAAAAAAAAGAGAACAGAGAGACAAAAGAGAGACAGAGACAAAGACTGAGAAAGTGAGAACAAGACACAACAGACAGACAAAAATCAAGAAACAAAAGCAAAAAATCAGATGTAGAGAGACAGACAGACGGAAACAGGAACTGAGATGTGGAGAGAGAGAGAGAGAGAGAGACAGAGAGAGAGAAAGAGAGAGAGAGAGAGAGAGAGAGAGAGAGAGAGACAGAGAGAAGAGAGAGAGAGAGAGAGAGAGAGAGAGACAGAGAGAAAACGAGAGAGAGAGAGAGAGAGAGAGAGAGAGCCGAGAGAGAGAGAGAGAGAGAGAGAGAGAGAGAGAGAGAGAGAGAGAGAGAGAGAGAGAGAGAGAGAGAGAGAGAGAGAGAGAGAGAGAAATCATATAAATCAACTCACTGCTTGAAGCTTCTTCTTGGCTTGCTTGGCTAACTCCTGACAAATCAGCGTTACTGAACAAGATGAGACAATAAAACAAAAGCTCTTTAGCACACACATACAAAAGCATTTGATTTGATTTGCTTTGACCTACAACAACAATATTATAGGTGATCTGAGGGGTTTTGGCAGGATTTTTAATTTTGACTGGACTGCCCTGTAAACAACCAAAATCATGCACAGAGTGTTGTGGTCTGCACACAGGACCTCCTTTTTATCGTCTGTTTAGATGGGACGGTGTCAATCTACCTGAACCACCAGGAATGGGGGGGGGGGGGGTGTGTTACTTAAAAAAACAAACAAAAAAACTGCCGGGCCTGAGCTCACAAACCTTTTTACTTAAAAAAATGGTTAACTGCGGCCGACACCTTGCATCTGGACCACCGAGTCCAAAATAGTCATACATAAATACAAAGCAGCCATAGTGAAGTGGAGTGCAGTCGGGTCAAAAGTGGCAAAGCACAATAAGTGACAACTCCACCTAAGAAGACAGAAGACACGGTTCTACCCCAAATTATGTCACACGTCTGTTTTGCCTTCTTTGGTGGAGTTGTCACTTATTGACGCTGATCACATTAACAAAGAAGCAACCAGTTTAAAGAATTATGGCACTCTGCGAAATGAAACAATGTTACGATAGTTCAGACAATCACTAAATTTTCGGAAGAATTATTGAGCCAATAAGGTTCATTGTTTTATTCTCTTTTTGAAGTCAGTAGGTAGTCCAAACCAAAAGGGCAAGCAGTGAAACAAAGCAATTCACTTGCTACCACTGGAAAGACCTTTGCTTTCTGAGAAATTTGATGCCAAAATAATTTCTGTAGGACAATTCTAAGCAAAGTTACGTATTAAGTTATTTTTTTGGAAAATTGGTAAAACACCAAATTTAAACCCTATATCTCACAAAAACAATCACTCACAAAACTCTTAAATCTTAAACTTGAACAAGCCCAATTTTTTTTCACTCCTCTCAAAAAAACTACCAGACAGTTTTTTTTATTGGTGTTGACAAAGTAACAACCCCGTGACTAGATACGTTCCTTACATTCTGACAACTACATACACGGCCGATTAAAACATAGGTCAACTCACTTGTCTCCGCTCAGGGATCTTAAAATGTTGGCCAGCCCGGTGATCTGTGGAGACAAAGCACTGCGTGGAAAATGTTATCATTAAAGAAATCTTGAAACCATGGAAAAACAGGGCGGTTTGGACTAGTTATGATGAGATTAACAAAATTGGATAATCCTGAAAACTCATTCGAAAACAGACTCTGAATACGAAACTAATTCTAACTCACAAGACCTCAATATTAGAAAACTTTTTTAATGTGATTTGAAATTACCCACATCCACAATTATGACCTTTCTGTGATCTCGGGGTTTTTGTAGAATCTGTCCAAGGCTACCTTGACTTATCTTTCGCCAAAATGGACCAGGGGATATACGATTTTTCAAAAAAATTGCAGAAAACTTATCAAAATAGACCAACAACCCATCTTGAATAATAGTTACTTTTTGGTTGAGCAGCTACACTGTAACGCAACTGGACTAGGTCAACTCTTTCTCCAATTTCGGATCTTAAAATGTTGGCAAGCTCCTAATCTTCCTTATTTATCATTAAATGCCTAAACCATTCCAATTACAGATTTGATATATAGTAATAAAAAAATTGAGAAATTATAAACATGTTTTAAAGATGTATTGAGAGGCTGATGCAAAAAACTTGCTACTAAGATCAAAATTTGCCCCCATTACTAAGATCTTAAAATATTTATTTATACAGATTTTTTTATGCTCTTCTCAGGGTCTTTGTTTTCCTGGACACGACCTCAGTAAGTGTGTATTTTGCCAACATGGATTAAATACTAATGGACAAAAATTTCCCTAGGGATCTTTAACATGCAACCTGTTGTGACCTGCTCCTGATCATCCGTCTCCGATGGGACTAGATTTCCATCTATCTGAACTGGTGGGGATTGTAAAAAAAAAATGTATTCAACAGTTGGCGGGGATCGAACCGACTATCTTTTGGTTGAGAGGCTGGACTACCAAGAGGAAACAAAAACTTAACGGCACAATATTTCATAAAAGTATGCATAATTCCTTCAAGGCCAATACGGCCCACAGAGCCAGAAGGATCCCGTTTTCTATAACGTGAAAACAGGTGATATTAATCACCTCCTGGACAGGACTCTCAAGTTAGTGCTTGTATCCATTTGCACCTGGATTGAGTGGGAAAATGTGTGTTTAGTGTCTTTCCCAAGGAACACAACATCAGACCTAGCTTTCTTAAGACCTCATGATTCCACATCCGGCCGGCTAACCACTCGGCCACCGTCGTAAAAATAAATATTTCACACAGAACATATATTTCAACAAAAGTCAAAGTGAAATTCTCAAATTGCCTGACCGCTTACAATTAATTGCTAACAGGAAATAAAACCTGAGTTAAAAACTAGATGAAATTCCAAAGTGGTTTTTAGATGCTAAGCAGCTACATGCTGCGATATGTCAATCTTAAATGCTAATAAACGTTAATTACCTGGCTTTCTGCCGCATATATAAAATGTGAGCCTGTCTGTAAGTTCATATTGCAATTCAACGAGTCTGTCAGCCAAGTCAGGAAAGCCTTCAACTCTGAAGGAAAAAATAAACCATGACGAAAACTTTATAAAAATTCAAACAAAAATCTAGAATTCTGCAGTGATGATATTTACAACAAAAAAAGAAGAAAAAAGGAGCTTACCAAAATAAAAAAACATTTGGGTATGAAATCATAAGACAATAATTTGCACCTCTATTCTCAGACAGGCCAACTGCATAACATTAGAGGGGAACAAACAAACAAAGAAGAAAAAACCAAAAAGTATTTTAAAAAGAAACAGCTGATAAAAAAATGGATCAGAAGTAATGTCGGCTTACTTGGCATAATCGTACGGCGTCCGCCCGTTTGCGTCCTTAGCGCCAGGGTCGGCGCCATACACAAAGAGTAGTTCCACTTGAGCCGTCTGGCCTGCTGAGCAGCTACATGGATGGGACTGTTGCCTTTCTCCTGTGGACAAAGAAACGGATAGATAAAGATTCCTTCCATACGTAACCACGATCATCTTACTGTGGTTTTTTAATTTGCCTCACTGGCATCATTACAATACCCTGTCCACCATATGCAATGATATCAGGATGAATTCAGAGGGAACAGCAAGATGAAAAACATGTTAAATACTTAGAAGAAAGAAGAAGGACTATCAGTGGCTCCTGGCAACTGTTCACGCTAACTTGCAGTGTGAAAGATCATGATAACAAAGTAAAGAAAGAAAACTGGCCTTAAATGAAAATGGCCATGTTGGGAAATGATAAACAAATTTCTATAAACTTTATTTACCTCATTGAAATTTACCTTGTCCACCATATGCAGTGATTTCAATGTGAATTAAGAAGAAACAGCAAGACAAAAGAAAGGTAGTGAGTGAAAGGAAAAAGAGTAGGACCTATCAAACTTCGCTGATGATATCAAAAAGGAGGAGAAGTGACATCGTGAGTATTTTTGTTAAACAACAAACCGGAATGGAATGTACACTACACAGCCATTACACAGCGTGATGTAAGAAAAAAACAGACCACAAAACAATACCAAAGGAGAGGAAAAAAGAGAAACAAAACAATCTCCCTCAAACAAAACACAAAATCAAATCAAAAGTAACTCATGCATACCAACCTCCCAAAATGAAAAAATAAAACCAGAGTTTTAATTTTTTTTATTCATATTGAAATTTACCTGCCCACCATATGCAGTGATCGCAGGGTGATATAGGAGGAAACAGCAAGATGAAAGATGAGAGAACAAGGGAAAGGAAATAAGTAGGACTGATTCTGAGTATTCATTTCACTGCTGTGTTGACAGGAGGACCAGAAAATTTGCACAAACCGGGAAATCAAACTCTGGCCTCAGAAACTAGCTACCAGCACCTTGACACAAAAAAAAAAAAAAAGAGAGCTATATTTGACTGTGAATTCATTCCTTTACCCGGTGAAAATAGTTTGGGTCTGCTCCCTTAGATAGGCGTAGGCAGGTTTCAACGTTGTTTGTTCGAACACTTGAGTGGAGCTCCTGTATGGACCAAAAGGAAAGAGATGTATTATTATGTTTTTGTTCAGTTCAAATTCCTATTGATAGAAAGACCAAATGATCAAACAACCTAATAACCTATAGTTTTATTGTTATCACAATGACTTCATCAGTGGCAAAGTTAGGCTGCCAGATTTGGTATCATTAGATTAAGGGTTCAAATCCGGGCAATTGAATACAAACAATTCAAGAAGGGTAAATGACAAGCCCAACAATAAAGAAGATAAAGATAGATATATAGTCTGCATTCCCGCTCATCGGATCATGGGGTCCCCAGTTCGAATCCTGACACAGCTAGATCCAACGTTGTATTCCTTGGGAAAGACACTTAATACACCATTTCCCCAATCAACCCAGGTGCAAATGAGTACAAGCACTAGCTTGGGAGTAAAAACCTGCATCAGTCTAACGTCCTGTCCAGGAGGTGAGTATTATCACTCTTTTACCACTTCCTGTTCAATATTTTATGTTTATATACGTTATTTCAGTCATTGTAACTCATGTAATTTTGATGAAAGTGTGCGCCAGAGTGTGTGTGTGTGTGTGCTTGGGTATTTGTGAAACCCGTATTGTGCTCAGTTTCAATTACCTTGATTATTATGTGTGTCAGTTGCATGCACAGTGCAGTATGATTTTGTCCTGATGCTCGTATGACAACAATCTATATCCCTATTGTTTAAAAATGGCAATAAAGCACTATCATTACAATTATTATTATTATTATTATTATGATTATTATTATTAATCAATGTTGGTTTGATATCAAGAGTCATGACACACCCACTGACCTTACTGACATCGTCTAATGAACTGGCGTCGCTGTCTTTGTGTTTGTTGACAAATGAGAGGAACTGATACTTGGCTCTGATGAACTCGGATTTGTTGGGGCTACAATGAAGAGTGTAAGTACATTCATAGAGTACACATAGATGTACATTCACTGGATTACATTATAAAACATAAAAAGAAATTCTTTTAAAAACAAAAAAACGCGTATTGATTATACACATTAAATGAAAAACAAACTGAAAGAAAAACAGTAGTTGTGGTAGAATTTACATGAAAGAGATCAATAAGATGATGATAATAATAATTTTTGTAAAATAATAACAATAATAATAATAATAATAATCACATTATTCATAATACAGATAAAAGATGGATTAATAGTCTGTATCTCCGCACAAATACAGACTCACTGACTGTACATCTTTTATCCCCCAGCAGGCCTTTCATTCAGTCCTTTTCAACTCCCTGAGGAGCATATAGTACAGCAACCTGTTAGGCGCATCATACTAATATTCTGACAAGATTTTTCTCTACCTATAGCTGATGGAAGTGAGGAAAGCAGGGTTTAGTACCTTTCCTAAGAGTACAATATTGTGAATAAACACCTGAGCCAGCCATGCGGTTTGAAGCAACCTTGTTGGGATTACAAACTTACAAAACTACAGGTTCCCCACAAGGCCTCCAATAATAACAAAAAACAAGTAATAATAATATTAATACAAGACCAGCAACAAAATGGCACGATGATATAAGAAAGCACATAGTCACAACACAGCGGAGGAAGCAGGAAACAAAACACAGGAAAGGCAAATCTGCAGTGGATGGACATCATCATCATCATAATGAACTAGACTAGTAGATAATATAGAGTGAAATTACAACTTACTGAAGAGGATCACGAGGGCCGGGTTTTCTCCGACCGTGTTTGTTCTGTGCTGGGTCCAGCATCGTGTGTTCCCAGATGTTGTTAGCACCATTGCTAGCCAGGATATAGACCATCTAGGGAAAATTAAAGTGTAGAAGAAAAAAATTCAAGTACCTTGATAACATCTGATGGACAGGAAGAGATTGCAATGGCAGGAAGACACTTTTACAAATTAAATCCAGTAATGACACTTTTAGAAATTTAACAATGGACACAAAAATAAGAATGTGGAAGGCCTATGTGTGCTCAGTGCTTGTGTATGGGGATGTGAATGCTAGTCAATAAACAAATAAATAACAAAGAGATTTGAGGCAGTAGAAATGTGGTTCCTGCGTAGAATACCGAGAATATCATGGAAAGAAAGAAAGTCAAATGAGGAGGTCTAGCCCTTGTAGAGCTAAAAAAGATCAATTGTAACAAATATTAGAAAAAGGCAATAAACGAAATTCACTGGACATATAAACAGGAAGGGATGACTAGGTCATATATGTCAGGAAAAATCTTGGAAACAAAAACCAGAGGAAGACAAGAAATGACACACATACAAAGACCTTACTTTACAACTGGGCCACAGACAGGTAGGAACATCAGCAACAATAACTTTCTCATATCCTCGAATGACTGAGAAGAATGGAGATTCATGATCACCAACACCTTCTTAGACTCGGCACAGAGATCGAAGAAGAAGAAGAGGAAGAAGAAGAAGAAGAAGAAGAAGAAGAAGAAGAAGAAGAAGAAGAAGAAGAAGAAGAAAAAAATAACTACAAAACACATACTTTTCAGAAACTTAGTGGTAACACAACCAGACTTGAGGCTTTACATGTGAATCTTATAATGCTTTGTCTGATATTGTAAAGAATAGAATTATGAAATACTATTATCACTAAAAGTCCCATAGGAACAAACACGAGTTAAATACAAAGGAATGGATAGACGTTTGCCACCAATGGAATTGAACCGATGACCTCCATGACGGCAACCATCGCCTCGCCATGACAAGAGAGCGCACTATCAACCAAGCTTGCTATGTTAGTAATAGGAGATTGCAAATTCAATTCCATTGTATTTGTCTCATCTTTGTTCCTAAAGTGCTTTTGATAATATTATTTCATGCTACCATTAGTCACAATGTCAGACAAAGTATTATGGAACAAACTGTCTACAGAAATTGAACTTCGGCAATTGCATTTGTGGTACTCACAACTGCAAGCGGGAGAATCTTAAAATTAAGATGGTGAGTTGAAAAACCCAAGAGAACAAGAAAAACAACTGTTACTTTAAAACATGTGAACAAACAATAGCCAGGATAAAATGTTGGCTAGTTAAAACAAGGTAAAGAGTGCTTCCATGTTACATCGAGCCCATGTTCACATATGAATGTGAAGCATGGACCCTAAACATAAAGATACAGGAGAGAATACAAGCAACCGAGATGTGGTTCTTGAGAAGAATGCTACGTGTCTTGTGGACAGAGAAAGAAACAAACAAACGAAAACATTCCCAAACAGGCAGAGAGACATAGAACTCTCCTCAACAATATAAAGAAAAGACAGGCAATTGTTTTTGGACATGTAATGAGGAGGGAGAAAATGGAACACTTGGTCACCACTGGAATAATCGATGGGACAAGGTCTAGAGGATGACAAAAGGAACAGATACTGGATGGAATTGCAAGATGGCTGAAGACAAAGAACGTCAACAGCCTGATAAAAATGACCAACAATTGAGGAGCATCGAAGAACATGATCGTCAACACTACACAGCAAAACATTTAATGAGTAAAAACAATGATTACTTACGGCATGCTGACTTGGACACCACTGTCCTTTCTTCAAACTTTTAACTTGCGACACATGGCGCCCCTAAACTGCGATGGACGCTACAGCATTCATCACAGATGAGCACACCTCGGTTAATGGAAGCCCATGTAGGGTCTGACAACAAATCATGTAGAAAACGATATTTAGAAATCAAATTGTAAAAATGATATATGAAAGAAAATAAATCAATAATAAAACTTTTAAAAAAGCACACAAATGATGAAAAGAAAAATAAAGGTATGTAAATAAGTAGACAGATCTATTATGAGTAAATTTGTTTTGAAACTAAGATTTGTTTAAATTTACCAATGTTTTAATTTTTCATACCATCAAACAAACATACACCTCATCAGTACTCAATAGTTTTACTTAACTTGAGAAATTTCCCACACAAATAAGAAGAAAACGTTAAGAGCGTAATGCTACTACATAATTATAATTACATAATAATAATAATAAATTATGTATATGTACTACATATTTTTTTTTATGCCTTTCATATTATTAAGTATATATATATACATTTAATAAGATCCCTTTTTACTACTACTTTTGGGTGTAATGTTTGCTATCAGTTGTGAAACTGCCTCGGATCATGACATGTGGCTACAAGAGCACCTAGTAATATCTCACAGTCATAAACAACATGCAAGCTTACTGAAAGGCCTAACTCCTCACAATTTACGGGTCTCCGTGCCAATTGATATATATATACACATGGACACACACACTAGTTTTCATGACATTATGCATGAATAGTTAAGCTAACCGAAAAAATCCAACACATTATATATACAGATACAGTAAGTCTCCGCCAAATTGCACGCTGCGAAAATGCATGGTTCGTCATAATGCACGGTTTTTTTTTCATGTAACCAAATTTAACAACGCAAATTACCCCCTCAAAATGCAACAACGGCTGGCTTGACCTCGTCAAAATGCACAAGTTTTTGTAAGTCTGTCTTCACTTTGTTGCATTTAAAGAGTCAACTCCTATAAAATAGACTATATAACCTCCTCTCGTCTCATTCCAGTGACACAATTTGCCACGCAGGTGTGTGTGTGTGTGTCTGTAAAATCTGGATCTTAACTAACTACTCTCAACTAGTCTTGATGTCTTGGCTGTGGTCACCCTTACACTCTCCTTCCCTCCCTGACTCGATAGGTCTGCCAGACAAACAGTCTGATCGTCTCTCTTTCTTTGATCACGGTGAGAGAAATTTGGGAAAGGTCTTGTGTCACTTTTACCCACGGAGATCATACTCTGCATGACACACGTGTCAACCGATGAAGAGAAACAAAACATTATTGCTGAATTTCTTCACCATCACCACCCCTTGTTCTAGTCTTGAATAAGAGAAGAATGCAACAAATCTATGAGAAGGCCGAATAGCAAATAAACTCCAAACAAAACAAAACAAAAAAAGAGAGAGTTAACATGACGTGTTTTCAAACAAGAATGGAAAAGAAGTACATAATGTAATACACAGTAATGGGTCATGGCCATTGACTGCCAAAATGCACGATTTTTTTGTCACCCGTGGACCGTGCATTTTGGTGAAGACTACTGACACTACTGTAAAAGAAGTCCCAACTGAACTCCATGGTTTAAAGAGTTTTTCTCAAGTATCAGATACGATTGATTCATTCTCAGAATTGGGTGCTGTGTTGTTTGCTGGCTGCATTAGATATACTTCAAACATATTTAAGCTTTAACATCTGTGACGCGGCAACTGGCTTTCCTCCCTAAGGGAATCTCCTTCAAAACTTTAAGTAAATATGTTACAGTGTCCAACCCCTAAAAACTACGAAAAAACAATGTCTTGACAAAGCTTGCGACTTACCAACAGCTGAGCAATCAGCACACACAGGTGGTGGACGCACGCTGCCCCTTGACATGATGATCTATAAAAGCCACCAGCCCCTGTGTCCTACGTGTTGATCCTCTTACAGAAACCTGATCACGAAAATGAAAGATTAGACATGTGATTTAGAGAGAGAGAGAGAGAGAGAGAGACAAAGAGAGAGATAGAGAGAGAGAGAGAGAGAGAGAGAGAGAGAGAGAGAGAGAGAGAGAGAGAGAGAGAGAGAGAGAGAGAGAGAGAGAGAGAGAGAGAGAGAGAGAGAGAGAGAGAGAGAGAGATGGAGAGATTACAATAGCAGCGACAGCCGTGCAATCAATAAGTTGATTATTGCTCGAAGTGTGTTGAATGGGAAAGCACCACTGTGACGAATGATAACGAGGCTACCAGGAAGCCACCTTAAAATAAACTGTAATCTCATTGGTTGTTGTTTAATTATGAACTCAAAGGTCAAACTACATCATAAACCATGCAAAGAAAGTCGAAATTTCCATTAAAGAAGCCTTGGTGTCTGGCCCTAAATATTGGGCCTGCGCACTTCCTGTGCCAATGACGGCGACCCTAAACATAGGGCCTGCGCGCTTCCCGGGCCAACCGTAACACGACCTAAATAACGGGCCAGCATTTTTCTTGGGTTAAGTCTTGATTAAAATTTCACTCAAAATACTACAATTTAGATTCAAATTGCATTTGAGTTGTGAGGACTCCCATAGTCAGGAACCCGGCATGATTTTCATTGGGATGGGCTGCCAGAGGCCAGAGGGACCTAACCTTGCCTTGTCGGCACTCCTCTTAGTCTTAAGAAGTGTTCATGTCCCGCTTGACACAGAAATGAAACTAAAAAAAAGTAGCTATGTTCTTATATATAATGCCAAACAATGTTAGCTATCAGATATATAAGTAGTTTACTGAGTATCAATGTTTCTATTCTATCAGATCTTAACTGCCTTGGCCTTGGCAATAGCATTTCCACTTGAAATAAACAACTTCGTTTTTGATGGATTCAAAAGTATATCTATATCTAGCTCTCTCTATATATAGATATAAATATAGATATGTCTCGATCAAGATCAGATCTATAGATTTAGTGCTAGATTATCTAGATCTAGTACCCCCCCCCCCCCTGCCTTAGGCTAGTGCCCTACTCCTAGATCCAGATCTAGAATAATTAAATATTTCGACTAGGCCTATGACTATGAGTGCTCCACAACAGTGCCTACAAAAAAAATGACGAACATTTTCTTTTTCAGTAAGAAATTTTGATATGGAATGAAATGAACAGCATGCAGGCGATTGAAAGAAAACAAAAATCATCAAATAACATCAACTCTGGAGCAAAATAAAAGATGTAAAATTTCTTGGTTGTGCTCACTCACTCGTCGATGGTCAGTCAGCCTCAGCTTTTCTTCCTCAACGGAACCAAAATCTGGATTTATGTCGTAATGTCTGAGTCACTAACTGCTTGAATGATCGCTAGGCCCAGATCTAGCCTTGCCCAAACATGTATTCTCAAGTATTAAAAAAAATATATCTTCGGGTACAAAATCTTAAGTTTCTATTCATTAAAGAGTACTTAACGACTCATGTCAATTTTGGTTGTAATTTTTTTTATCCACGATACTTTAGGGACCTTGGCGAGGGTTTAATTATTTACGACATTGAAGTGAAATGTCAGAAGAATATTGTCTAAAATTAGGACTAACAACAAATGTGCGAAAGACGAAATCAAAACAAACGTGTGTGGAAGGAAATACAGGTTGCTGTTAGGTTGAGGATGGGCCTTTTGCTCGCACTTACATTTAAAGCCTAACCAACCATTGACTTTATTTGTTTTTATTTTATAGATCAGTCTAATGAGTGGAATATTCAGGAAATGACTTACTTTCTGAAAGATTTAGAACGGGACAAAACGATTTTCAAGTTGCGTATCATGACTATGTTACACTAGCTAGATGTAAATGTTATGTTATGTAAGATTTAATATCTAGAAGAGCTAGATCTAGATCTAGAACCAATCTAAATTTTACATTTTACGACCTTACACTTAGACTAGATCTACATTTAAAACAATGAGCAATGGGATACTTAATTTTATCATTGAAGAGAGGATATAGATCTATCTAAATAGTAGTGTAGTAAGATTTTTAAAGTCTAAAGCATTCTGAAACTTTGGAGACATATCATACACTGTAACACAGCCATCCAGAAATCACTGAATGAAAGCGATGCAAGTGTGAGAAAAAGGACCATGATGAATACAAATCAAGAACTTACCATGCTTCCAATACCCCCAACAGTTCTGACTAACTTGACTCGTGCTGGAATAATGATTGTTGATGATGTTGTGAATTCGACATCTTCGCACCTGATGAAAGGTGTGTGCTGTAAATAACTTTCGTCTCTTTATCAGTCTATCCTTGGGGAGGGTGCAGCCTTTATTTAAGAATGTCTCTCTCCTCTCTTTCTCCCCCTCTTTGTTAGGTACACACTCATTATATCCATAATATTGCGTCTTGCCAAGCGAAATACAGATCTATGATATCGCTGGGTGAGTTATGGTCATGGTAGAACTCTGTGTTTCTCCAGGATGCCCTGTCCTGACATTTTCTGTTTCCTTCCAAAAAAGTTAAATTTCTATCCTTCAATGCCTCTTTTATGTCTTCTTCCCACTTTCTCCGAAGTTTGCCTTTTGGTCTTTTACCTTTGGCTTTAGCACTGTATGCTGATTTAGCTATTCTATTGTCATTCATTCTGTTTAAATGCCCAAACCATCTCAATTGATTTGTTTCTAATCTTAGTTTTTATGCCATCTGCTTTGGTTTGATCTCTTATTGTTGTGTTTCTGATTTTGTCTCTTTTAGTTTTCCCTTCTTCTCTTCTTAGATTTCATTTCAGCTTACTCTACTGTATTCTCTACTGTCTATGGTCCAGGTTTTGCTGCCATAGAGGAGAGTATTTTATACTGCCGTTTTGGTTTTTGTTGACAATTCTTACTTACCTTTAAATGTCTTTCCTACATGGTTATATATTGCACTTGCCTTTTGGATTCTCTGGCTGATTTCTTCTCTTAGTTTTCCCTCTGAGTTAACCATTACTCCTAGGTAATTGTAGCTTTGAACTTGTTCTAAATTCTCCTTGCCCAATTTAAGATTTTGTGTTTTAGTTTAAAGCTTCCCTAGTTACTAGCATTGTTTTGGTTTTCTTTGCATTTACTCTCATTCCTCTTTTATTTAGTTCAATGTTCATTATGTTGATATCCGGCTGAAGGTCACTTTCTGATTTTCCAAACAGAACTAAATCATCGGCAAATGAAAGCATTGATAAGCCTACATTTACTGGTTTGAGCTTCCACATACTATACCTACATTCATTTTCTTCATTTTTGATGATGCCTTTGCGGCTGAATCCATAAATGTGATAAACAAAGGAGGACTTAGATTACAACCCTGTCTTACTCCTATATCTACATCAAATTCTGCAGATATGTTTCCAGCTACTCTCACTGCACATGTTGGTTTATTGTAAAAAAATTAATGGCTCTACATTGTGTTCTTTTAAGGAATGCCATAGTTCATCCCTTCTCACAGTGTCAAATGCCTTTTCTAAGTCAATGTTTCTCTCAAGGATTTTTTCTATTATTTGTCTAATTGTAAAATGTGATCTTGTACACTTCTTCCTGGTCTAAATCCACTCTGATGCTCTTCAATCTGATCCTCTACTCTTTTCCTTAGTCTCATTTCCAGTGTCCTGACATACACTTTTCCTGGAACACTAAGTAGTGATATCCCTCTATAGTTTGAGCATTCCATAGTTGATCCTTTCTTATGTATTCGTACTACCGTTACCTTTTTCCAGTCGTCTGGCACCTGTTTAGACTTCCATGCTTTTGGAATATTGCATATATGTGTAGTAATTTGTCTGCCTCTCTCCCTTGGTTTTTAATCATTTTGGGATAAGCTTTATGTGCTCCTTTTCGTAATTTCGCTTTCCTTAAAGCTGTTTGGATTTCTTCCATTGATATATCTACATCTTCAGCTGTCTCCTGTGGATTACTTGTTACTCTTACTAATTGATCTTTACTCTTTGTTTCATACGTTCTGGAGGGATTATGTAATTGGTGAAAATGCTTTCTCCATGTTTCCATTATTTTTGCTGTCTTCTTTCATTATTTCTCCTTTGGCATTCTTAATTTGTCGTATTGGGCATGCTTTGGTCTTTCTCATGCTATTCATTGCCCCCAGAACAGCCTTTGATTTCCTTGATAGCTTTCTTGAAGTCTTTGTCCAAACTCTTCCCATTGTTCCTGTTTTGCTTTCCTCACTTCCTCTTTGGCGATAGTTCTTTTATTCACGTAATCTATTCTATCCTCTGGTCTCTTTATTTGCAAGTATTTTTTCCAGACATCTTTTTCTTTGATCTTAGTCTTGACATTGTCATTCCACCATGCTGTTCTTTTCCTATCTCTTGTTTCCTACCACAGACGTCTTCAGTACAACTGAGGAGTGTTTCTTTATATATCTGCCACTTTTCTTCTATTGTGCTATCATTCAGATCCATCTGTCTTTCACTGATAAATCTTTTTATCCTAGATTGGTGTATCTGTTTTACTATTGGTTTATTTAGTTCTTCTATTTTAGTAGCTTTCTTCTCTTTCTTTTTCTGTTTGTTTTCTTCAGACAGTAATCTCATTTTGGCAATCACTAAGTGATGATCACTAAATATTTCTGCTCCTCTGTTTACTCTTGCATCCAATGTACTGTAAAAAAGGGAGCTGCTAACTATTATGTAGTCTATGATTGTCTTTTCACACCTGTCTTCATTTACTCTTGTATATTTGTGGATATCTTCATGAGGAAAAAAGGTGTTAGCTATTTTCATGTTATTCTTTAGGCAAAAATCTATTAGTCTCTCTCCATTTGGAGAAGTTATTGTCTCTCCTTCTTTACTAATTACTCCTCCTGACGTTTCTACATTGTTTCCTAGTCTAGTGTTTAAATCTCATGAAAGCATTAGTTCCTGTTTGGGTTTAAGATTCTCTGCAGCTATTTGTAAATCATTTTCGAAGATGTCTTTTTCTTCTTTAGTGGCATCTTCGTTTGGTCCATAAGCTATTAATAAATTAATTTGTCGTCCTTTTGGTTTAATATTTACCTCTAGCTCTAGCTCTATCTTTGACATCTACTCCTGAGAAGATTGAAATATGAAATCTAGATTCTTGATCTCGCGTGGTCTTTGATGGCGATAGCGTGTGCCTGACTATTGTCTAGATTCGATTAATCTAAAAACAATTACAAAGAGCAGGATCTAGATCTAGGCCTTTTGTTTTAGCCTTTGGATTGACAGTAGGGCTTAGGTCTATTACGCCTAAAATGTTCTGAGCACAAATCATAAGTTTCCGCAATCATAGACCAAAATTGCCAAAAAGCACTATTGTCACCTCTGGCTGAGAATAGCCCCATTCGCTGGTTCGGTCACTAAATAGCATTTTAATCAGACTAAGAGATCGTGGCTGGCGAACGAAAAAGCCTTGTCAAATGAAAACTGCCAGGCTTTGGCGACACGTATTGTGATTACATTAAATCCAATGTCGATAGATTCAATCAGAAAGCAAAGAAAAGATTTAAAGGTTATGAAATACTGCTGCAAATGCTATGTTTTATGAATTTTTCAATACACCTCATGTACTTCATGAAAATTCACCCAGTTTATAATATTATTATTTCGCCAGTGAAAGACCAAGGAGAGCTCAAATTTTCCTTTTTATCATTAGAGTGTTTTAATTGCCAAAACTTTCTTTTCTTTTTTAGAATTCTGTTATGCCGAAACACAAGTCAAATTTGAAACACTCCACAAGAAATGATAGATGTTATTTCTCAGAAACCACATTTCAGATATCAAGAGAGTTACACTGAATTATTTCAAACTACAAGTAAAAGAGAGTCTGCATCAAATTCTTTCTTCCATTTAAGCATTAAGTAAGACTCATTATTGACCAGTCATAACCCCTAGGCTACCATAACTCCTAGGCCACCATAATGATAGTCTAGGGATTATGGTAGCCTAGGGATTATGGTAGCCTAGGGGTTAAGATAAATCAGGAGGATTTCCATAGTCAAGCACAGCTATATTTATAAGTGAACATTACATTATATCATCTTTCGCTCGCTGCTCACTGGTCCCATCACTGTCCAACCATGCCGATTATTTGCCAGGGCCTAATGATAATCTTTCTTTATCAGCTCCCATTCTACCTTCTGGTGTATGGGTTTGGATGCCTAAAATGATCTTTCTTCAGGCTGCCCTGTCCTGACATTTTTTGTTTCCTTCCGCGAAAGTTAAATTTCTTTGCTTTAATGCCTCTTTTATATATCTTCTTCCCCTTTCTCCGAGGTCTGCCTTTTGGTCTTTTACCTTGAGTTCTGTATACTGATTTAGCTATCTTTCTTGTCTTTTTTTTTTTCTTTGTCTCTGTAATGGCCAAAATGTCTACTTTGAACTTTCCATTTCTTCAGTTAATTCTAACTCTTTTCCATTTATTGTCCTAATATTCCATGTTCCAACAATCAGTCCATGTTTTTTTTCAGTCATCTTCGAAAGTTCAAGCCGGGTATATCATATTTCTTTATTTGAATCAGTTTGGATAAGCAAGGGAGTATCCTAGGTAGATGGTGGGGCTGCCACCTTGAGGCTCCCTACCGGGTCTTGTTATTTTCCATCAGGGTTTACTCCCTTAGCCTTTGGTCAGCCAAGACCCGCCTACAAGGCAGCAGGAGACTTGTGGAAGGCGGGACCGCCTAATCCCAGTACCAATGTTTATCTGTCCACTGCCTGGGCAAATAATAATAATAATATATAATTCATTTCTACAGCCCACTCCCATCTTTCGACAACTCTAGGCGCATTGTCTTTTTAGTCTCTTCTGTGCAGTTGTCACCAACTTTAATGTGTTTGACCATGGAAATCCTTTTGTTAAATCTGTAAATACACGCTTTGAGTTCTGTACTCGGGCACAGCATTTATGTAGTACAGTAGTTATAGTAGTTACCGCCTAAATGCCTGATGCTCTGGAAATAGAAAAAACAGGCATTTAGGCAAAACAGGCAGTTATGGGAAAATCGGTCAGGGCAAAAAATTGGGGGTGATCAATGGACAAGATTAAAGATTCTTAACCAGGTCTTTCGTCCTCAGTTTTACGTAAAATTGAACGCAAAACCAATAAATTCTAGGTGATGAGCGCGCAGGCAGGTAGACCATAGCCAGCCACAAAGATCCAAAGGCACGACAGGCCAACACGAGACGGGGAGCAATCAAACTGATCACACACGATACGTGTCCAGTCAATTAAAAATGCCAGGTAATTTTGTGCAACTCAAGACACTAGGGAAAAAGCCATGGGCGGAGTCTGGAAGACTCTTTCAATTGTAATTGCTTATAGTGACAAACCAGTGATCCAATGGGACAAAGGTTGTACGATATAGTGGATGGAGTTAAGAAGAAGAGACTGGTCATCTTTTATTACATTACATTGGATATGTATATATATATACGTAAGGTGGTTATTATACATGGCAATTTGTTGACGGGGATAAATTAGCCTTGTTTATTAGTGACGCCTTCTCCCATGTAATACGGACAGTAAAAGAGATGGTCCCCTATGCAGATCACAATCACAATACTCTGGGCTTGCCTCACTGTGTTGAATTGATGTTATTGGTGTTTAATGTGTAGCTGATTTTTTGTGTGTGGATGTAGTTGGGTCTCTGATAAAGATACGTTTGGTATTTTTAATTTAATTACAGAGGGTATTTGATACATTAATCTCTGTAATCATTTATTAATTACCAGCATGTTACACCCCTGGGGGATGCCAAGTACGATTGTTAGGTTGGATTAGTATTCCATACTGAGGTTAGGCGTGAACGATCTGCCTACTATTCCAACTTTGTAATTAAGCTGCTCAAAATGGGCTTAGGTGAATGAAAATTCTACTCAAAGATGGGGAAAACAATGACATTTTTAGTAATTCACAGTCACTTCTGGTAGAAAATTTCTTCAAAATGAAAACAATCTTGGGATCATTTAGAAACTTCATGCAAAATATGGTTGCTCGTAGTGGCCAGGCAACAGAGCCATTGGCGAACAAAGAACGACCAACTATCAATATAAATATAGATCTACTCATGTTAATAGTGTTACAAATTTTCATAGAGGTATGATTGATAACTTGTTTACACACATATATTTTTCTCAGAGGCCAACATTTCAAATGAACAAGCTTGTGAACTATTTCAAAGATTGAGGACTATAAATCACTGCTACGAGTCAAACCCATCTCTGCTTGGGAGATTTTTCAAAAGGAGCATGTGAGTGAAGTAAAAAGTTATTTACAAAAAGCTCCATCTTTTTGCTGTTACGACTACAGTAAATTCAATGCTGTCAGCCTACTGCTAAAAAAGCGAATGTGTGCCTCTTTTTTTAGAGATTTTTTTTTTATTTTTTAGATTGTACACTATTTTATCTTTTTTAAAATTTCTACTCTCCGCATTAAGTGTTGTTGTTAGCAAATTCAAATCATGCACTTTTTTTCAAAATCTTCCTCTTTTGGACAAGTTATCTCCCACATTTTCTGTTCATGGGGTTGGCAACTCTGTAAAGTCACTTTCTCGGGTCCTTTTTTCTCTTAGCCTCCATAGTAACAACTTGAATTTTGCACAGCTACTTACAGATCTGCATCTTGAAGAAAAAAGAATAAACCTGGAAATGATTTTCAAAAGAAGCTTCAAATCCTGTACGAAATTGGCAAGTCACTAGGGAAACCCAACATCACAGAAATAGGCCTACCCTCAAATTGTTGCCCCTGACCTACTTTCGCCTAAATGCCCGTTTTGTCAGCTTCCCAAGCACCGGGAAGTACTGTAGTATGGTTAGATGTCAAGGCCTTTATTATTATATGATCCCATAGACTCAGAGCTTATCCCATGCAGTATCTATATCATAATGGGAAGCAGAACCTGGGACGAATGGGGAAAGTGTGTATCAAGTGTCTTTCTCAAAGAACACAACTTCAGATCTATCTAGCATTGATTAGGATTCGAACCCAGAGCCTCATTATCCCAAGTCGAGCCTCATATCTACTTAGCCACAGACGCAACTCAAAAGTTGAGTTTGTCAGCTGTTATGGAGAAGGAGAAGGAGCTGCACATGACACATTTAGATCATTTCTTCAATTGATGATATGTGACTGACAATTGCTTTCGGGCATAATTTACCATTATTTTTATTTCTTAAAATCATTTTTGTTTGTCCAGTTGAGGGACTCTGCAGTCCAACAGCAAGGTGTTGGTACATGTATCTCAATCAAAAGGTCATGGATTTGTGGCAGGCAGGTTTAAAAGGTTTTTTTTTTTAGAAAAACCTTCCCCTCTAGTCCAGGTAGGTGGATCGACACATAGTCACATCGGAGACGGACAATAAAAAGAAGGTCCTCTGTGCAGATGACAATAGTCTGTGCAAGTCAGAGATCCCGGGCAAAAAAGTACAAAATCCTACCAGAAGCCCTGAGGTCATCTTAGTTGCGGATGTGGGTAAAATCAGGTCAATCAAATCATTCCGTTAAGATGTTTATTACCAATATATTAGCTTTCCTTATTAGTAAATCATGTTTAGATGGCAGGAATTATCTTTTGAAACAGTTGATACATGAATTATTAATTCTTATATATGCTTTCTTACAAAAAATTATAAATTTTGATTGATACAATTTCATTATATGAAGGAAATATATAATGGAAAACTTTGGAAATTTGTTTTCACAAAACTGTTATTGAAGGAAATCAGTCATGGCAGATTTGAAATTCTGAATAAGATTTTTTATAGCAATAATTTTGAGAGTTTTTTGCATGTAATTTCATATCAAAGAACTTTTTTTTATGTCTTTAGGAATCCCCTCAGTTGTGACCTTTAGTGAATCTCTTGACGATATGTTAGACGGTGGAATCCCACTGGCCAAAATCACTGAGTTTTGCGGAGCTCCTGGTACGGGAAAAACTCAAATGTGGTAGGTTGTGGTATTTGAAGTCGAGGTTGATAACAACAACAAAAATCTAATTCATGAAACCCAACGTATGACTTGCGTTACAGACTTCTTTAAAAACTTGTGTTTAGATGGTCGTTAGAGATAAATAGTAAAGTTACTTCAGGCTCATGAAAGTCATGATAGCAAAGGGATAACAAAGGGATTATTTTTCAATTTAACATCACAAAGTCTGCCCCCTCCCCCTCCCATGATTTTTGTATCTAAATTTGTTTGCATCACTGTATTTATGATGTGCCTGTTTGTTAAGCTGTTGTGTATATTTGTGCTACTTTGTCTGCTGGTTTCAGATATTCTTTGTATACACTTACATCATAATGTTGTTCTGTTCTACTTTATTAATAATAATAATAATGATGATGATGATGATATACTTTATTAGTCCCTTTTGGGAATTTGTTTTACAGACGTGCTTAAAATACTTAATTGTAACAAGAACATACTAAATTCAATATATAACATATAAAAGTCATTAAATCCGGACAGACTGGGATGTTAAATTGAAAAATAATCCCTTTGTTATCCCTTCCCCATCATGGCCTTCATGAATCTGAAGTAACTTTACTTCGATACTCTGGACCATGGCATTCTACTCGAAGGGCTTAGAACTACTTTTGGTATCTCTGGCATCGCTCTCGACTGGTTCTAGTCGTATCTGTCGGAAATAATCCAAGTAATTTCAATCGGTGGGTCAGCATCCACATTTTCTGCGGTGTACCCCAAGGCTCCGTTTTGGGCCCTTTACTATTCGTTCTATATACACTCCCCAGTAGCAAGAATATTGGAAGAACACTCGCTTGCGTACCACATGCATGCGGATGACACTCAAATCTACAGCATGTGTCTACAATCAGGTATGTCATCGAAAGTAGATGTTTACGAACGTTGCATTTCAGATATTCGGAATTGGATGTCTGCAAACAAATTAAATTTGAATGGGGATAAGACAGAGGCCCTGTTCATTGGCAACTCTGTCTATAAAGACCACAGTTTTAACTTGTCACTGCGCATTGACGGCACTGATATCCCACCAGCGAACAACGTAAGAAATTTCGGTGTTATCCTCGACAGCGACTTATCAATAGACAGTTACATTAGTCAGATAAGAACGTGTGTCATAACCACCCTTAAAAACATCAGGACCATCAGACCTTTCATTACGATACAAGCGGTGCAGCAAGCTCATCCTATCTTTGATTTTCTCAAAGATCGACTACTGCAATTCGTTATTTTTTTGGTCTTCTGCAAATACAGCTTACATGCCTACAGAAACTTCAAAACAACGATGCTCGGATTGTTCTCCAGAAGAAAAAGAAAGACAACGCTTCTGCTCTCCTCCGACAACTGTTCAGGCATCCTTTTGAGCAATGGGTGCAGTTCAAGGCAGCAACCATTGTCTTCAAGTGTGCAAACAATACGGCTTCAGTGTATGCCTGTAAACTGCTACAGCGCTACCAACCCGGCAGGTCACTTCGTTCAACAGACAATGCTCTCAGATTGAAGATTCCCCGCTGTCGACTGAAAGTTGGTGAACGAAGTTTCCAATGCATCGGACCCTGAAAGTGGAATAGCCATCCATAGATGTCCATAGACATCTTCAAAAAGCGCCTCAAGGCGCATCTGTACAGACAGGCGTTTCATTGAACTTTTATTTCTTCAACTTTCTTAGTCCTAAGCGTATACATATTATGTTCTTAGCATTGGAATTGTAATGCACCCAGAGCCCTCCGTTCGGGAGGGGCGTATGGCGCATATATAAATGTTTACATTATTATTATTATTATTATTATTATTATTATTATTAAGTCATGGATCAATGCACATTAACAGTTAGAAATAATTCAGCTTTCAAAAAGTTAAACTTTCAAAGAAATATAATATTCTTGAAAATAATATTCTGAAAACTAGAGTTAAGATTCCCATATAAATATATCAGGTAAATGTAAAATCTTTGTGATTTTTGTGAATCTGTCATTGTAATTTTCTTTTGTGTGACAAGTAAATCTTATTTTATCCTATTTCTATTTTCTGTCGTCTTATCTCATCTTATCTTATCTGAACATATTTTATATAAAATGATTCATTATCTACAAGAAAAAGTGTCAAAAGGAAAATTACATTTGTGCCGCACATAGAATAATCATAGAATAACAACATATATGTAGGCGAAATATGACAATAGTGACAACTCTACTAATAAAGACAGAACAAATTTGTTTGTCTTTATTAGTGGATTGTCACTTATTGTCATATTTCATCTTTTGACTTTCCACTGTGGCTCCTTCGTAATATATATGTAGTAGATCTAAATAACAAATTTATGTTCATAGTTTTGGGACTTGTTTTTTTTTTTTTTCTATCATCCCTGTGTTTAGTTTGCAACTAAGCGTGGATGTACAAATGCCCATAGAATTGGGTGGCCAGGAAGGGGAGGTAATCTACATCGACACGGAAGGAGGCTTTATCGTTGACCGTCTGGTTGACATTGCTCAGGCTACCATTGATCACTGCCAGACTGTTTCGACACAAGCACATCCAGGTATGGCCAAGGCTTATTACATTACAATAATAAAAATTTTAGGACCCAGTTGTAAATTTTATACAGCAAGAACTAAACCTGTGACACTAACGGTTGCAAAGGTGTACTCTCTATTTCTCTCCCTAAAGATGAATTGTTTAGATCTTACATCTGATTTATGTGTGTAGTATGTAGTTATATGGATATGCAGGGTGTCCTGGAAAAAAAAAGGCAAATGCTATAAATGTGAATAACCTTTTAACTTTGAACTCAATTCTAGTGAATTTTTTAACATATATAGAACAAGACATTATAGACACCAATGTTTCAAAATGTAAAAAAAAATAACTGAAAACGGAAATAGAAAATTTCTTGTCAGATAACCCATTTTATTTTGCATTGTAAAAATCAATGTAACCGCAATAGAAAGATCTCCTCAAAGTAAAAGATAACAAGTCATGGGATGTATGAATTTTGAGATCAACTGTCTCGATAACTAGAAACTACAAATTCAAATTTGAGCAATAGGATAGACAAAGTGATACATGTTTCATTCAAGAGAGATGTTCCACATGGCCGCAATGACATTTCGCAATCTGATATTAAAGACTCGCGAAAATCTTGCAGCCATGTTTCTGTTAACTCCTTGTATTTCTCGGATGATGTTATTTTTCAACTGCTCTTTGTTGAGGGGAACAAGATTATGAAAGACTTCATCCTTCACATATCCCCACAAAAAAAAGTTGAATGGGTTCAGATTTGGCCATTCAACAGGTGTTTTTCGAGAGATTAATTGGGGGTTAGAAATTTTGTTGTGAGATGGTCCGTCAACGGTTCTTCTTCTTCGATCTCTCTGCCAACGGGTCAGATAGGGATGTGTTTTTTTTATGAAGTGCATAGTCTTTTGCAGACTCTCCGTAGTTCCGTAGAGCATTTCTTCCAGACGTGTTTTGCCCGGCCATATCGCTGTTCTCTCCGATGTGTGGAGAAGACACCGCTAGAGAATATGTTCAATGTTCTGGTGACACGCTCTACACTCACACCCTTCTGATTCCCCAAATTTCAGATAGCGATACATAATATGTTGATGGAGACGGTTGTGCCCAGTCCTGATTCTGAATAGTGTGACCTGGGACTTTCTGTCAAGTTGGTGAATGGGGTCTTTGGGGTTATAGCTATTGTGTTTCTCTCCCCATTGGTTGCAGACAGATTGTCTTCTTTTTCTCAAAGGTCAATGGCAGAGACTCTTGGGGCATACTGGAACTTTTTTTGTTGCGAGTTCATCTGCATCTGCACGCTCATTCCCATCAATCTGGCAGTGTCCAGGTATCCATAGTAGCATCGTGCATTGTGTTGACTGACATAACTGATGAAGATGTAGTGATAGATTGTTTAGCTGGCTTTCATTGGTTGAATTTAGTGCCCTTTGTAAAGATGTCAATTTGTCTAACAGTAGTCTTGTAGCTTCCTCAATTGCAACTACTTCTGCTTTATAGTATGTGCAGATCTTGCCTAATACAATAGACTGTTTAGTTTGATTTCCTTCGGGCCATACTATTAAAATTCCACAGCCTCCATCTCTGAATGCATCCTTGGCAGATACATCAGTGTATACTTTAATCCAGTCTTGTGGGGGATAGAGCTTTGTAATGGCTTTGAACATTTTTGTTTTGTTTTTGATGGCCTGTGGTGACTCTTGTGTTTTTATTGTTATTCCTTCTATGGTATCTCAAATTTCTGGGTGTGGACCATACTCCCAAGCTGGACTTAGAAGCAAAAATTTTGAAAGGTTCTTGATTTATCGGTGGGAGTGATAATTGTTCTCTTGGTTGTCTTGATTTCTCTATGAAGTTACTTCTTCTCAGTCTTATTCTTTCTGGTTTATCAATCTTGACATGTACCAATTACAATTCTTCAATTTCTTGAGCTATATACGTCACTTGGTCTTCCGTTAATCTGTATTTTCTAAATCAGCCTTGCTCTTTCATTAGAATATTTTTATTCTCAAGGAACCTCATGAGTCTTGCATTAATTATCTTCTCCATTAATTTGCATAGACAGCTGGTCAGGCCGACTGCTGGTCTCGTTTCTGGGTTTTCCCTGTTTGTGGACAGGTGTGAGGACAGCCTTTTTTCCAAAGTGGTGACACTTTCCCATGTTTTCAGCTGCTGTTATAAATTTGCAGAAGTTTCTTTATGACCTGATTCCCTAAATGCAATATCATGTCATACGTCATTCCATCCAGTCATGGGTCACGTTTGGTTAATAGTTTGCTGATTGCTCCTTGCAGCTCTTTACGGGTGAATGGGGATGACGTGCATGCTTCTTCCTCTTCTGGTTCTACCATTTCCTTCTCTTTCTTCTGTTGTTTAGTGTCCTTTTCTTGAGTCTCATCGATTTTATTATTGCAGACTGAGAGTGAAAGAAATCCATAAACTCATTTGCAGAATCGTTTTGAGATAATGTTTTTTCCTCTTTTGCCAATGCTACTGGGCTGTATAGTGATTTTTCTCCACTTAATGATTTTAAGAACATCCATAGTTTCTTAATTTGAGTTAAGATGTTTTTTCTCTTCATGGCTCTCTTGAAATTTCTATGGGTTTTTTCTCAACTTTGCTTATTTTTTTTTTGAGGGGAAAGTTATTTTCTAATGACTTATGTTGTTCTGCCTAGTTCCTAGCGTCTGTGACTTCAGCATCAACGTTTAAATGTGTGAAGAACGGTTCTACCCTGCATAAAAACTGTCCTGTAGGTTTTATGTGATGCAGGCTTTATCCTTTCGTTCACCAGGTCATCTCCACTCTTTATCTTGGTGTGCGCAAATATTCATTTAAACGAAAACCACTCATTTTCTTAGAACTAATAGTGTGCACTCAATATTAAATCTAGGCCCATGATTTTTGGTCATATAAAATGCCTTTATTTGACCAAAGTTTCATGTCAATAGTGGCATGGATAAGTGAGTAATCCCACTTTGAAACAATTACCTCTTCTTTTAGGACACCCCGTATGTATCTATTATACCGGCGGTGAAACTTTCTAAACACGTAAGTCCATGTGCGTAATTTTCTCAGGAGAAGCAAAATATGCGAGAAATCATCGAATAGGACTGCAAACACAATTTTATACTCTTTGGATTACAATTTAATAACTACTTCAGTCTTTGAATTTATCCTTTTGAAAGATGTAAACTAGTAGGTCCACTCCTGGACATGAGGTTAGAGTTTTAAGGGGGAAAGAAAAGCGGGAAATCTTCATTTAGACCATGTGAGTAAGACGATCTTTTCTATTGATCCAAGGCCTCCAATGCATTTGATCATTTGAAGGGAAAATTTCATATCCCATAATATTATACTTATGCATTTAGGCATTTTCACGACAATATAGTTGTTATGCGTTACAATGTCTTCATTCTTTATGTAATTTTCATATGGTTTTTTTCTTTATTACTATTTCCGTCTAAGCTATGAAGCTGTTGGGTGCTTGCATTGTAGATTGATATATATTCACTTAATGTTTGACTGATCCTAATCATGTTGATATCTTATTTATCAGGCAAAAGCATGACAGAGTTCACTATGGAACATATTTTACGTGGCATCCACTACTTTCGGTGTCAAGACCAGTATGAGTTGGCCGCTGTATTGCACCAGGTTCCAGAAATTATGGGAGCCCATCCTAAGGTAGAGAAAAAAAGCCCTCACAAAAGCTCTCCTAGGTTGAAGTGTCATAACCCCAAGAATTATCTCGTTCACATAATGAATAAGGACAGAAAAAAAATGATATCGAATTCTCTTGTGAACAAAGATGAGACAAAAACAAAGCAATAAACAGAACAAAATCTCCGGGCAGCGTGAAGAATCAAACCTGCGGCTCTGCCCATCCATCGGCAGCCATGGCCTCACCATGAAAAGAGAGTGCACTATGTGAAGCATGGTAACGGTGGTGCTTGTTAACATAGTTCATAGTGCACTCTCTTTTCATGGGTGCTGAGGTTAGAGGTCGCAGGTTTGATTTTTTTTTCTGTTTGTTCCTTTGTATTTGTCTCGTCTTGGTCCCTACGGCGGCTTCATTATTTGTTTCCTGTTGTTCTTCATCACTCTCAGTGCTCAGTCTCACCATGACCCTTACCTCTCTGTTTGTCTTAACATTCATGTGATCTGTTTTATAACATGAGTTAATGCAATATGTTTGATCATTTCGACTTCTCTAGTCTGATTTGTATTGCGGCTATGTCTTTGAAATGCGATGTTGATGGGGAAAAATTTCAACTGTCTTGACAAATCTTCAGGGGTTTTTTTCCACCTAGGAACACAACATCAGGCCTGGTATTGCTAGGATTCGAACCTAGGACCTCGACATAGGAACTGAGGCAGAAAATGGACAAGGAAGATCAGGGTTAAAGTTTTGTAGAAGTTTCTTAGATTGTGGTGTGTGTCTCCCTCATAGGCCTCGATGTCATACTTAAGAAACGGGTTCTGCAGTGCAACACGCATTTGCTGAACACATTTTGAAAGTGACTTTTCCCTAGGAATACAGCACCAGGCCTAGCATTGCTAGGATTGGAACCCAGGACCTCTCGATTACAAGTCCAGCACCCAATAGGTCACGGGAAGTCCCGAGGACATGTACACCATTGCTGTATGATTTTATAAGCACAGAGTACTTGAAATGAGCCATTATCAATACCAAACACAACCACATTGCTGTAATGCTAGACCTAGTAACCAGGGCTTGGATGTTTTGAATTTTTCACATAAACAGAGATTTAACATAATGCAAACCTGTGACATAGATCTAACAAAAAAGTTTCTTTTTACTATTTTAACCCTTTCCTGTTCGGGCAAAATAAAAAAATCCTGCCAAAAAACCCGAAATCACCTAGTTGTGGATGGGGGTAAATCAAATCAAAAGCAGTTAATTTAAGGGTTATTTTTTATTTTTTTCCTCTCTAAATACGTATAATATATAATTATTTGCAGGTGAAGTTACTTATCGTTGACAATATTGCTTCTCCTGTGCGATCTGGCTTTGAGGACTTGCTGGCTCAGAATCAGTTCTTGAGTTCTATGGGTCAAACTTTTGTGAGAGTAGCCAAGCAGTTTGGGATAGCTGTAAGTATGACAATGGTTTTTTTTACTGGGTCTGTTTTGGTAGTAGTATAATTTGCTTTTTACCTCTCCTGAAACAGTATCCACTTTCCATAGCCTGTTTATCTCCCAAGCCAGTGCTTATACCCATCTTTGCAAAAAAATTTCCTTTCAAGGCCATTGGACGCTTTTTGTCCAAGTTTTATCTCCTATGCCAGACATTGCAGAGTTCATGAATATTTGTTATTTTTAATTTCTTTTTTAAATCATCATGCGTGTGGGTAGTAATTTTCAAGTATTGGTTACTTTTTTTTTGTCTGATGATGGTGCATGTGTAACCAGGTCTTCTATTGTTTAAAATTATTTTTTGTCGTAACAATGACATAAATGTTCCTTCAAGGCCATTACGGTCCAATTGTGGTGCAGGTAAAAGTTTGCCATGGCTACATTAAACACCAGCGTCCTGTCCAGGAGGTGATTATTATCCCTATTCCACTTCATGCTACAGTTCTTCCAGCCATAATGGCATTGAAGGAACTTTTTTTTAGAGAATTTTCAGGTTACAATGGTCCCCTTCTGGACAGGAAACTTATTTCTGATTCAGGTTTTTCTGGTTCTGATTCAAGTTCCAAGCTAGGGCGTGTACCCATTTGCACCTGGGTCGAGTGGGGAGAATTTCATGTTACGTGTCTTTCTTAAGGAACACAGCGTCAACCCTAGCTTTGCTAGGACTCAAAGTCGAGGCCTCATGATCCAAAGTCCATCAGCCAAACCACTCAGCCACTGTTGCCACACTTTTGTTGTAGTATACAGCTACATTTTAATCTAATTTGAAATCAGTTTTTGAACATAATAATGGTCAATAGGTGATTTTCTTCCAGAGGTGAGTATGTCGTAGTATACAGCTACATTTTAATCTAATTTGAAATCAGTTTTTGAACATAATAATGGTCAATAGGTGATTTTCTTCCACAGGTGAGTATGTCGTAGTATACAGCTACATTTTAATCTAATTTGACATCAGTTTTTGAACATAATAATGGTCAATAGGTGTTTTTTCAGAGGTGAGTATGTCGTTTTATTGAGTTATGTTTTATTCTAATTTGAAATCAGTTTTTGAACATATGGTCAATAGGTGATTTTCTTCCACAGGTGAGTATGTCGTTTTATTGAGTTATGCTTTATTCTAATTTGACATAAACTTTTCGAAAAAGATAGTCAGTACCCAGTAGATATTTTTCTTCCATAGGTTGTATTAACAAACCAAATGACCACCAAGATAGACTTCACTCAAAGCAACAAATCTCATCTGATTCCCTCCTTGGCGAGACTTGGAGCCACGTGTCAAACACCCGTGTCGTCTTCTACTGGCAAGACAGGCAGCGCATGGCTTTGTTGTACAAATCGCCCAACAAGGAGGAGACAACTCGGCCTTTTCAAATCACGGTACTCCCACAAAAAGCAACGCATGTCATATCTCAAAAACTAAAGAGTACAAAAAGGAGAAAATCATGGAAATGAAATCTTCATAACTTGATTTATTGACTGCAACAGAATAAGAGTAAACATCGATTGAAAAGAACTCACCCACAATAATGGACAAAACACTGTTATAAAATATTAGTGCTAAGTCATAGATAGGATTTTAAGTCACATAGAAATAATCGCACATTACTTTTTGTGGATAGTATAACATCGTAGTAATATATGTGTGTGGATCTGACAAGACCGGTGATATACGGTGAAAGGGGTCCGAACCGAGAAAACAGGAAAAATGCGAGCTGGGGTCAATGTTTATGAAAATTTGAGTTTTTTGCATGTTCATTTACAATACTCTTGCTTTGAAAGTGCCTAAAAGTGAGTTTGAAAGGTATGTTTTAGCTCATGGCATTGAAAGTGCCTAAAAGTGTGTTTGAAAGGTATGTTTTAGCTCATAGCATTGAAAGTGCCTAAAAGTGTGTTTGAAAGGTATCTTTTAGCTCATAACATTGAACGTGCCTAAAAGTATGTTTGAAAGGTATGTTTTAGCTCATAGCATTGAAAGTGCCTAAAAGTGTGTTTGAAAGGTATCTTTTAGCTCATAGCATTGAACGTGCCTAAAAGTATGTTTGAAAGGTATGTTTTAGCTCATAGCATTGGAAGTGCCTAAAAATATGTTTGAAAGGTATGTTTTAGCTCATAGCATTGAAAGTGCCTAAAAGTGTGTTTGAAAGGTATGTTTTAGCTCATAGCATTGAAAGTGCCTAAAAGTGTGTTTGAAAGGTATCTTTTAGCTCATAGCATTGAACGTGCCTAAAAGTATGTTTGAAAGGTATGTTTTAGCTCATAGCGTTGAACGTGCCTAAAAGTATGTTTGAAAGGTATCTTTTAGCTCATAGTATTGAAAGTGCCTAAAAGCGTGTTTGAAAGGTACCATAGCAGACTCGGGGTCATGAAATCATGAGCTCAACAAACGCAGACAATGCTAGGCACGCCATTTTGTTCCTTGGCAAAGATTCGTAACACACTTATTTTCTCACCTGAATATAGCTGTAAATGTTGATTGATGTAGAACACCCTCCAGCTCTGTGGCCATATGAGTAAAAGCCTTGGAGGAACTTTGGAATTGTATTTTAGCTAACATTGCATTTATATCTGTTATTTTTATTGAAGCCCAAATATATACCTTTCATTCAACATACAAAATTTAAATGTCACACTTTAGTGCGAATTGTACTGAACTTTTCCTTTTATTATTTAAATTTCATATTTTATTTTGTTTTGAAAGTAAGAGTAGTCTGTTACAAGAGTTTAAATATTTTGTCTGAATCTTACACTATTAATTATGAATGAAAGTTTTACTGACCTTTGAGTCAATGACATTCATAATTTCTTTACTGCTTTTTTTTACTTCTGAGATGTCTTCTCTTTTTTTTATTATCTCGGAATTAAGATCTCGTCTCATCAACAATCTATTTCATATAAAAGATATTCAGGAAAGGTTGCATTCATAACATCTATCGCCCATCTCATTTTTTCATTTGTCACCAGGCAAGTGGTATCCGAGACGTAGTTGAAATGAACCGAGACAATGTGGATCCATCTAGGCCCCAGTCATCAGGATTTAAAGGCTTCCTGAAGAAAAAGTCCCCAACAGACGTCGACGATGAGAACGATGACGGCCATCCAGCCAAGAAGAAAAAGATTTCTTGACCAATGAGGAGGCAGATTTTTAAACTAATACTTATATATTTGACAACGCGGCTATGACTTTAATGCATTTGCCTTGCTTTTAATGACATGCCTGAGATATGAAAAAGTAAGTTCCAAATGCAGAGCTGATCATAGGGTAATCAGGAGTAAAATCCTGATTTTTGTAGGCATGCGGCATACTGTAGTCGTTTGGCATTACTTCCCATGCCACCTTTGCTTTCACTGAGTCTGAATACACCTCGCTACACCATTTCGTTGCTGGGTCAACGGTAGAGCCAGAAACATTTGCTCGGACTGGGAACCGAACTCGGGTCGCCTCCTGGGTGAAAGTTAGATGCTATACGGGCGCCTACTGGGTGAAAGTCAGATGCTATACCGGCGCCTCCTGGGTGAAAGTTAGATGCTATACCGGCGCCTCCTGGGTGAAAGTTAGATGCTATACCGGCGCCTCCTGGGTGAAAGTCAGATGCTATACCAGCACCTCCTGGGTGAAAGCTAGATGCTACACCGGCGCCTCCTGGGTAAAAGTCAGATGCTATACGGGCGCCTCCTGGGTGAAAGTTAGATGCTATATCGGCGCCTCCTGGGTGAAAGTTAGATGCTGTAGTATTAGCCCATATATTATCCCAAGAATGCTGGGAACTTTAGCGCAAACAAGCTAGCATCAAACCATGGCTTTTCAGGTCGAGCAGGCTTTGGCATTCCAGCTAATCCATTGATACAGAGGTGTTCTAACAGGGACACTCTCCCTGACCCCCTTGCTCGTATCCTTTCATATTTTACTATGAACATTTTGAAAATTGTTTTTGATAATAACTTATTGATAAAATTATTTGTAGGTTTAAAAACTCATGTTAAGTTTCTTTGTTGTATTATAACAGATGTGAATAAAAAACAGCACATTTCTGTAAAAAATTTGATGTTTTGGAGTTTTTTCTTTTAAATGCAGTGGATAACCAGGTTGCTGCATGCCACTGGTAGATCCTACTTCTTTCCTGTCATTCTTTCATTGTGTTGTTTCCTTTTAATTCACCCTGAAGTCACCACATATGACGAGCAGGTTAAATTGCAGTGAAATAAACAAACAAACAACATAAATATATGAGCGTTTTAAAATTTTTGATTTAGCGTGTTACCTGAAATGTAAAAATGTTACTATGAGTACTTTGATGTGATACAGACCAGATTTTTTCTCTCTTAAATAAGCTTTCTTTCTTTCTATATCAGTTCCCATTCTACCTTTCGGTTTATGGGTTCAGATGCCCGAGATGATCTTTCTCCAGGATGCCCTGTCCTGGCATTTTCTGTTTCCTTCCAAAAATGTTAAATTTCTATTCTTCAATGCCTCTTTTATATCTTCTTCCCACTTTCTCCGAGGTCTGCCTTTTGGTCTTTTACCTTGGGCTTTAGCACTGTATACTGATTTAGCTATTCTTTTGTCATTCA
Source organism: Doris montereyensis (assembly GCA_037039925.1). Taxonomy (NCBI): domain Eukaryota; kingdom Metazoa; phylum Mollusca; class Gastropoda; order Nudibranchia; family Dorididae; genus Doris; species Doris montereyensis. The sequence continues at coordinate 70,146 of JAXRKP010001292.1, read as the reverse complement.
TTCTGCTTACATGCTCAAACCATCTCAATTGATTTATTTCTATCTTAGTTTTTGTGCCATCTGCTTTGGTTTGATCTCTTATTGTTGTGTTTCTGATTTTGTCTCTTTTAGTTTTCCCTACTACTTTTCTTAGATATTTCATTTCAGCTGCCTGTACTCTACTGTATTTTTTACTGTCTAAGGTCCAGGTTTCACTGCCATAGAGGAGAGTAGGACAATAAACTGTATTGTATACTGCCATTTTGGTTTTTGTTGGCAATTCTTCTTTACCTACAAATGCCTTTCCTAGATGGTTATATATTGCACTTGCCTTTTGGATTCTCTGGCTGATTTCTTCTCTTAGTTTTCCCTCAGAGTTAATCATTACTCCTAGGTAATTGTAGCTGTGAACTTGTTCTAAATTCTCCCTGCCCACTTTAAGATTTTGTGTTGTAGCTTCCCTAGTTACTAGCATTGTTTTGGTTTTCTTTGCATTTACTCTCATCCCTCTTTTATTTAGTTCATTGTTCATAATGCTGATATTCGAGTGAAGGTCACTTTCTGATTTTCCAAACAGAACTACATCATCAGCAAATGAAAGCATTAATAGGGCCTACATTTACTGGTTTGAGCTTCCACATACCTACATTCATTTTCTTCATTTTTGAGGATGTCTTTGCGACTGAATCCATAAATGTGATAAACAAAAGAGGACTTAGGATACAACCCTGTCTTACCCCTATTTCTACATCAAATTCTGCAGATGTGTTTCCAGCTACTCTCACTGCACATGTTGGTTTATTCTAAAAACTTGTAATGGCTTCTATTAAATTTTGCTCTACGTTGTGTTCTTTTAAGGAATGCCATAGTTCGTCCCTCCTCACAGTGTCAAACGCCTTTTCTAGATCTATAAAACACAGGTGCAAGTCAATGTTTCTCTCAAGGAATTTTTCTATTATTTGTTTAATTGTAAATATGTGGTCAGAGTACACTTCTTCCTGGTCTAAATCCACTCTGATGCTCTTCAATCTGATCCTCTACTCTTTTTCTTAGTCTCATTTCCAGTATCCTGGCATACACTTTTCCTGAAACACTAAGTAGTGATATCCCTCTATAGTTTGAGCATTCCATAGTTGATCCTTTCGTATGTATTGGTAGTACTGTTCCAAGTCGTCTGGTACCTGTTTGGACTTCCTTGCTTGTTGGCATATTGCATGTAGTAGTTTGTCTGCCTCTCTCCTTTGGTTTTTAATCATTTCTGGATAAATTTGATCTGCTCCTGGGGCTTTTCCTAATTTCACTTTTCTTATAGCTGTTTGGATTCCTTCCATTGCTATATCTACATATTCAGCCGTCTCATCTGGATTCCTTGTTACTCTTACTAATTGATCTTTACTTGTTTCATATGTTCTGGAGGGTTATGTAATTGTTGAAAATACTTACTCCACGCTTCCATGATTTGGCTATCTTCTTTCATTATTTCTCCTTTGGCATTATTAATTTGTCGTATTGCGCATGCTTTGATCTTTCTCATGCTCTTCATTGCCCCCAGAACAGCTTTTGATTTCTTTGATAGCTTTCTTGAAGTCTTTGTCCAAACTCTTCCCATTGTTCCCGTTTTGCTTTCCTCGCTTCCTCTTTGGCGATAGTTCTTTTATTCATGTAATCTATCCTATCCTTTGGTCTTTTTCTTTGCAAGTATTTTTTCCAGGCATCCTTCTTTTCTTTGATCTTAGACTTGACATTCTCATTCCACCATGCTGTTCTTTTCCTATCTCATTTAATTTGTTTCCTACCATATACCTCTTCAGTACAACTGAGGAGTGCTTCTTTATACAATTGCCACTGTTCTTCTATTGTGCTATCATTCAGATCCATCTGCCTTTCGTTTCACTGATAAATCTTTTTATCCTAGATTGGTATATCTCTTTTACTATTGGCTTATTTAGTTCCTCTATTTTGAGTTTAGTAGCTTTCTTCTCTTTCTTTTTCTGTTTGTTTTCTTCAGTCAGTAATCTGATTTTGGCAATCACTAGTTGATGATCATTAAATATTTCTGCTCCTCTGTTTACTCTTGCATCCAATGTATTGTAAAAAGGGAGCTGCTAACTATTATGTAGTCTTTGATTGACTTTTCACACCTGTCTTCATTTACTCTTGTATATTTGTGGATATCTTTATGAGGAAAAAAGGGGTTGGCTATTTTCATGTTATTCTTTAGGCAAAAATCTATTAGTCTCTCTCCATTTGGAGAAGTTGTCACTCCTTCTTTACCTATTACTCCTCCTGATATTCCTATATCGTTGCCTACTCAAGCGTTGAAATCTCCTAAAACCATTAGTTCCTATTTGTGTTTAAGATTCTCTACAGCTGTTTGTAAATCGTTTTCAAAGGTATCTTTTTCTTCTTTAGTGGCGTCTTTGTTTGGTCCATGAGCTATTAATAATTTAATTTCTCTTCCTTTTGATTCAATATTTACCTCTAATAGCCATGGGCGTATAAATTTCCAGCTTTCTAGTAGCTTTTCATGCCTTTTATGCACTAGGAGACCTACTCCTGCTCTAGCTCTATCTTTGACATCTACTCCTGAGAAGATTAAAATATGATTTGGTCCTACATTTTCTATTCCTTGTCCTTTTTTCTTTGTTTCTGTAATAGCCAAAATGTCTACTTTGAATTTTTCCATTTCTTCAACTAATTCTAACTCTTTTCCATTTATTGCCCTAACGTTCAATGTTCTAAAAATCACAGTCCGTGTTTGTTTCCATTTTCGTCGTTGAAAGGTCAAGCCGGTTACATTATATTTATTTCTCTGCATGTTAGGTTTTGGATAAGCGGGGGATTAGCCCACTTTACCCTAGGTAGATGGTGGGGTTGCCATCTTGAGACCCCCTACCAGGCCTTGTTATTTTCTGTCAGGGTTAACTCCTTAGCCTTTGGTCATTCAAGACCAGCCTGCAAGACTCCAGGGTTAACTTTAGCCTTTGGTCAGTCAAGACCGACTGCAAGGCAGCAGGTTGTTTTCTGTCTGGGTTAACTCCTTTAGCCTTTGGTCAGCCAAAACTGACCTGCAAGGCAGCAGAAGACTCGTGGAGGGCAGGATCATCTACTCCCAGTACAGGTGCTTACCAACTGCAATAAAAATACTAATTAAAAAGTCGCTCAAGGAACAAAGTTTCCTTCCTCATGACTCATGGTACATCAAAGTCAAACTTGAAGAAACTCGTGCTTTAAATAAAAAACAAATTTTATTACTATATGATTTGATTTATTTACATATACATATACAGACTTTCATGTATTTGTTTTAGAGGTAAACATCGAAGATCTGTTCCGCAGCTTTAAGAATTGCTTTGTTTATGTAGAATTACTTCTTCTTGGCTTTGGGTGTTTGTTCTGTCATTTGGTCAATCTTCACATTTAGAGCATCAACCGTTGTTTTCAAGTGCTTTTCCACGTTGCCCTCAATCCGTTTTGATTCCGCTGTAAAGGAACGTGCGGATGAAAGTTTTCAGTTCTTCTCTTGCAGCCAAACGCTCCTCATCTGTAATGGAAGAGATACAGCTTATGGGGATATGATTATAAACCATCAGCAAGTCTGAATTCCCTATCTTTCCGTGAAAAAGTCTTTGAAAACAACAACCATCACCAGTTTCGTGATAAATTATCATATTTTACCTTATTTTGAGACCCTCACAAAGCTATAACCCCTTGAATAAAAATAAAATCGTCCTATACCATTACACACCTCTTCGCCTCTTCGATGACCTGTGCTTTCATGTTGAGACTAGACAGTCAGTGACAATAGTATTATTTCGCTATAGTACAATATTATTGTTATTATATTATTATATATTTTACCTCTCTAAACGAGAAAGGTCCTCGGTTAATCGAGACAATCCTTCACAGGCTTGCATTATTATTCCAACACTCACTTGTTATTCCAAATTTGGTTTCAGTGTTAGTAAACCATCGATTATTACACCTGCATTAGTGCTACACGTGTAATACATTACATAATATGTACACAATGCTGCAAGTACCAGTTCACAACGACCATAAGCCAGGCACACCAGACATCCATTATGAAGGTGTGAAATCAGGCGTCGAGCCAAACCTTGCCTCCTCTACCTAACAATTTAGTACCATGTTGATATGGGGCAGTGCTTACAAAAGCAGATTCATACACTGGGATAGTCTTTTATTGCCCACTTAACCTGTCAATCACAAAGGTGGACATGCAAGGAAATTTAATGATCCACCATGCTCTCTTGATTACGTGTCTTATCTATCTACTGTCCATCGAAGCTTGACTGTGAATGACATCTCTGATAATTACCATCTTTGTTTTTCATCAACTAGTCCTGTGGCTACTTGTTTGTTTAATTTTGTATTTTACCACTCACAGAAGGGCTTAGGTACCCCAAAATGTTGAAGGATAACCAAAATTCCTTAGTCCCTAGGAAATCGGGAAGCCCGGCTAATTGGGACAATTTTACAATCCACTGAGATTTCCCAATTATAGAGATTCCCCTGTATTAAAGCAGGGATGTAAATCTTTCAGATTTCCTTTGATTCCAGATTATTTGAGATTTTCTATTTTTAACATTTTTTTTCTGAAATTTCTTTTTCTTCCCTTTTACTAAAATACTTCTATGTTTTGCTTTTATGAATAGGTGAGGTGGTTTAGCACAACAGGATAAAATTCCCGACTCCAGGCACATCACCGATTTTCATACTAATCATACGCGGAAGCACACTGTTTCATCTCCACTTTCCCTTTCAAGACGAACTACAATTTCCACATGATCCATGAGGCCCTACTACTCACATGAGAAGATTTCAGACTAAAAAATCGGAACCTTCTTTATTTCCTTTGAGATTTTTCAGATCTTTCAGATGTTTTAGTCTGACATCTACCAACGCATTTGTTGTGGAAATAGGCTTTTGCGAAGGTCTTCAGGATAGATTGAGCCTAGCCTGTCAATGTTGAGATGCACTGATTTGCCTCTTGTCTCTCTGCAGTCGTATGGTTCAGTTGTGAATGTGATCTGCGGTCGATGAATTTGCATTCTTTCATTCCATAAAAATGGAATCTTAAGTCATTTTACATGTCCTATTGCGTTATTTGTGATTTATGTTATTCTATTTGTTGGTTATTGTGATTTAATAGTCTTGTCTAGATCTAGAGCTAGATAAGATTAAGATCGATCTGCTTGAGTGAAGTGACTATATTCTTACCAATTTCTTCTTCCTTATTTTCATCGGCATTCTCCCCATCTGTGGCTTGAGATCCCCCATCAGCAATGGCAGCTGTAGAGAAAAATAACAAACATTGCATTTATATCAGTGCCACACCCACATATGATGGCGTCGGTGGCTGAGCGGTTAGGCTGCCAGACTAGGGATCATCAGGTGCCGGGTTCGAATCCTAGCAAAATCTAGGTCCGCCATTGTGTTCTTTGGGAAATACACTTAACGGGCATTCTCCCCATTCTACTCAGGATGCAAATGGGTACAAGCGCTAGCTTGGGGTAAAAATCTGCATCAGACTAACATCATCTGGCCAGGAGGTGATTATTATCACCTGTTCCGCTTCTCGCTACAGAAATCAGGATAAGCTCCTGCTCTATGGGCCGTAACGGCCTAGAAAAGGAACTTTACTTTACTTACAACCACATATGTATTTTAGAACATAAAATTAAAGGATTCTTGTGGATACATTGGGAATGTAATTTTGAGAATTGTACAATGTTATAGCCTACTAATCTTTAAGACAAAACTGAAAAAAAACCCACAACATAACATGATAAATAACACTCAACATTACAAGTAAGAAATGTAATGCTTTCCAAGTTGTTCTGATGACATGTTGATAATGATCAGGTGGTTAATGAAAACTAGCTGTTCTAAAATAAGAAAGACTATGATGAAGGTAGAAACCGAAGAAGAACACACAAAAAATAGAAGCAAAGAGAGAGGAAGAAACAAGAAGTACAGTAGAAACAAAAGAAGAAGCATGAACAGTTTCAAAATCAGCTAATAGTATCAGCCAACACACCAAAAAGTGAAAAAAAAAGGGAAAGAAGAAAAGAGAAACTATCTCTGGAATTTGAAAAGTACAGAGATCCACTGTTGGCGCAGCCCTGAGTTTTGATGCTGAAGATTCTCACCTTGTGATGGTGTTGGTGACGGAGAAGGGGATGGAGGCATGCCAACATAGTTGATGGCTAGGTCCAGTCGCACCTGGGATGAAAAGAAAATTGTTATCCGAAGAATGGGTAGAAGAAAAGACTTCATTCAACTTATTTCATTGAGCGCTGTTTAAAATTTCACAACCATTTGACATAGCTTTCTATCTATTTAAGTCTAATATAGCTCATATCTGAGGTCTTATGCTTATCTAAACAGTGCATATATACCAATAAAATGGGAAAAGTACACACATTCATGAAAATATATTGTTTACATATACACGTTTATAAAAATGTTGATTGTTAGTCAACCTACACACATGTATAATATTAATATAGAAGAAGCATAGTAACCTTTCCCACCTTTATTCTGTATACCTAAATGTTTGGTCAGTTGAAACACATGCAGCATGTTGATGGCGAAATGGCTCAATATTGGTTTAATGATTTCACTATTCTAATTACAGTGATTTCAGAACACTATTATTTCAAGATGGCAAGGGAAATGTAATGTTTTCCAAGTTGTTCTGATGACATACTGCAGCATGTTGATGGCCAATTGGCTCAAAAGTGGTTTAAATGATTTCCTTAAATTCTAGGGGGGGGGGATGTAATGTTGTTCTTTCCTTACACTATCTACAGTTGAAGCAAAGGATATAAAATGCACCATTAGCATGATCATCATCAGCCATCAGCCTCTCAAAGAAAAGGAGAGAAGGCTTCGTTTTTGCTTTACTAAGTTTGAAATTAATTACACAGTATGCCAATACAACAAGAAAGAAAAGAGAAATAATCATAAAACTATAAAGCATTATTCAATTATAAAATTCTGTCAGTAATAATCGTCACATTTGCTTACAAACTTTTGGTTCTGAATGACGTTGATTATACAACTAAATATCCTTTATCTTATCCCATATCACATTGAAAGAATTTTACAGCTTCATCTTTTCTGTACCAATAGTAGCGTAAGTAATGTTCGTTGTAGGCCATTATTGCCCATGGAATCAGAGCTAATCCCGGTTCCTAAAGCATTAAGCAGAACAGGTGATAATAATCACCTCCTGGACAGGGCAGCTAGTCTGACACAGGTGTTTACTCCCAAGTTAGTGCTTGTTGTAACCAATTGCATCTGGGTTGAGTGGGGCAAATGCGTGTGAAGTGTCTTTGTCATGATTCGAACCCGGGACCTCATGATCCCAAGTCTGGCAGCCTAACCATTTGGCCATTGTAACAATCGACTGCTTCTTAGGGGGGGATGCCCACCTGCATTGGCGAGTTTGGGACCAAAATGTTGACTTTCTGTTCTTTGCATATTCGGGTAGAACAATCATTTATCTACAAGCCTATGGCAAAAAAATGTCCAAATGATGTATAATTTTTTTTTACAAAATATTTTGTAGTTGATAATAGGTAAAAACAGTCAAAATTTTGACGTAAATTACCCTAACACTGACTGAGAAGATTGGCACTGAAAACCCCTCTAGCGGCGGCTAATCGCCAATGTGGCAACACAGTTCTTTTGCTTGGCTTTCAGGAACACCGCACATCGATTCCACTCTGTGACATAAGAGGGAGAGGCCAGTGTCTCGCGTATGTAAACACGCGCATAAGTATAGGAATAGGGGAAAAAAACAAAACTGGTCATGTTGATGGCTGTTTTCACAGCAATGCACATCTAAACCTAGTTTTACAATCCTCTTTACATTAATAACAATGACAGAGACTGTCAAAAGAGTAAGGGGGTTGCTACAAGAAGGGCAACCCATCTGAAGTGTCTGCTTTATGTTATTTTCTTTTAATTTCTTTACTTGCATTTTTCTCTAAATATAGTTTTCACACTAAAATTCTATCTCCTCAGTCATTTACAGACTGATGTATATAATATTTCACACCCAGGTTCCTCTCATCAATGTTAATAGAATGACGACAGTTTTTTTATATCTTGTAAATGTTTTGAGAAAAAATTTAATTTTTTAATAAAGATGCCATTTTTGTATATTTATGCTACTTTCAAAAATTCATTAAAAACATACTAACCAAAAATACGTCACTTTTTAGATATGAATGGAAAAAACAATCTGCACAGGTTTTGAATGATTTTATTCATAACTAAGAGAGGAGATAGGTTTTGAAAATTGGGTCAATATCCAAGATGGCGGCGGTTCATTAGCAACCAAGAACGCTACAAACTTTTCAATGACATAGGATGACTATATTTTGACAGTTACTCATAAATATACAAAAATCAAAAACCCTAACTCAAAAGCAAAAAAATCACTTTAGGATCCCCCTCCCCTCAATTGTGAAGTGGTCATCTGAAAGGTAAACCATTCGTTGACATCAATTTCTGTAGAGTAATTTCCCTTTGCATTTTTGACTCACTTCATCACTCTTGCAAGCTGTTACTTTCATCATGGTGCTTGCTTGAAATTTGAAATTAATTGATGACCATTACAACAATTTTAAAAGCTTTTCACTTTCATCAAAGCGTTAACAAGAGAGATAGTCAAAAGAATAGGTTCTCCTTACCATCGGTGTGAAGGCGTACTTGTACATCTTAAAATGGCGGAAAAAGCTGTTGATGGTGTACTCTGTCAATTTCCGCACTTCATTGGGTGTAAACAATTCAATACTGTGAGGTGGCCTCTGTAAAACAAGGAAATTATTTTTAAGAATTAATCATTTCAATAGTGTGCCCAAGTCACAATTACGTCATTTAGAGAAAAATGATAAAAACAATGGACTTAGGCACAGATGGCTTTGGGAATTCCAAGTTTCAAACGACTGTAAATGTGATGTGTTTTCTTCCTATCATTTTCCTACTTTTCTGGAAGCATGATTTCCTGTTATTTCCTAGGATTATCTCTCTGTCTCATTTTTCACGAAAGTGGACATAGGCACACTATTGAAATGACCCCTTAAATTGTAATTTTAAGTTTGATATTCATTTACTCGGTTCTCATTTACCTATTTGTTACCCATCTGTACCTTTAATCTATCTGTTTGTCTGTCTATCAGCCTTAAAACAATTTTCTCATATATGTTGTGTGTGTCTGCATGTATTTGGTAAGAGTAAGAATACATTTTACACCTATTCGTCTCAAATTCTATGTAAATGCATATGTGCCACATGCACTAATGAGCAATTTGTTTTAAACAATGTAATAAAGTTCTTTAAGCATTTATGGGTTTGTCTTTGTTTGCATGATCAGGGTTTTCCCTTCCTATTTACATTAATTAAAAAAGAATGTATAATGTTGACATTTTTACATATCAATATGTATATACTGTATTCTTCCTTATAAACACCTATGCCGTAATAAATATTTCTGATCAATTTCTACCCTTAATAAACTCCCAGCCCCCTCTCCCTCATCATCTCCCCCCCCCCCACCCCCACACACACACCGTCTTGCATTTTCATGTCCCCTGGGAATTTATAAGAAGGAATCTATATATAAAGCTAAACACCTTTAACTTTAACCGCTTATAACTCAGGAATGATTGCACCCACAACCTCCATATTTCGCATATAGATGTCAAATAGCCTGCTTTAGGTTTTTAGCGAATAAACTCTTGAATCAAATCAGTATTTTAATCGATTGGAAAAAGATCGTTATGCCTGCAAATCCACAAAACTTTTTATTGTTACTGGATCTTTTTCATCACTTTTGGTCATTCCAATAAATAGTCAGCGTAACCTCAGTATTGAGTACTGATTCGACCTAATAACCGTACTTGATATCATCCAAACCCGATACAGTGGTCTCCGAGTTTACCACAGTCAAGGTTCGTGAGACACAGCCTTGTTATAAAGAGAAATTATAATCTGCCATTGTCTCTGGGCATGCTTGCATGGTATATATGTATCAATTTCACTTGTATTGTCTTACTTACGTTGATTGAATGGCAGTGAATTAAGTCTTTAAAGTATTCAAATGTATGGTCCAAGTTGCCAAAGGGTGTTTCTGAAACAGCGTCATATAATAATATTACATTGAGGAAATTACTAATGATAAAGTAAGCAAAGTTTTCAAGTACATGTTTATATAAACACTACAACTAGTGACACTTTCATGAGGGATATTGCTGTAACATACAATTACTTTTAATTTAGACAGATATACAAAGACAGAGACAGATATACAAAGACAAGAGAGAGAAAGAGAGAGAGAGAGAGAGAGAGAGAGAGAGAGAGAGAGAGAGAGAGAGAGAGAGAGAGAGAGAGAGAGAGAGAGAGAGAGAGAGAGAGAGAGAGAGAGAGAGAGAGAGAGAGAGAGAGAGAGAGAGAGAGAGAGAGAGAGAGAGAAGGAGGAAGGCAGAGAAGGCAGAGACACAGAGAGAGGGAGGGAAGAGATGGAGGGAGGAAGAGAAGACAGAGAGAGAGAGAGAGAGAGAGAGAGAGAGAGAGAGAGAGAGAGAGAGAGAGAGAGAGAGAGAGAGAGAGAGAGGAGAGAGAGAGGAGAGGAGACAGACACACAGACAAATAAGCATATAGATCGACAGAAACAGAAAAACAGATAGAAACGAAGATAGAAAAGGAAGCAGGCACTAGAGAAGAAGCATATACACACACAGACTAACAGATGGAGACAAAGGAGATAGACATATGGGGACAAAAATATCCAGAGAATAGGAGACAGAAGGAGAGATGTACACTGCATCCAGACTCAGATACAAACAGAAACAAGGAAATGGACAGTCATTGAGAGACTGAGATAAAGAGAGAACAGAAGAAGAAAAATCCAACTAAGCATCCTTCTATTACTACACATCCATTCAGTGCATCACTGGGTAAAACCGTTTTTAAAAAACAACTGATTATGTATATTTTTTTCTTTATCATTTTTTTCCACAATGTATGTAGGCTTTGAGTGTGAGTGTGTGCACGTATGTGTGTGTGTGTGTGTGTGTGTGTGTGCATGCGTGATGATAAAATCGTACCTACCAATGCAAACTTCAAAGATTTTTTTGATGATGGAAAAAGAAAGCTGATGTTTTTCAGGAGAAAAGATTGTTCTCTGCAAAATTGTAATGTGTAGAAATATAGATCCATGACAATCCCTGTTTTGATGCTCTCTTTGTAATTATCCAAGACAAAAATGTCTGCCAGGACCCTGAAGGAATAAATAAAAATACAGAAGATTATTCTCTTTCAAAACTTGCAAAATGTCAGTAAATTCTTTATGCCTTTTGTTGTCAACCCTCTGAAAGTTCAACTATCAAACCCATTTTAACATTCATCAGTTTTGGAAATAGACTTGTTTGATATCTGCTTGAAGATATAGAAAACGTTTAGGGACTTTTAAGCTAAGAATATTTTGCAAATGAACATATTTTTTCTTTTTATATTCGTGATCATTAAATTATCCATGATAAATGAATAGAAATTTATGTTTTTTAAAGAAGGCAAAAGAAAAGAAAAGAAAAAATTGACGTAGATATGGATGTTTCCAATGAAACAAAAACAAAAAGGGAAAAAGTGGAAAATAAAAATCTTTTGAATATCTTATGAGAGTTGAACACATTCTATAGTGCCATGAGCTCTATCTAAAATATTTTGATTGTATTGGCGCAGTATAAAAACTATATGATGTAAGAGCTATCATGAAAGCTCACTGTTTGATGTGTTCTGCGTTGTGCGACTCATTCAATCTGTCCAAGGCATCAACTGTTAAATCAGCCCTGACAAGCAAAAAGAAAGAAAATAGAAATAATATAAGATTACTATAGTGCTACCAAACAAATTTATAAACAATTAAGTCATGACTTAAATACAACCTGTTTTAACACCTGGGGGCGGGGGCACAAATCCTGAAAGTGATTTTCTCAACTATTCTAATTTAAGTACAGCATTTTAACAATTATACTCAAACTTAGCGGGTCTGAATTAGTGAGTAACGGTTGGATTTTTAAAATATGTATCATAGTTGTCATGCAAATCTTGAATTGTAAACATAAAAATAGACTAATTTCAAATTTATATCTCTTCCACCAGTTTTTGTGCTCTTCTTTTGAAATTTCAAACACATACTCCTGAACATGCTTCCTAAAGACAACTAGACAGCTTTTTGGGGAATCTATTATTTAATTGTATTTTATAAATGGGACAATCGACAATGTCATTTTTTGCTATTTTTTGGCGATAAAGTCACAAATATATTTTTAAAAATATTAACAAAATCCAACTATCTCTGTATTAGTTTTTGTATACGTCTATAAACTAGTTATATGCCAAATTTCACATTAATTGGTCGAAAAATAAGGAAGGAGATAGAATTTATGTACCGAAAATGAGTTTTGAGAAAATTGCATTTGAAAAAATATGGAAATTTGGACGGAAAAGGTGGTCCTACTTCAAAAAATTCCTGCCTGATAGGCTCAAGCCACTTTCCTCAGCCTCTCTTGACTCTGGCCTTCTCCTAGACTTTCCTACGTTCAACTTTCCTCTTCTTTTCTTTCTCATCCAATGCATGAACAGTACTCCAATTTACTAATAATACTGCGCTCTGTTGTTGAAACAACGCACAGTTTAGAGATCACGGTTCACTTTCATAACATTGCCCTCGAGCCAATGGGTGCTGTATGTACCATCACTGCATGAAAACCAACTAGGGCAAAGCGAGGTCACAGGCACATACGCGTTACCAATTGTTTGCACTACTCATGTGCTAGCATAGTACAATATTATTGTATTATTTGTATTGTAGAATATAGTACTGATGGTATGGAAATTTCCCCTGTCCAATAGGTGATGTCTCATGACCTTGAACTGTAGTAACATGCAGCTGGATGTTGGACAACTAGTTCCAAAAATAGTAGACTATGATTTTAGTTGTATTAGAGCAGATATGACAATTGTCTATCATCATGTTCTTCTATTTCATTGCTTTTTCTTCACTTTTGAGACTACCTCCCATCAAAAGATGATCCATAATAAATGATCTAAGTTTGACTGAGACAAATTTTTTATGAAGTCAAATACAGGAAGGTAAAACTAACAAGAAGTGCAATAAAAAGAACAATCGTTTTCTTTACCATAATACTCGATTTCGGGACCCGGAAGGAAAAAAAGAAAAGAACAAGAGAGTTTTATGCATGTCACAGCAATAGCTTTTCTTGTTGTAGTTACTGATTTATTTTTATTTCAATGGAAGAAGTCTTTGCATTGCTGATATACCTAACAGATTTTCTTATACTATGTGCAACAATGAAGAAATATCAAACAACCTTTTATTTTGTTCATAATGTTAGCCAATCATAATAATAATAATAATAATAATAATAATAATAATAATAATAATAATAATAATAATAATATTATAATAATAATAATAATAATAATAATAATAATTAAGAGCGGCCGAAAAGTATATTTGATTAATTCATATCACATATTATCTATTTCGGGAAAATAACGTTGTGATTATTCTCTAAATATTTATCCTCTCCCTTTCCTGCTCTTGACAAAAAAAAAAAACCTAAACCTTTCTTTGAGTGTTTAATGTTTTTATTGTTATATAATAAAAGAAGGAAATGTACTGGCCATATGAAATGCATTGGCCACAATTAATGGTACTATAACTGCTTAAAAGAGGGGATCAATTAATAATTTTAAAAAGAGCATCAGAGACTTAAATAGTTTCTTTTAGATGGTGTTACTTGCGGATACTTGATTAAGAACTTAGAAAATTGAAATTTAAACTTCACATTCTACGTTTTCTTCTCAGATTAATTTTAACCACAGTTCTTTCATTCTATTTTTTCCCTTCATTTTTGTTGTATCCTCTTGCATTTTTGTCATGCCATTGTTCACTTGGTTGTAAAGGATATGAATGAGTATCAAATAATAAATAATCAACAAAATAAAAAGTTGATTTAAGAAAATTGAACTCACCAGACAACTACTTTGGCTTTGTGTTGCATTGGCTGATGAGAAAGAAAAAAAAAATTAATTCTTCTTCATAATAACTGACAAACTCAATTCTTGAGTATTACACTTGAAAAAGCGCGCATATCTTAATTTAACCCAAAAATATTAATCCAATTTTCATTTTAACCGTTGCGAGTTCGACTATAGTCAAACTTCGATTGTCATTGGTATTGAGGACTTCAACTGTGGTCAAAACTTGACCAGCTCAACTAAAAAGGCCGAATATAAAGTAAAACGAAGTAAATTGTTCTATAGAGTAGTTTCCCATCCATCATAATAGACTGCTGCTAGTGCTACCTGATGATTTTTTCCGTTCAAAATTTGTCGATTTGACCCGGATTTGACCTATTTTTCCGACTTGTTTACACCAGCAACCTCGAAATCGTGGATTTTGATGATAAACAGATTATGCACCGATATGAATCTGATTCTGACGTGGCTAGAGTTAAAGATGGTGATGATCCATGGTGCAGCGAATATGATAGAGATGTTGAAGAGCTTATTGACTCTGACAGTGACAACGGCGTGTATGAGGCTCTTCGGGAAAGAGCACAAGTAAAAAAGGGCGTGGCACTGTTGACGCTAGTGCCTGGCACTGAGAATATTTGAAAATTAGAGACATATATGACACACAACCACAGAAAACACAAGAATTAAAGACTTACTGAGACAAGACAGCTCAGCAAAATAAAATTAAAAATTCTTGATTACTGTTTTCATGTCATTTTGTGTATTTTTTCTTCAATAATTGCATTTTTTTGTGTTTGTCATGCAACATGAATAATTGTATTTTTTTCACATTATTGTCCAATTCTCTGTATTTCTCACACTACAATGTAACATACAAATGATGATTAGCCCATAATATGCTTCACAACGGTGTATTTTGTGACCATAAACTGCCATTTTCATTGAGGTATTACCAAAAAACATAAATTGTCAAAATCCAAGATGGCTGCCATAATCACATGACCTCATATGCATACTTTGAAATTTGTTCTTGTAGCACAATATATCATTAGTATGCCCTGAAAGTA
>JAXRKP010001292.1:45000-50000 GCA_037039925.1 Doris montereyensis | reverse complement strand
TTATCCCGAAAAGATTAAAAACCAAGGGAGAGAGGCAGACAAACTACTACATGCAATATGTCAACAAACATGGAAGTCAAAATAGGTGCCATACGTCTGGAAAAAGGGAACGGTAGTACCAATACATAAGAAAGGATCAACCATGGAATGCTCAAACTATAGAGGAATATCACTACTTAGCGTACCAGGAAAAGAGTATGCCAGGATACTGGAAATGAGACTAAACAAAAGAGTAGGCATGAGATTTAAGAACATCAGAGTGGATTTAGACCAGGAAGAAGTGTACAAGATCACATATTTACAAATAGACAAATAATAGAAAAATTCCTTAAGAATTTTTTATTTTACTTGCTTTGACTTGCACCTGTGTTTTATTGACTTAGAAAAGGCATTTGACACTGTGACGAGGGACGAAACATGACATTCCTTAAAAGAACACAGTGTAGAGCAAAATTTAATAGAAGCCGTTAAATGTTTTTACAATAAACCATTATGTGCAGTGAGAGTAGCTAGAAACATATCGGAAGAATTTGATGCAGATATAGGAGTAAGACAGGTTTGTATCCTAAGTCCTCTTTTGTTTATCAAATTTATAGATTCAGTCACAAAGAAAACCTCAAAGATGAAGAAAAAGAATGTAGTTATGTGGAAGCTCAAACCAGTAGATTTATCAATGCTTTCATTTGCCGATGATTTAGTTCTGTTTAGAAAATCAGAAACTGATCTTCAGTCGAATATCAACACAATGAATAATGAACTAAATAGAAGAGGAATGATAGTAAATGCAAAGAAAACCAAAACAATGCTAGTAACTAGGGAAGCTAAAACACAAAATCGTAAATAGGGCATGGAGAATTTAGAACAAGTTCAAAGCTACAATTACGTAGGAGTACTGATTAACTCAGAGGGAAAACTAAGAGAAGAAATCAGCCAAAGAATCCAAAAGGCAAGTGCAATTTATAACTATCTAGGAAAGGCATTTGTAGGTAAACAAGAATTGTCAACAAAAACCAAAATGGCAGTATACAACACAGTTTATTGTTCTACTCTCGTCTATGGCAGCGAAACCCAGACCTTATACAGTAGAGAATACATTGGAATACAGGCAGCTTAAATGAAAAATCTAACAAGAGTAATAGGGAACTAAAAGAGACTAAATCAGAAACACAACAATTAGAGATCAAATCAAAGCAGACGGCATAAAAACTAAGATGGAAATAAACTAATTGAGATGGTTTGCGCATGTAAAACGAATGAATGGCAATATAGTAACTAAATTAGTATACAGTGCTAAAGCCCAATTAAAAGACCAAAAGACAGACCTCGAAGAAAGTGGGAAGAAAACATAAAAGAGGCATTAAAGCATATAAATTTAACTTTTTGGGAAGAAAATAGAAAATGCCAGGACAGGGCATGTTGGAGAAAGATCATCTCTGGCATCGGAACCCATACACCGAAAGGTAGAAATGGGAACATTCATATTCAGAATTTAAAAAATACACACGATTATCCGTCTTATCATATTAAATCATTGTAATTAGTTTCGAGCACGGTACATACTAAAGTAATACAGTGGTCTTCGCCAAAATGCACGGTCCTCAAGACAAAAAATCGTGCATTTTGGCGAAGGTGCATTTTGACGGAGTCAAGGGCTACAACCCACTACATATATTCACATGCCATTCTTGATTGCACATAAACTCTTTGTTTCGTTAGTTGTTTGTAAATCGTTTGGGTTTTGTTTGTTGTTATTTGGTTTGAGGATAAGACCTCAGACCTTGCTTCTTCTCATAGGTTGTTCTTCTCTCTCACTCAAGACTACAAGAGGATGGGATGGTGGAGACATTCGGCAACTTGGACAATGTTTTTTTATTTGTTGACACGCATGTCATAAAAGTGACACATAACCTTTCTCAGATTTTCACCGTGATCAAAAAGAGAGCCGATCAGAGTGTCTGTCTGGCAGACCATCGTCGACGGCCGAATTGGGAGGGAACGGGATAGGGTGACAAGAGCTGAGACAGCCAAGACAACCATTGTCGTGTGCATTATGTGCACATAGTTAACACAGATCTAGATGTCACACACACACACACTCACACACACACACACACACGTGCGTGCAGATTTTGTTACTTGGATGAGGCAAAAAGACGTTATCGAGTTTATTTTTCACATGAATTGATTTCTTTAAATGCAACCAATTGAAGACGTACTTGCAAAAACATGTTGCATTTTGGCGAAGTCAAGCCAGCCATTGTTGCATTTTGGGGAAGTCAAACCAGCCATTGTTGCATTTTGGCGAAGTCAAGCCAGCCCTGTTGCATCTGAGGGGTAATTAGCGTTGTAAAATTGGGTAACAATAACATGAAAAAATCGTGCATTATGACGAACCGTGCCTTTTTTGGCGGCGCAATTTGGTGGAGACTATTGAACATGTAGTATTAGTAATAAAGTAAACATTCAAATTGCGCCTCCTGAATTGAATTCGGCAAATTATATCATATCATTTCATATCGTGTCAGTCATAGGTTAGACATGTTGTTTGACTTTAAATGCCTAATAGTAATATATCAATACAATTATGGAGGTCTTAAAATGATTGAACATACAATAATCAATATGGACAATGCACAGCCATTCATCATACACACATATCTTAAATTATAAAGTTCCGTATCAATGGTATTTTAAAAAGAATTAATACTTTTTTAACTGTAAAACTATTCCATGTTTTTAGTTCTATAATAAGAGAAATTATGTCTAACAGAAGAAGAATTTATCTCCCCGAATAAAATTTACATGAGAATAGTTAAAAATTATTTATATATAATCAGTATTATCTATATCATGAACAATTTTATACAATTGGATAAGATCCCCCGTTTTCTTTTTTATTTCAGAGAGTGGGGGGGGGGGTCGAAGAAATTTCAATCTTTCATCATAATTATTACATATTACCATGTTCTAATTCTCAATAATAACCTCGTCGTTTGTCTTTGTACTTCTTCTAAAAGAACTGACTGCGCTTAAAAAAAGAGGCTCCGCGCGTCCATATATAATTTCCATATTTTAATGTAGGTCTAATAACAGTCTTATATAGTGTAAGAAACATATTTACATCCATGTATGAAAAACTATAAATAATTCCAATCATTCTATTTGTCTTATTATTGCATTCATGAATGATTTCCAAATTGATAAACATTATTTAATGTAGCGTAGTGAATATATATATATATATATATATATATATATATATATATATATATGTATATATATATATATATATATATATATATATATATATATATATATATATATATATATATATATGTAGAAATGAAGGGGTTATTTCAAGTGTACCAAAGTCACAAATACATCATTAGAGAAAAATGCCAAAACATCACGGATTTTGGCACTTGTTGACTTTGGGAATTCCGAGCTAAACGGCTGTAAACGTCATAAAAATCACGTTCACACTTTTCAGGAAGCATGATTACCTTTTATTTCCTAGGGATTATCACTCTGTCACTTTAATTAACAGAAATATAAGATATTTTTAAAAAAGACATTATTTAAAGAGATTATTGTTTATCTCAAACTAAACAAACCATGTTCTGCTAATGAAGGGACATAAATCAATCAGCTAGATATAGTTCAAGGTCAAGGTAAGCAAGTGGGCAGGTCGGTGATTGACATAAAGATCTTCAGCCGGGTTTTTGTCCCTTGACACTTCTTCTAATCTAATGGGATGTGATAATGAAACAATAACATCAATGTTGCATAAACTAACTAGACTACACCGACACAATAGTTAATAACATATGTTTGTTCTATGAAATTTCTATCCTTGACGTTTATTACTTTGATTAAGTATCAGAATTAAATCGATGTCGTTGGGGTTTGTTGCTTTTTGTCAGTCTATACTCAAGTCACGTGGTTCGTAGCATCGGGCTGACACATTACCAAAGAACTCGTACGGATCGTGTAGTACTTGCTTTGGTAAGTCACTGTGGAGGGCGTCACACATGCGGCAGATCCAGGGTTGTTGACGGGCCAGTTTGTACCTGGAATTTGAAAGGCAAACAAGCATATTAATGATTATGATAAAATTATGGACTTTGGGGGATGTTTCAAAACGGGGGATGTTTCAAAACGGGGGATGTTTCAAAACACCAGTATATACTAATACTATACCATGTAGGCAAATCTTGACCTGACGTTGTGTTCCTTGGGAAAGACTATAGTAGTATTATTAACAGTCACGCATTTTCACCACTCAACCCAGGTGCAAATGAGTACAAACATTAGCTTAAGGAACGGGCGATAAGAAGGAGGTCCCGTGTACAGATCACAACACTCTTCTTTGCTGATCAGACAAGGTTATTGTGATAGTGACTATCAATGACAAATCAGACAAGGTGTGCTATCAATGTGACAAATCAGACAAGGTGTGCTATCAATGTGACAAATCAGACAAGGTGTGCTATCAATGTGACAAATCAGACAAGGTGTGCTATCAAATCAATGTGACAAATCAGACAAGGTGTGCTATCAATGTGATGAATCAGGATAAGGCGTGCTATTAAGTATTATTGTGACGGTGACGGATCAGACAAAGTGTGTAATCAATGCAAATGCAAAGCACATCGGATCAATTAGCCAAAAATTGAAAGAGAAAGCAATTAGGATTTTCATTGAGATTGTTGGCAGTAGACGTGGACATATCAGAGCATCTTTTATGAGCATTAGTGAGTGTTCTTTACTTATATTAATTTCTATGGTATTATTTGAGGTCATTGTGAATAATGTACTTTAAAAAAAAGAGAGGAGATAAACGACATGAAGCCACAGCTTCATAAAAAAAAACCCCCAAAACCCAGACCAAATTAAGGCATATGAATTAGAAATCAAATCCAGTTAAGAAATAACCATAAATATATACAAATGGTGGGCATCACTTATAACAACACTGGTTTTAACAGGAAACCAGTTAT
>JAXRKP010001292.1:0-40000 GCA_037039925.1 Doris montereyensis | reverse complement strand
TCCCTTGGCTGTTTACAGGGCAGTTCGGGTAAATTAATATATCTTACTAAAAAACCCGAGATCACTTCAGTTGTGGATGTGGGTAAATCAAATCCCACCTGAGTCAACTTTACTGATATCCTTTTGGTAGTCTTAGCGTCAGAACTATTTAATTTCATTAAAGCGTCAACATCATGAACAATGCAATAAATAAAAGAGGAATGAGAGTAAATGCAAAGAAAACAATGCTAGTAACTAGGGAAGCTAAAAGCACGAAATCTTAAATTGAGCAGGGAGAATTTAGAACAAGTTCAAAGCTACAAATTACTTAGGAGTAATGATTAACTCAAAGGGAAAACTAAGAGAAGAAATCAGCCAAAGAATCCAAAAGGCAAGTGCAATATATAACCATCTGGGAAAGGCATTTATAGGTAAACAAGAATTGTCAACAAAAACCAAATGGCAGTATACAACAGTTTATTGTTCTTCTCTTCTCTATGGCAGTGAAACCTGGACCTTAGACAGCAGAGAACACAGTAGAGTACAGGCAGCCGAAATGAAATATATAAGAAGAGAAGAAGGGAAAACTAAAAGACAAAATCAAAAACACAACAATAAGAGATCAAACCAAAGCAGATAGCTTAAGCACTAAGATAGAAATGAATCAACTGAGATCGTTTGGGCATGTAAACAGAATGAATGGCAATAGAATAGCTTAATCAGTATACAGTGCTAAAGCCCAAGGTAAAAGACCAAAAGGCAGACCTCGGAGATATAACTTATAAGAGGCATTAAGACAAAGAAATTTAACTTTCACGAAGCAAACAGAAAATGTCCAGGATTAGGGGCAACCTGGAGAAAGATCATTTCGGGCATCTTAACTCATACACCGGAAGGTAGAATGGAGCTGATAAAGAAAAGAAAATTAATTTTAAGCATGAGTCATAATACGTTGTTTTTACACGTTTTACATTTGCAATTATTAATCAAACTTACCAAAAGTGTCATCCTTATCTTTTTTATTATGCATTTTATGTAATCTGTAATCGTGTATGGTTGATATCTCACTGTAAAGCACTACCGAGCCATTTGGTGGATGAGAGGCGTTCATATAGCAAATTAACTATCACCACCATTATTATCAATCTACTTATTGATGCTAGGTTACAGTCTATTGAACATCACCTAGTCTACTCATTGATGCTAGCCTACAGTATATTGCATACAACCTAATCTGCCCATTGATGCTAGTCTACAGTCTATTTTAACAGTACTAGTCTACCCATTGATGCTAGCCTAATGTCCATTGAACACGTAACTTGTCTACCGATTGATGCTAGCCTACAGTCTATTAAACACAACGTAGTCTACCCATTTGATGTTAGCCCTAATGTCCATTGAACACAACTAGTCTACCCATTGATTAAACATTGAACGTAGTCTACCCATTGATGCTAGCCTAATGTCCATTGAACACAGCATATGCTAGCCTAAAGTCTAACCATTGATGCTAGCCTAATGTCCATTGAACACAACGTAGTCTACCCATTGATGCTAGCCTAATGTCCATTGAACACAACGTAGTCTAACCATTGATGCTAGCTTATTGGTTATTGAACACAACTAGTCTACCCATTGATGCTAGCTAGCACAATCTATCCATTGAACACAACTAGCCTAGTCTATTTTAACGCGTACTGTTTATTGATGCTAGCCTACAGTATATTTTAACGCTCACGAGTTTACCCATTGGATGCTAGCCTACAGTCTATTGAACACAACTAGTACTCATTGATGCTAGCCTAATGTCTATTGAACACGTACGTAGTCTACTGATTGATGCTAACCTAATGTCCATTGAACACAATGCTTGCCTAAGTCTATTGAATACGAACTAGTTTACTCGTTGATGCTAGCCTACAGTCTATTGAACACAACGTAGTTACCCATTGATGCTTGCCTACAGGTTATTGAACACAACTAGTTAACTCATTGATGCTAGCTTACAGGTTATTGAACACAACGTAGTCTACCCATTGATGCTAGATGCTTACTATTGAAGACGTTACTCGTTGAACACAAACGTAGTCTACCCATTGATGCTTGCCTAATGCAGCTGGAGACTTGCAAACTAGTCTCATTGATGCTTGCCTAATGTCTATTGACGTAGTCTACCCATTGATGCTAGCCTAATGTCAATTGAAGACGAGCTAGGTGCTATTGAACACAACTAGTCTACCCATTGATGCTAGCTTACGTACTAGGTTGATGCTTGCTCACACAACGTAGTCTACCCATTGATGCTTGATGCCTAGAACTACTGTCCATTGCTTGCCTAACACAACGTAGTCTACCCATTGATGCTTGCCTAATGTCTATTAAACACAACGTAGTTTACCCGTTGATAACCATTGATGCTAACCTACATGTCCATTGAACACAACTAGTCTACCCATTGATGCTAGCTTACAGTTATTGAACGCAACTAGTCTACCCATTGATGCTAGCTTACAGATTGAACTAGTCTACCCATTGATGCTAGACTACGATAACAGTTATTGAACACAACGTACTCTACCCATTGATGCTAGCTTAGATTGAACTAATTGTACTATACCCATTGACACAACGTAGATCTACCCATTGAACTTGATGCTAGCTAGACCTAATGTCCATTGAATACTCTACCCATTGATGCTAGTCTACCCATTGCTATTGAACTAGCTCTACCCATTGATGCTATTGAACACAATAAAGTCTACCCATTGATGCTAGATGCTCTATACCTACTAGTTATTGATACAACTCTACCCATTGATGCTAGTCTAGACCTAATTTATTGAACTCTACCTATTGATGCTAGTCTAGACTAACAGTCGATCTACCCATTGATGCTAGTCTAGGTCTAGACTACCCATTGAGTCTACCTATTGATGCTAGTGATACTACTCTACCCAATGCTAGTCTACCCATTGATACACTTGTCCATTGATACTACTCTACCTATTGATGCTAGTCTACCTAAAGTTACAGTCTTTGAACTCTACCCATTGATGCTAGTACAATAATTTAATTCTACCGATTTAACTAGTCTACCCATTGATGCTAGTCTACGATAAATTTGCTATTTATGCTAGTCTACGATAACAGTCAATTGATGCAGGACTACCCATTGATGCTAGTCTTCATTTCTATTGAACACAACTAGTCTACCCATTGATGCTAGTCTACGACCTAGTTAATTGTAACTAGACCCATTGATGCTAGTCTATGATAGACTACTATTTAAATCTAACTTATTGAGTCTACCTAATGCTAATGCAATAATTTCTACCATTGATGCTAGCCTACGACATCTAGTCGATTGAACACGTCTACCCATTGATGCTAGCTCTACCCATTAATCTAACTAGTCTCCCATTGATGCTAGTCTACAACAGTCGATTGAAATCTAACTAGTCTACCCATTGATGCTAGCCAATGATTTCTCCATTGAACTTGCTAGTCTACCCATTGATGCTAGCTCTCTCTCTCTCTCTCTCTCTCTCTCTCTCTCTCTCTCTCTCTCTCTCTCTCCATTAAACACAACGTAGTCTACCCATTGATGCTAGCCTAATTATCTAGTCTACCCATTGATGCTAGCCTAATGTCCAACAACTAGTCAACCCATTGATGCTAGCCTAATTATCTAGTCTACCCATTGATGCTAGCCTAATTAATTAGTCACAACGTAGTCTAGCCATTGATGCTAGCCTAATGTCCATTGAACACAACGTAGTCAACCCATTGATGCTAGCCTAATGTCCATTGAACACAACGTATCTAGTCAACCCAGTGATGCTAGCCTGTCCATTGAACTAGTCTGATGCTGTCTGTCTTGAACACAACAGTGTCTAGCCATTGATCTAGTCAACTAATGTCCATTGAACTAGTCTACCCATTGATGCTAGCCTACAGGTTATTGAACACAACTAGTCTACCCATTGATGCTAGCCTACAGTTATTGAACACAAACTAGTCTACCCATTGATGCTAGCCAGTTATTGAACACAACGTAGTCTACCCATTGATGCTAAGCTCAACTAGTGAACACAACGATGTCTACTTGAAACTAGCAACCATTGATGCTGCCTACAAAACTAGTCAACCCATTGATGCTAGCCTACAGGTTATCTAGTCTACCCATTGATGCTAGCTTTTATCTAGTTTATTGAACACGACCTAGTTCCCATTGATGCTAGCCTACAATTATATTGAACACAACTAGTCTCCCATTGATGCTAGCTTACAGTTTATTGAACAAAACTAGTCTACCCATTGATGCTAGCTTACAGTTTATTGAACTAGCATAAAACTAGTTCACCCATTGATGCTAGGCCTACAGTTTATTGAACACAACCATTCACTAGCCATTGATGCTAGCTTACAGTTTATTGAACACAAACTAGTCTACCCATTGATGTTAGCCTATTACAAACTAGTCTACCATTGATGCTAGCCTAATGTCACAAACTAGTCTACCCATTGATGCTAGCCAATTATTCAACACAACGTAGTCAACTCAATTGATGCTAGCCTACAATGAAAACTAGTCTACCCATTGATGCTAGCTTACAGCTTATTGAACACTAGTCTACTCATTGATGCTAGCTTACAAAACTATTCAACACAAACTAGTCTACCTATTGATGCTAGCTTACAGTTTATTGAACACAACTAGTCTACCCAGTGATGCTAGCCTAATTATCCATTGAAATTGAACACAATTAAAGTCTCACCCATTGATGCTAGCCTAATTATCTATTCAACACAACGTAGTCTACCATTTATCTAGTCAACCCATTGATGTCCAAACTAGTCTCCCATTGATGCTAGCTCCAAACTATTCAACACATTGAGTCTACCCATTGATGCTAGATTCAATCTGTGATGCTAGCCTATTAAAACTAGTCAACCCATTGATGGTCTAAATTCAACCCAATTGATGCTAGCCTATTTCTCGTTAACTAGTCTTGGCATTTCCGATAAGTCTATTATATCAACACAAACTGTAAATTGATGCTAGCATTTCGCACCTATTAGAACAAACCCATTGACACTTGTTTGATAACTAGTCAACCCAGTCATGCTCTATCATTTTTTTCAAACTAGACCAACCCAGATTGCCTATTAAAACTATTCAACCCAACTTTGCTAGCTGTCAACAAGTGATGCTAGCCTATTTAAACATATTGATGCTATCGAACCTTTGATGCTAGCCTATTTGAACTAGAACTCCAGTGATGCTAGCCTATTAAAACTAGTCAACCCATTGATGCTAGCCTCTTTATCTAGTCAACTTGATGCTCCTTCTTATTCTGCTAGAACATCTAGTCAACTCTGATGCTAGCCTGTTTATCCCTCCCTTGATGCTAGCCTATTTATTAGTCTTAGTCTGTTAGAAACTAGTCTACCAATTGATGCTATCTCTATATTTAAACTCTCATGCTAGCCTCCAAACTAGTCAACCCATTGACACTCCTATTTAAACTAGTTAACCCATTCATGCTCCAAATTGTGTAGATCCCATTGATGCTAACTAGATCAACTAGTCTATTGATGCTAGTATTTCCAAACTATTCAACACATTGAAACTACCCTATTTAAACTAGTCAACCCATTAATTGCACTACTGTCAACAGCCTTTAAACTTCAACCCATTGAACATTATCTACTATTGATGCTAGCCTACAACTCTATTGAACACGAACTATTGAATTGGACTTACGAACTAATGAACACGAACTAGTCTACCAATTGATGCTAGCCTACAGTCCATTGAACATGAACTAGTCTACTCATTGATGCTATTGCTAGCTTATAGTCCTTTAACACGAACTAGTCTACTTATTAATGCTATTGCTAGCAATATAATCCTTTAATGAACTAGTCTACTCATTAATGATGCTAGCCTACAGTCCTTTGAACACGAACTAGTCTACTCATTAATGCTATTGCTAGCTTACAATCCTTTGAACACGAACTAGTCTACTTTTTGATGCTAGTGCTAGCAATCCTTTGAACACAAACTAGTCTACTCATTAAATGCTATTGCTAGCCTACAGTCCTTTGAACACAAACTAGTCTACTCAATTGCTATTGCTAGCCTACAATCCTTTCAACACGAACTAGTCTACTCATTAATGCTATTGCTAGCCTACAGTCCTTTGAACACGAAACTAGTCTACCAATTGATGCTATTGCTAAACTAGTACCAATTGATGCTTTATATTCACAAACTTGTCTACCAATTGATTGCTAGCTTACAATATATTCAACACGAACTAGTCTACTCATTAATGCTATTGCTAACAGTCCTTTGAACACGAACTAGTCTACTCATTAATGCTATTGCTAGCCTACAGTCATTGAACATGAACTAGTCTACTCATTGATGCTAGCTAGCTTACAGTCCTTTGAACACGAACTAGTCTACTCATTAATGCTATTGCTAGCTTACAGTCCTTTGAACACGAACTAGTCTACTCGTTAATTGATGCTAGCTTACAGTCTTTTAACACGAACTAGTCTACTCATTAATGCTATTGCTAGCTTACAGTCTTTGAACACAAACTAGTCTACTCAATTGATTGTAGACTACAGTCTGTTGAACACAAACTAGTCTACTTACAATTGATGGTATTGCTAGCTTACAGTCTATTGAACACGAACCATGCTATTAATTGATTCTATTCCTAGCTTACAGTCTATTGAACACGAACCAGGGTATTCAATTGATTCTATTGCTAGCACAGTCTGTTGAACACGAACCAGTCTCATTCATTCTATTCTATGTCTATCTTATATTCATTGATGCTATTCGGACACAAACTAGTCTACTCATTGATTCTATTGCTATCTTACATTTACAGTCCTCGGAACACGAACCAGTCTACTCAATTGATTCTATTGCTATCTTACATTTACAGTCCTTCGGACACGAACCAGTCTACTCATTGATTCTAGCTATCTTAGATTTACAATCCATTCGGACACGAACCAGTCTACTCATTGATTCTATTGCTATCTTACAATACAGTCCTTCGGACACGGACCAGTCTACATTGATTCTATTGCTATCTTATATTTACAGTCCATCGGACACGAACCATTCTTCTCATTGATTCTATTCCTATCTCGATGTTATTTACAATCCTTCGGACACAAACCAGTCTACTCACTGATTCTATTGCTATCTTACATTTGAATATGAACCTTCGGACACGAACTAGTCTTCTCATTGATTCTATTGCTATTTGTTATTGCAATTATAACTCCATCGGACACGAACTAGTCTACTCATTGATGCTATTGCCTACAATATATTCAACATCGAACTAGTCTGCCAATTGATGCTAGCCCATTTATTTATTGCTACTTACAACTTTGAATATGAACTAATCTACTCATTGATGTTATTGCTAGCTCAACTTTGAACACGAACCAGTCTATCCATCGATGTGATTCTATTGCAATACTTTGAATATGAACCAGTCTATTCGACACGAACCAGTACTTTGAACACAAATTGATTGCTATCTACAATATCCATTGAACACGAACCAGTCTACTCCATCTTATTCTATTAGTCTATCCATTACATTACTAGCTTAGTCCTTCGATACGAACCTTTCTTTACTCATTGACACTAGTGCTAGAGTACAGTCCATTGAACACGAACCAGTTCTACTCAATGATTGCTAGTTTACGCTAGTCTACCCATTTACATTTACAGTCCATCAACACGAACTAGTCTACCAATTGATCCCAGTTTACAATCTATTCAACACAAACTAGTCTACCAATTGACCGTAGTTTACAGTCCTTCGGAACACGAACTAGTCTACCCATTGACACTAGTTTACAGTCTAGAGTACAGTCCATTGAACACGAACTAGTCTACTCATTGATGCTACCCATTGATCGTAGTTTACAGTTCATTGAAAACGAACTAGGAACTCCATTGATGCTAGCCTCACAGTTCATTGAACACGATGCTATTGCTAGCTTACAGTCCTTTGAACACGAACTAGTTCTACTCATTCATGCTATTGCTAGCTTACAGTCCTATTGAATACAAACATTTCTACTCATTCATGCTATTGCTAGCTTACAGTCCTTTGAATACAAACTTTCTACTCATTCATGCTATTGCTAGCTTACGAACTGGTCTACCCATTGATCGCAGTTTACAGTCCATTGAAAACGACTTAGTCTACCCATTGATCCTAGCCTACAGTCCATTGAACACGAACTAGTCTACCCATTGATCCTCGCTTACAGTCTATTGAACACGAACTAGTCTACCCACTGATGCTAGCCTACATTCCATTGAACACGAACTAGTTTACCCATTTATTATAGCCTACATTCCATTGAACACGAACTAGTCTATCCATCGATGCTAGCCTACATTCCATTGAACATGAA
This sequence comes from Doris montereyensis, assembly GCA_037039925.1. Taxonomy (NCBI): domain Eukaryota; kingdom Metazoa; phylum Mollusca; class Gastropoda; order Nudibranchia; family Dorididae; genus Doris; species Doris montereyensis. The sequence continues at coordinate 31,552 of JAXRKP010001292.1, read as the reverse complement.
CTAGTTTACTCATTGATGCTAGCCTACATTCCATTGAACATGAACTAGTCTACCCATTGATGCTAGCCTACATTCCATTGAACATGAACTAGTTTACTCATTGATGCTAGTCACATTCCATTGAACATGAACTAGTCTACTTCATTGATGCTAGCCTACATTCCATTGAACAACTAGTCTATCCATTGATGCTAGCCACATTCCATTGAACATGAACTAGTCTACCCATTGATGTTAGCCTACATTCCATTGAATACTAGAACTAAGTCTATCACCCACTGATGCTAGTCATATCTGCCCATTGAACACGAACTGTCTACTCCATTGATGCTAGCCTACATTCCATTGGAACATTGAACTAGTCTACCCACTGACGCTTAATTACATTCCATTGAACATGGAACTAGTCTACTCATTGATGCTAGCCTACATTCCATTGAACATGAACTAGTCTACTCATTGATGCTAGCCTACATTCCATTGAACATGAACTAGTCTACTCATTGATGCTATCTACATTCCATTGGAACACGAAACTAGTTTACCCATTTATTCTAGCCTACAGTCTATTAAACGCGAAATATCTTATCCATTGATATAAGCCTACAGTCTATTTAAATAATGAAATTGTAATAGAAATCTACAGTCTATTAAAAATGAACAGACTTGATGTTAGCCTTCAATCCCATTGATGTTAGCCTACAGTCTATTGAACACAGACTAGTCTACCTATTGATGTTAGCCTAAAGTCTATTAAATCAGACTAGATATTTTTGATGTTAGCCCACAGTCTATTAAATCAGACTAGTATATTCATTTTTGATGTTAGCCTACAGTCTATTAAATCAGACTAGTTTACCCATTGATGTTAGCCTACAGTCTATTGAACACAGACTACTACCCATTGATGTTAGCCTACAGTCTATTAAACACAGACTAGTATGCCCCACAGTCTATTAAATCAGACAGTCTATTGAACATGAACTAGTTTACCCATTGATGTTAGCCTCAGTTGATTGAACACAGACTCTATATGTTAGCCTACACAAAAACTAGTTCTACCCATTGATGTTAGCCTACAGTCTATTGAACACAAACTAATCTACCCATTGATGTTAGCCTACAGTTGATTGAACACAAACTAATCTATTGATTGATGTTAGCCTACAGTCTATTGAACACAGACTATTCTATCCATTGATGTTAGCCTACAGTCTATTGAACACAGACTATTCTACCCATTGATGTTAGCCTACAGTGGATTGAACATGAACAATCTACCTGCATTGATGTTAGCCTACAGTCTATTGAAACAGACTAATTTACCCATTGATGTTAGACTAGTTTACCCATTGATGTTAGCCTATTGAACACAGACTAAGATGTTAGCACCAAAAACATGTCCATTTCTAATTTTGAATTAATTATCTACAGGGCTGAGGAAGACATGCCAGGCCTAATCAAGGGAATAAGATGAAGATAACAAAAATTTTCGAGTGTTTTGTTGTTGTTGTACTGTGCTCACGTCCCTTTATATCTTAAGTTCTTGATCTGATAGTTTGAAGAATTCATGGAGGTCTGTTTACAAGCCTGTTGTGATTAGACGATCGATCTTACTTCCTCTTTATATATAAATAAAGACAAACAAACAGTGAGGTAAGTGCACATGCTGGAAAGGGAAGGCGATGACATAAGATAATATGAAAGCCCCATAGGAACAAATACGAGACAAATGACTACCACTTCTACACCCCCCTCTCAACAACAAAAATAATACCACCCCCCTCCGTCCCTCATAGAAACAGCGACTACAAAACAAACACAACCCAAAGGATGAGTGAATTAGATAGAGATATGCACCAGAAAAAACCCCAATAACTCCCCCAACAAACTGATGTATAATCAAGATTAAGTGAATAAGCCATCAATTCATTATGCATTCCCTGCTCACAAATTAGTTATTAATTGCATGCCAATATTAATTTACTTACTATTTCTTATACTTATACAGTAGCCTTCCGTCAAAATGCACGCATCCACGGGTTACAAAAGAATCGCATTTCATGAAGGTGCATTTTGACGGCCTCAAGGTTAATATAGATCTAGATGCCACACGCACATACACACACACACACACACATACACACACACATATACATACATACACACGTGTCCTATATCTTATCACTTGGACGAGCCAAGAAGAAGTTATTAAGTTTATTTTTTCACATGGATTGACTCTTTAACTGCAATAAATTGGAGACGGATTTACAAAAACCTGTTGCATTTTGGCGAAGTTTAACTAGATCTAGTCATTGTTGCATTTTGAAGGGTAAGTTAGCGTTGTGCGTGCATTATGACGAATCGTGTGTTGTTTGCGGCGTGCACTTTGGTGGAGACTATTGAATTATCCTACCATGTACCGGTACTTACATTTGGTTTTGACGCCTTTAGGCAGCGTGTGTAGCTGTTGCATCATGCCGGCGTTGAAAACGATTACGTCGGCATCATGGGGAGATTGGGTTACCTCGCACTCGTAAGCACATGCCTTGAACGAATATTGGCTACTGCTGGAGGAGAAAAGATTAAAAAACATCACACGCTTGACAACTGCACTTTCAGTCTTTGTCTCGTTCATGACAGGAATCACGTCTTCGTTGGTAATGACGTCATCGGAATCTGTGTCGCGTTGTTTCTTCACCGCAGGTGTCTTTCTGCTATTGGGTTGTTTTTTCAATTCTTGCTGTTGTTGTTGTCGATGAAATTAATCCGAAATCATCATCGTTGTTGACTTTCTGTCTCAGTAGTTCTCTTCGTGAATCATCGTCTAATATCGGATTATAATTGCTGTTATCCTTTTCAAACGTCGAACTCTTTTTCTTCATTGACGGTATCAGTGCTTTGGAGAGGAAGTCAATGCATATTCTTTTAAGTTTTGGTCTGTTTGTAAGTTCGTGGCTTCAATATCAATAGAAGTTGTGGATACTTCAAAATCTTTCCATTGTTGTGATAACTTCCATCTGCTTTGATTGTTGCTATGTCAAAAGTTGATTTCTACTATTAGTTTTCAGGCCAGTGAGAAATGGTCCGTTGATGAGATCTGCCACACGGTGAAGCTTTCCGTTCCTGGTGTTGACATGTGGTTGCCATGCGCTTTTGGACAAACAATAAAACAACAAGAATAATGTCAAATAGCAACGACTTTTTTCATTTTTTTAGAAACTCTTTACCTTTAAATCATATTTACACCAAAATGAAATTAGGATCTGTACGTTTGGTGACACGGTTGGTAATAATGGTAAGTCAATTTGATATTCTCTTGATATTACATTTCAGCTCTTTTGTGCTTAAGTATCACTTTTGTATTTCATTTAAGTTTAGATGAAAGATTATGATACATACTTCATAAAAAGTACTCGTATAAGTATTATATATATATATATATATATATATATATATATATATATATATATATATATATATATAAAACTGTACATCACAAATTATGACCGCTTTAATTTCAGGAACCACTGCACACACAACCTCCATATTTCACTGGTAGATTTCAAATAGCCTGCTTTAGGTTCTTAGCGAATAAACGCTTGGAGTCAAATCAGTATTGTAATGGATTGGGAAACTATTCGGTATTTCAGATGCAAGATATCGGCCTCTCAACCAAAATGTCATGTGTTCAAAACCCCGGTAGGTTGAATAATTTTCTCTATTCTTTTCGAGTAAAACATCCCCACCTCTCCCTGGTTCAGGTGGGTGGATCGACACTTAGTCCAATCCGGAACGGACGATAAAAAGGAGGTCCCCTTGTGCAGATCCCGCAACACTCTGTGCACATTAAAGTTCATTTGTCTATTTATCAGGCAGTCCAGGCAAAAATTTAAAAAAATATCTACCATAACCCTGAGATCACTTAAGTGTTGTGGACGTGGGTAAAATCAAATCTAATGTCGCCGTTGAATTTTGTATCATACGCGAGGCCCTGGGCTGGGTAATGGGCTGGGTAATACGCAGGCCTACAATGGGCTGGGTAATGTCGTTGAATTTTGTATCATACGCAGGCCTACAATGGGCTGGGTAATGTCGCTGTTGAATTTTGTATCATACGCAGGCCTACAATGGGCTGGGTAATGTCACCGTTAATTTTGTATCATACGCAGGCCTACAATGGTCTGGTAATGTCACCGTTGAATTTTGTATCATACGCAGGCCTACTATGGCTGGGTCATATCGCCATTGAATTTTGTATCATACGCAGGCCTACAATGGGCTGGGTAATGTTGCCATTTAATTTTGTATCATACGCAGGCTTACAATGGGCTTAATGTTGCCATTTAATTTTGTATCATACGCAGGCCTACAATGGGCTGGGTATGGCCATTTAATTTTAATTGCTCTGGGCCTACAATGGGCTGGGTAATGTTGCCATTGAATTTTGTATCATACGCAGGCCTACAATGGGCTGGGTAATGTTGCCATTTAATTTTGTATCATACACAGGCCTACAATGGGTAATGTCTGCATTGAATTTTGTATCATACGCAGACCTACAATGGGCTGGGTAATGTTTTGTATCATACGCAGGCCTACAATGGCTGTGTATCGCCATTTAATTTTGTATCATACGCAGGCCACAATGGGCTGGGTAATGTCGCCATTTAATTTTGTATCATACGCAGGCCTACAATGGGCTGGGTAATGTTACCGTGACACTTTGTCATATACGCTATTTCCAATGGGCTGGGTAATGTTGCCATTTAATTTTGTATCATATACGCGGGCCTACAATGGGCTGGGTAATGTCACCGTTGAATTTTGTATCATACGCAGGCCGACAATGGGCTGGGCAATGTGCCGTTGAATTTTGTATCATACGCGGCTACAATGAGCTGGGTAATGTTCTCATCGAATTTTGTATCATACGCAGGCCTACAATGGGCTGGGTAATGTCCTCATTGATTTTTGTATCATACGCAGGCCTACAATGGGCTGGGTAATGTGCCGTTGAATTTTGGTCATACGCAGGCCTACAATGGGCTGGGTAATGTCTGCTATTGAATTTTGTATCATACGCAGGCCTACAATGGGCTGGGTAATGTCGCCGTTGAATTTGTATCATACGCAGGCCTACAATGGGCTGGGTAATGTGCCGTTGGCAAACAGGCAAGGTGCCCAAACTGTTGTTTAACTTTTTGGTGAATATGATAAACAATAACATTGCCCTTGAAGACGGCTTTAATATGCCGTTATCCTTAGTGCAATTGTAAGAATAAAGTCTTGCGCTTGCAAAAAAAAACCCAACCCACAACGACAAAAGCGTTGTAATATCATGCGCTGTACTTTTTGTGTGAGTACAGTTACGACAACACGTGCTCAAGTGTAGTGAGATGTATTTATTGAACTTCTATGAAAAGTACGACTTGATATTACTTTCCCCTTTCTTCATACGACAATGGCTTCTGTAAATTCAATTCAATCCAATTCAATTGATTCAATTCAATCCAATCCAATCCAATTCAATCCAATTCAATTCAATTCAATTCAATTCAATTCAATGCAATTCAATTCAATTCAATTCAATCCAATCCAATTCAATCCAATTCAATTCAATTCAATTCGATTCAATTCAAATATTTTATTTCATCCCAGATGGAAAATTGGGTTTTCAGACGTGTAAAAAATTAAAGAAGTAAAATTAGATAAATCGTGTAAATGGACATAAGAATTAACGTTTTCATGCACACAACATGTATAATATATTTAAAAAAAAAGAAAATACTTGATAAATATTCCATTGCTCAAATTATAATAAACTTTCAATCCAGTCGCATCCTTGCGTTAAAACCAATCATTTCACAAAACAAAACAAAAAACAAAAAAGTGTTATTACATGATAGATTTCTACTTTAATCTCAAGTTCTTACGGTGAGGGGGGGGGGCGAAATGACCGAATGATTAAAGGCATTGCACTGTGATCCAAAGGGAGTATGTCGGTGTCCGAGACATTGCACTGTGATCCAAAGGTATTCGGTGTCGAATGATCCAAATACAAAGGGTATCGGTGTCCGAATGATTAAAGACATTGCAATGTGATCAAAGGGTATGTCGGTGTCGAATGATTAAAGACATTGCAATGTGATACAAAGGGTATGTCGGTGTCCGAATGATTAAAGACATTGCACTGTGATCCAAAGGGTATGTCGGTGTCCGAATGATTAAAGACATTGCACTGTGATCCAAAGGGTATGTCGGTGTCCGAATGATTAAAGACATTGCACTGTGATACAAAGGGTGTCGGTGTCCGAATGATTAAAGGCATTGCACTGTGATACAAAGGGTATGTCTGTGTCCGAATGGTTAAAGGCAAGGGTATGTCGGTGTCCGAATGATTAAAGGCAAGGGTATGTCGGTGTCCGAATGATTAAAGGCAAGGGTATGTCGGTGTCCGAATGATTAAAGGCAAGGGTATGTCGGTGTCCGAAGATTAAAGGCATTGCACTGTGATACAAAGTCTGTCGGTGTCCGAATGATTAAAGGCAAGGGTATGTCGGTGTCCGAGTGATTAAAGGCAAGGGTATGTCGGTGTCCGAGTGATTAAAGGCATTGTACTGTGATCCAAAGGGTATGTCGGTGTCCGAGTGATTAAAGGCATTGTACTGTGATCCAAAGGGTATGTCGGTGTCCGAGTGATTAAAGGGTACTGTGATCAAAGGGTATGTCGGTGTCCGAGTGATTAAAGGGATTGGTGTCTGAGTGATAAAGGCAGCAATGGTGTGTCGGTGTCCGAGTGATTAAAGGCATTGTACTGTGATCCAAAGGGTATGTCGGTGTCCTAGTAGGTAGGTTGCTGGACTTGGGACTCCCGGATTGGAATTCTGGCAAAGCTAGGCCTGGCGTTGTGTTCCTTGGGTAAGTAAGACACTTAACATGTAATTTTCCCACTCGACCCAGGTGCAAATGGGTACAAGCACTAGCTTGTGAGTAAAAAAACTCGCGTTAGACTAGCGTCCTGTCCAGGAGTTGATTGTTATCATCTGTTCCCCTTCACGCTATAGACATTTGGATAAGCTCCGGCTCTATGAAATGGTCTTAAGGAACTTTACTGTGAACCAAAGGCGCTGAGTTCGAGCCCTGTCAGGCATTTCATTGGGTTTTTTCCATGTATAAGAAATATTTACCCTATTGGCTCACTTTTACAACATGGGTGACTTCTGTTGCATAGATCGTAAGCCCGATCACACCCTATATTCCTTTCTCTGAAGAAATTGGAACGCCAGGTGCGACACTTTTCTGTGCCCCGTGTGGATGGAACTATTTTTTTTCCATATATCTAAATTCTTGCAAGTCTTTATCATAATACAAACGTTTTTCGTTGTTGTTTTTGGGGTTGGTTTCTTGTGTGCCAATAATTCAATTCAATTCAATTCAATTTTTAAAATAAAAACTTTTAATCATCCCCGAAGGGCAATGAATGTTTAAAACAAAAGGCTTACCTCAAACCGCTGTGAACAGACCGTTTTTGCTGTGTTGTTACCGAGGGAGAGTCAGTCCACCACCTCAAATACATGACCAAACTCACGGAGTAGATAATTACACTCGCTACCATGGCGTAGCGTTGAGAGTGTGAACAACTCATCAACTTGTTTCTTACGCCTTTTATTCTAGAAAGATGAAAGAGCATAATTTTCCTCTTGCTAGTTAGCTAGGCCTACTTACTAGTATGATCTTCTTAGAAATAATGGTGATATTAGTGATAATGATAATATTGTACACTTGTGTGTGTCGTCATGTCGTCTCAACACTACTGGCGGTGATTTATTAATACAAACAGAGTCCACATGAAAATGCTATCCTGTCCGTCTCCTATGGGTTTTTTTTCAAGTCCCCAAGTCAAGTCAACCAGATGTTGTTCCCATTTAACTTGTCGAGCTGTGTATCGATTACCACGTGAGCCGTCATCTACCGCATTGCTCAACTCTTGTCTTTCTCGCTCAAAGTGAGACACACAACAACACACAACAACAACAACAACAACAACAACAAAAACAACATTGTTAAAAAGGTCGATCTTATTGGATAACCTTTTAAAGTACACTTTGACACAAACAGGTCAATACTCGCGTTTTTAACCCCTAAAGAGTCAATCTAAACTGAGTAATACGAGGAAAGCAAACCAATAGAGGGCAACATAGATGTTTTATGAAAGTTCTGTAGCAAAGATAATATGAAAGCCCATAGGAATAAAGACCTTCGACGATCTTATGTTGAGCCGACGATACATATTTATGTACAATCATGCCCCTAGATAATGTTGGATTATGATTTTTCTTTATTATAAAGCTGGGTCTCTTGAACTTTGACTGCATTTAACTCAGAAACCACTATATCGGTTACGGGTGCTATCAAGTACGATTATTCGATCAAATTAATAATTGATACTGTAGTTACGCGGGCTTTTTATTGTAATGACCGGAAATCGAGATATCAGATCTAGTAACAATAAAAAGTTTTTGTGGATCACAGGCAAAAACAATCTTTTCCCAATCAATTACAACACTGATTTGATCCAATAGTTTGTCTTTATCTACATAAGATTTTCGTAACTACGTACAGCCCCGTTCTGAGAGAAAGAAGCTCTGATTCTGATTTCTTAGCTGGAAAGAGAATCTGGAGGAAGGAGATAATGTCAGTGAAAATTATGACAAACGTAAACCAAAATTGGTAACAATTTTTTCCGCGAGACAGAAGAATTGACGACTGTCACCATTTAACTATCATTGTCAAATTAATGATGACTGCGACTCCACTGTCGCTGTGTAGTTGAGAGACAATTATTAAATTCTAAGCCAACGATATGTTAACTGTCCATAGACGTAAATATTTGAATGTTGCTGTGCAAGGCCGACACCAGAGGCCTAGTGAATTTAAAAATGAATTTCATTTGCCTAAGAAGAAGTGATCTTGGGATTTTCCGCTGTCTGCGACACGACCAGATACGAGATCCCGCTTAGCAGCATAGTTTAGTGATGGTTACAGTTGCGGCTTCAACATTTCCAGCCAACAATCAATTAATCCTTAGCAATACTAAAAATAAAACCCGTTCGTGGAACGGCAGAGAAAATAATTGTGAGGGGGAATATTATAGGCTGATTCTCTAGATCTAGAATCTTATTCTCTTGAATCTAGATCTAGATCGAGATATAAGCTCGAGATTTCTAGTTATGTAAGCTAATACTGATCATGTAAAACGTCTCTGTGGCAGATGTAACAATACATCTAGATTTAGAGTCTAGATAAAAGGATATAGATAATATTGCTTGTAAATCATTTTTCAACTATCCTCATGTGAATTTTACACGGGCAGATAGCTTCAAGATGTATATTACAATAGACATATTTTAAAAATTATTATAAGAACAGTCAAAACGGAACCGTTTACAGTTGAAAACAAGAAATTGAAAAAGTATTATTTCTTTTAAAAATGCCATTGATATGGAGCTCTATAATTTGAAATATTTGTATGATGAAAGAATGTGCATTGTTCTTATTGATTATTGTATGTTTAATCATTTTTAAAGCTCCATGATTGCATTAAGATGTATAGGGCATTTCAATGTCAAATGGATGAAAATAGGCTCTCAAACCGCTGAACAGATAATGCTCAAAGTTTAACACCGGTGCATGTTTTAGGCATACTTTTCATTTGAAAAACTTGTTCTTTCTTTAACCCTTTGGTTGCTATCCTATTTGTCCCTATTTACATCTCAAATGCTTAGGCTTTTTGAGAATTCCTATGAAAAATGGCGCTTTTAGAAAAGAAAATCTAACTCTCACACAAGGTAATGAAATTTTCAGGCTGGTTAGGAATATGAATAAGCTAAATATTCGATTGATATATTGATCGTTTAACATCCTCCAAACCCACTCTTGGTCAGACCTCTCTCTGTCACCCCACTTCCCGCTCTCTGTCCCTCTTCGTCACCATGATCCGTAGGCCTAGGACTAACATCACGATCGTCTAAATCTAAATCTAGATCTAGATCTAGTTCAGGCCTATCAGTGTGTATCAGCTTCAGAAGAGCTAGAATCATCATTCCTGGGCATAAGGCATAAACTCATCACCAGCAAAGGGGAGCTACTCCCGAATTCCTTATTCGCCTTTTGGCCAACGTCGCATTTGAAACCCATACCGGAAATTCGCCTTTCGGCGAATATAGCAACCAAAGTTAAACGATATTTTACACAATTCCACGCTTTTCCTCAACTTCCAATGCCAGCGAGAGTTCGGCCGCCGTTGAACAGATAATACAATCTATGCCCGTTGTCCCCAGTCCAACCTTGAACAGATAATACTCAAATTTTAACCTAGATCTAGATCTAGATCTAGCTAATTCTTTTCTCACTTTGTTTCCAGCGGGTCAATCTCTAGGTCTCTTAGTCTTAGCACACATTAAATGAGAATCCTTCCTCTTAGATCTAACTCTACATGTTGATCTAAAATGTAAATCTAGAGATAGATCTAGATCTACTCTAGATCTACTAAATCATTTTTAGTCGAGGTTGAGATCGGATTAGAATTAAAACTTGCTCATTGAGTGGGATGCCAACTTTTATATGCCTATATCGTCATATTTTAATGATAACTTGCTCATTTAGCGGGGTTTCAGCTTGTGATATAATAGTCTTGAACGTGTCAACATTGTGTCTCAGGGTCTTTTTCTCGCGGCCTTGGCCTTGGCGGCAAGCGAATAAGCAGGGGTTTCATTAGTGGGGAAAAATCCTAATATTAATATATACAAAATTAAGTAAATTCCGAGTGGAATGTATTATAACATCTGATAAGTTCTCACATTTCTCTATTGCCATTATCGTTATCCATTGGGGTGTGTGTGTGTGTGTGTGTATGTGTATGTGTGTGTATATGTGTGTGTATATGTGTGATATGATATATATATATATATATATATATATATATATATATATATATATATATATAAGTTCTCACATTTCTCTATTGCCATTATCATTATCCACTGGTGTGTGTGTGTGTGTGTGTGTGAGTATGTGTGTGTGTGTATATATGTGTGTGTAAATGTGTGCATGATATATATATATATAAATATATATATATATATATATATATATATATATATATATATATATATAGAGAGAGAGATATATATATATATATATATAGAGAGAGAGAGAGAGAGAGAGAGAGAGAGAGAGAGAGAGAGAGAGAGAGAGAGAGAGAGAGAGAGAGAGAGAGAGAGAAAGAGTCAGACAGACAGACAGACAGACAGACAAACAGAGAGAAAGAGAGACAGACAGACAGACAGAGAGAGAGAAAGAGAGAGAGAGAGGGAGAGAGAGAGAGAGAGAGAGAGAGAGAGAGAGAGAGAGAGAGAGAGAGAGAGAGAGAGAGAGAGAGAGAGAGAGAGAGAGAGAGAGAGAGAGAGAGATGCTTTTATTGGTTATATTAAGATATGTCATAATAATTATTATCATCATGGTTATTATTATTCTATGGACTTTGTATCATATTATATTATCTAAGAAGTAATCATTTGTTTGTGAAATGTTATGAAATTGTGACTAGTACAAATGTCCAAAAATGACTAATAAAGATGATCTATCTTATTTCAATCTTAGATCTATGTATTTCAAGATTTAATTTCAAATACATTTGTTTTTAGCATGGTTACTTTATTTTTTATGTTGTCTTTCTGGAGTCATAGCGAAATTAAAATTGTGAATTTTCGTCTTGTTCTCATTACATGGTATTGATTTCCCATAGCCACCCATGCCAGTGCTTGAATTCCCACTTATATCCAATGATACGACTGTTAAGTGTTAGACCTACCTACACCAAATGCTGTGTCCCTCATGTCCAGGAAGCGGCTTGGCATGAGGCGTTGTAATCATCGCCTTCCACTTTCACATAGAATCAATCTCTGTTCTTGGTTGCTCTCACTACTCTGTCTCAGGGTAATGACAGTTCCTGTTAATTTCAGCCAAGTTGATACGTCGTCGGGAATCTTAGCTCTTTGTTGTCCTGCACTTCTTTTCCCAGGGGAACTCTACAGTCCAGAGGCAATGTGTCACCCCCCCATCCCCAATGCCCCTGGTCCAGGTAGGTAGATCGCCACCTAGTCTCATCGGACACAGACGATAATCCGGGCGACATTAAAATCTAACCAAAAACCTCGAGATCTCCTTAGTTGTGGATGTGGGTAAATCAAATCAAAATATTTCATAAAAACCTATTCATCTTTCCAGAATTTATTGATGAGTGTTTTCCCAGAGCTTGTTACCTTCATTACATCCTCAGTTTTCGTCTTCGCTGTCTATATAAAATTTTAGCAACAGTCCTTAATTTTATCTGTTCTTTAGCAACAGTATGACGACGAAAAATGGCATGTTTTGACCATGCAGCGAGACACATAACACTCTCTTAAAAAACGATACTACAAGCAAGGCACGGTTGAAGGAGGACGCAAACCTAGAAGGCAACACAAGAGCTGGTTCGATAACATCAAGGAGTTGATCTTTCACTTTCAAGACATTTTATTGACCACCGCACACGTACACAGAACCGCCTGACAGTGAGTGAGAATGTCGACTACTTGTGCCTTCGACCGACGACTAATACAATCATGCGACCGATGTTACAACCGTTATTCGACAGTCATCAATTTATTAATTTCCTTATTTCTATGTCCACGAGCGTAAAGCAGAACAAAGTTTACTTAGCATTTTGCAGTATTCTTCCTCTAAGCCTGAGAGATAGCTTATTTTGGTTTATTACCTAGCTTTTCATGGATGCCGTTGTGGCTATACACATTACGTAAATTTTACTAGCTAACTATTTACTTTTCTTATTCCGTTTTAACGATGCTACGGTCAAAAGCAAGCGCTGAATGCAGTAATTTGCTATATGAATAAAACACATGTTGTAAAAATATAATGAAATTGCCAGAAAGTAACATAGACATTAACATCAGTAGTCAAAGCGTTGGCAATTAATCACATTTGACAGCCTGCTATCCTGTCCATTAACCGACACAAACTCAGGTGCTAATACAACGGAGCCACAATGGAGTGAAGTCAAATGTGAAAAAACGACAATAAATGACAACTACACCAATCAAGACAGAACAGACACGTGACGTTTCGGGTATGACCCTTCATCAAACAACAAACGGGAAATATCTAGAATCTCGATCTAAACATTAATTAAGGCATCACACAACGTATCTCTCTCTCTCTCTCTCTCTCTCTCTCTCTCTCTCTCTCTCTCTCTCTCTCTCTCTCTCTCTCTCTCTCTCTCTCTCTCTCTCTCTCTCTCTCTCTCTCTCTCTATATATATATCTATATATATATATATATATATATATATATATATATATATATATATATATATATATATATATATATATATATATATATATGTGTATGTCTCATGTCTGTCTCTCTGTTGTCCCTTACTCTCTTTCTCCCTCTCTCTCTCTGTCTCTCTTTCAAGAGACTGTGTATCTGTCTGTCTGTCAGTCTATGTATGAAGTATGATCCTTCATTTTCCAATCTCTATAACTCTACTCATTTATTGTGTAATTAATTAACCAAATTAGCTTAATTCCGTTTCAGTTTCAATGTTTTGTGATCTTCTTTATTGAGTTTCAATGTTTTTGTGATACTTCTTTATTGAAGTTGTTGAGAGAGAAACGTAAACATCTAAAACAAGAAAAGACATGGTGCATTTTATCTTAGATCTTAGATCTAGATCTATCAGACGACACCTTTAGTCAGGCAGATTTTCGTTGGGATGGATCTAGGAGGCAGTGAATGAGCTGTCGGAGAGACCTAGCTTTGCTTCGGATGAGATTGAGGGGGGGGGGGGAGGAAGAGGAGAGAGAGGGGAGAGGAGGGGGCATTTCAGAGAATGAGAGAAGGGTTTCAGGGTCAGGGATGATCTTGAAAATAGACATGGTGCCCGATTTTATCTTAGATCTAGATCTAGATCTATCGGGACGACACCATTTAGTCAGGAACAGATGTGGATTTTCGTTGGGATGGATCTAGGAGGCAGTGAATGAGCTGTCGGAGGAGGACCTAGCTTTTTGCTTCGGATGGGAGAAGAAGGGGGGGGGGGGGGGGAAGAAGAAGAGGAGGGGAGAGGAGGAGGGAAGGAGAGAAGAAGACGAGGAGGACATTTCGGAGTGGATCTTATGTTGATGGTAAGGAAGGGTTTCTTTAGGGTCAGGGATGATGATTGATAGGGATAGTATAGTGTCTCCAGGTTAATCAATAGCTTTCCGACTATGGGAGTCCTTCCATAGATCTAAATTCTAGTTAAATTATCGGAGTATGAGAGTATTTAGACATTATGATGAATCCTAGGAACATCTGATTACTAATGAAAACTTTTAAAAAATCAGCTCCAGCCAAGAAGAAGAAGAAGAAGAAAAAAAAGGAAGACGAAGAACAGGAAGAGGAAAAAGGAGGATGGAGCAGCAGAAAGAAGAAGAAGAAGAAGAAGAAGAAGAAGAAGAAGAAGAAGAAGAAGAAGAAGAAGAAGAAGAAGAAGAAGAAGAAGAAGAAGAAGAAGAAGAAGAAGAAGAAGAAGAAGAAGGAAAGAAGAAGAAGAAGTAAATACGTAAAGACAGAAAGGATAGGAGCCAAGTGGAGAAATGGGAAAATCAATTTTCAAACACCACGAATATTTGAATAAATAACACTAAATGGAGATGTTGCCATGTTGGCATTTCTGATTACAAACGTTTTTTACATCTTTTCTTTTCTTTTAAAAATTTATCTTTCATCTGTTTCAACCCTAACCTCGGCTGAGTAAAATTATCAGAAACTTTCTAAACGATATCAAGTACGATTATTAGTTCAATTGAACGGTAAGTGAGAGGGAGAGTAAATAATATTAAAGCCCCATAGGAATAAAGACGAGACAGATACAAAGGAATAGACAGGACAAATATCAGCCACCATTGGGATTATATTGTGGGCACCATCGTCTCGCCATGAATAAAAGCGTGCACAGGTAACAACGTTCCTTATATTTGTCTTTACTGGATACTGAGGTTACTCAGGCTTCTTTTTGAATTGTAATAAGTATGAAATCGATTAAATTAGATCTAGATAGTATCGCTAAAAGGTTCCTCAATTTACCGGGCAATCATGACCTACCTCAATCAAATATTGTCTTGATCCAAGATTAAAATTTCTGGTAAGAGCCTAAAATTATAAACCTAATATAGATACAAGCATGTTACACCCCGGGTGATACCAAGAACGATCATTAGATCGGCCACCCCTGTATCGAGTTAATCAATTCCTTACTGATGCTCGGACGAAAGTAGGTGTGAAATATCAGTTGTCGCTCCCGAGTTATTCCAAGTTTTTAAATTAAAAAATATAGAGCCCTTTTCACATAAACTTTTTATTCATTAACCGTCACTTCTGGTAGAAAACTTTTAACCTCAATAATAAAAACGATCTTGGGATCATTTAGAACCAACATGCAAAAATATGGTCACTCTTAGTGGCTTGGCAACAGAGCCTCTTGCAAGCAAAGAATGACCAATGCAGAATTATATATATATATGGCTTATATATATATATATATATATATATATATATATATATATATATATATATATATATATATATATATATATATATATATATATATATATAATATATATATATATATATATATATTTAGATTTAAATGAGTAGCCTATTCAAACTTAATTTGCTTCAGGTGACGTTGGAAACATCATACGAAAGGATATGTTCATGTGGGAACTTCTCTTTTCTGAATGCTTCTTACATACCAACGAATGCTAAACCGATTGCATCGTTATGGTATCGGCTATATCTTTTCTTGTTTAAAATAGTACACAACTAACCAACATACTAACTAACCAGCTAACCAATCAACTAACGAGCACAATCATTAACCAAAAATAAATTATGACACGAAAAGAAATACGACCCAAACACGCCATTAAAAACAAAACGAACGAAAACAGAAGATAAAACTAAAAGTCACGCAATTATGAAAGAATGAAAATGTCACGGAGAAAGACAATGTGAAAGAGGGCAAACCAAACAAAACCAAAACAACAGAAAGAAAAAAGAAACAGAGAAGACAACATTATAACAATAAAAAAAAAAACAGCCCGTACGCCCCCCCAACCCTCTAAAAGGTCATAGCAACAAGATCATAGATTTACATGTACGAAATATGACAATAAAACAACTCCACTAATAAAGACAGAGCAAACACGTGACGTTTCGGGTATAACCCTTCGTTAGACAACAAACGAGAAATATTTAGAATCTAGATCTAAAGTAATACCTCCGGCATCACACAATGTGATGTCAGAATAAAAACATAAAAAGGAGAAAAGAAAGAAAGAAAAAGACAGTGATGTTAAGAAACGTAGCAGTGGAAAAAAAAAGAGCGAGAGTGGAAGGTTCAGATCTAGAATGAAATAAAAATATGAAAATAAGTAAGTAATAAAAGGTGAGAAGGAGATAGAGAGAGAGAGAGAGAGGAGAGAGAGAGAGAGAGAGAGAGAGAGAGAGAGAGAGAGAGAGAGAGAGAGAGAGAGAGAGAGAGAGAGAGAGAGAGAGAGAGAGAGAGAGAGAGAGAGAGAGAGAGAGAGAGAGAGAGAGAGAGAGAGAGAGAGAGAGAGAGAGAGAGAGAGAGAGAGAGAGAGAGAGAGAGAGAGAGAGAGAGAGAGAGAGAGAGAGAGAGAGAGAGAGAGAGAGAGAGAGAGAGAGAGAGAGAGAGAGAGAGAGAGAGAGAGAGAGAGAGAGAGAAAAGAAAGAAAACAGGCGGGTGGCTCCTTCGTAAGTTTACATGTAGTAAGTCCATCCATCTGCCAACACTCAATATTTTCCCCTTGACCTAATGTTAAGAAGTTAAAACTGGGAATGATTATTTAGGCAACCAGTTGCCTCGTTTTATAAAGAACTGCTGTGGTTTCATTTATTCAGGTAACTCATGAAGAAATAGACAAGCACTGGTACTTTCATCTTTCGATATTGTTTGAGCTTGGGTACTCAAGAATATCAGCCTGGACCCAATGTCTCAGGGTCGGAGACTGTCTATATTCCAAGTTGATATTAATTATGAGATGAGACTCCCTTCTTTCCTTATCTTATAATATATATATCTAAATGACGCTTGTACATGAATGTAGGTGGGCATTTGCAATATCTCTAGTCTTTGCACTTTCGAAATATCTCAGTCTTAACAGCTAGATCTAGATCTAGAATCTATATTAATTGGCTACTTCGCACAAAACGTATTGGCAGATCCAGGATGTCACTAAGAAGAAGATGAAGAGTGGGAATTAGGCAACATCATGGGTGGCAAACTTTTTCGTAGTAGACATTGAGTTTGAGGTACATCAAATTATGCTCATAAAACGTGTGATGTCAAAAAGAGTGACATCTTCCGGCAGCTCAATTAGAAATCTAGAATCTAAATCTAGAAATCTAGTTGAGATCATCAAAACTAGCATGACCTCCCGATCCTACAAGCGTAATAATGACTTAGATCTAAACTTAGATTCTAGATCTATATTGTTCTTGAATCTAGTCCTCAATAAATAACTTTACAAGGTACACATTAGACCTAGATCTAGAACTAGGTCTAGATATCTCTACGTTCAAAAATCCATCACAAAGATGTTCAGTGTGTTCACGATCTTCCCAGTTAGACTGCTTGGTAAGTTGGACTAGAGCCACACATTTTCTATTTCATGAAATTCATGTTTTTGTTAGACAGGGAGAATGCAGCTTGAATTCCATAATAAAGTTGTTAAAAATAGACCTAAATCTAGAAAGATCTGGTTTATTGATAGACTCTTGGTGGTCTTGCTTGATCTTAGAGAACCAGAGGACTCCAGTTGGGCACACGGTTTGGTTTTCGATAGTGAGCGAAATTCAGTGATAATGGGTTCAACTAGTTTTCATGTTGTGATAGATTTTACGAAAGATAAATAATATTAGATATATGTGATTATGCAGCATCTATTCAGTGTTATGCAAATGATTATGCAACTGATTATTCAAATGAATGTTAGTCACCAAGTCAATGCCACATGACGGGTCATCGTTGACCTTTGAACCGTTCGAGTTCAAATGAACTGCTGTGTCAGGTTGGCGACAATGACAAGGTTAATCAGGGAATACTGCGGCAACTGGAGGCAACCTCTCTCTTCTTTAACCAAAACTTTTCTCAGTTATGTGCCTTGGTGTGTGCCTGAATGTGAGAGGATGGGAGTCCTTCCAAAAGGAATAGCAAACAACAAAAGAGACAACAACAAATAACCACAAAATAAACAATAACTAAAAACAAAACATACAAACAAAACCGAAAAAAGCTAAAAAAAAAAAAAAACACAAGCAAAACCCAGACAAACCGGTAAATATAAATAACACCAGATGTAAATGACTCAACAAGAAACGAAACAACTTTCGCCGTTGTTTGCTGGTAGTGGTGTGCGGATTGAAAACAAATAATGTCTAGATTCACTGTACACATTGTACAAGTTAAAGATTAATTCCCTTAGCCCTTGTGAAAGAAGGCTGGTTTGGAGAAACACGCGTAACACGCAGGTCATCGATTAATGAAGGAGCTGTAGTGACGTTTATCGCCGTCGGCAGAGAAAACAAAAATCGTTCTTAATAATGAATAAGCACTCCGTTAATAGGCCTAGCCAAGCCGTCTATTTACACTATATAAACGGCCTTGGTCTAGCATGATAACGGATGATTTTCGCACATTTATGAGAGTTGCTTAGACAGTGACGTAGCTAGGTGTAGGCTATAGAAGTATAGCCACACCTTTAAAAATGATTTGACTACAAACCATATAACAAAGTTATTTTCAATTATTATTGTAATTCTCATTCAACTTTCATTTAAAAAAAAAACGTTACGCTAGACTTATGCCTAGCTCTGCATACGTATGCAAATAGCTCTTCGGTATAGGAGGCCTTGGCAGAGATCGCTCTACCAAACCAATAGATCTAGCCAATAAAAAAAAAAGGACGGCTATGAATGATGCGTAAGCCGAAGATCCATGGGGAAAGGCTTTGCGGGAATTTTACGGTTTAGCGGCGTAAAAAGAAAAAAGGACGGCTATGATGTGTAAAGCCGGTAATTTTACGGATTAGCGGCGTAAAAAGAAAGTGGGTCAAATGTATACTCGTTGTCGGTATCTGCTTAGATCTACATTAAGAGGTGAGAATGAAGAAATATATCCGCCATCCCTTTCCCTGAACCCCTACTCCCACACCGTGGTGGGGTGGTTGGGGTGGGGGTGGGGAAGGGCGTTCAGGATATGGGATTGGGGGATGGCGGATATATTTCTTCATTCTCACCTCTAAATGTAGATATAAGCCGATACCGACAAAGAGTACAAATTTGGCCCCACTTTTTTACGCCGCTAAACCGTAAAATTACCGCAAAGCCTTTCCCCACTGATCTTCCTATTGAAATCCTTTTGGTATCATTCTAAATTGTTCAATACATTGTACATGTAGTAGTAGAGAGAAGATCATCATCGATATCATGGGTAAAAATGATGGTATTGACGCTAAGGCTCCTCAAGCCTATAATGTTTTTCAATGCGGTCTGGAAACCTTTGAGTGAGCAACATTTTTCATCGTGGTATCGTGCACACCGAATTTAGATATGAGCTAGAGGTTTTCATTGAGTTTTCAAGGATGCCCCAGTGACCTAGATCTACAAACGTAGCTGGCCTTGACCTGAACCTTGACTCAACGAAGGCAAACTCTTGGTGAGCGTGACGGCTCGTTCACACCAAACATCCGCGTTCGTGTGGTACCGTACCGTGCGTGACACGCACGAACGAATTTATTTCTTATCTGGGCCCTTACTGTGTTCCCACCAACCGTGCGTGTTTGTGCGTTAGTGATATTTGTCGTTCGTGCGTGTTCGGGCGTGTGATGAGTTTTATGGCAGCCATAAAATGTCATCCGTCTGCTCTCGTGTGGTGATTGACCGCCCCCGCCCTGAGTCCAATAACCACGAGGCAAGGTGCTATATTTAGGAGCAGTCACAGTGATGCAACCAAATGCTACTATCTGAACTGTGTTCTTCTCAATTTCGTCGACAATCAACAATGGAAATTGATAATGAAAGAAGTATCGCCGCTGTACAAAAAGTACAAGCGCTTTATGACAAAACGCACAAATTGTACTCTAATAGACAGGTCCTTCATCACGCATGGAAAGACCTTGGACAAAATTGAACATCGATGGTAAGCACAATTTCTATGTGGGGTGTCAACAAACTCAAGAAGTTGTCAAATGTATAAATTTGGGGTAGCAGATGGTGAAATTCGCCAGATTATTGTCTATCCACCAAAAATTGGATGGATCCAGTACCTCATTTTCTTCTCTTATTTGTTCCTTTTAACAACATTAAAACAGTCAGTTTACTCTTGGCATCCATGTTGATATACACGCACGATTACACACGAATGGACACACATTGGTGCGTGAGAGGAACACAAGATACCACACGAACGTGGATGTTTGGTTTGAACGAGCCGTTACACTGACAGTAGAGAAGGGGAATACATGTATTAGACAGAAGAAGAGAAAGGAAGATGTTTCGACCTTTCTCTCATAAGCGATATGTAGTCGATAGGTCTGTCATATCCTTTTTTGTGTCGTATGTTATGTTTTTTATTGTTATTTTTTCTCTTCGTCACTAGCGGCCAACGTGAATATGTATTTTTATAAGAATAATCTATATTACACAATATAGAATCTAAATAATTATAATGAATAATTTGGTTATACAACAGATCTATTAACAGTAATAGCTCTGGTATCAGCAATATTATACATAATACGTGAACGTCAATAGGCTGTCGTTATTCCCAACCGAGTGTTGGGACTACTACTTTTGTATTCCCAAAACATTTGGGTGGGAATCATACCAACACTGGCTATTCATTATTCCCATTATTCCCAACCGGGTGTTAAGAATACTATTTTTTACTTATTCCCAACCGGGTGTTGGGACTAGATTTACGCCTTGTGCAGCAGGAAGCGTCCGTCAATTGACCTAGTTCTACTTCTTGTTATAATTATATCGGCCAGCACTATTCACCAGTAGTGACGGATGGACATCGCCACTATTCGTCATTAATATGGTGAAGGTGAAAGGACTTGTCACTCATTTGGTTCGTCATTAATGACGAATGGACCGTGGTACTATTCGTCATTAATGACAAATCATGGTTCTCAGCTGGATCCCAGTTAAATTGGGAATAGATCTAGACTTCGTATTTTTGCAATGACTAATTTATACACTTAAACGTCTTATGATAATATGTTGTTGTTATGAGTTGACATTTTTTATTATATTCCCCTTGGATTTGACTAAATACAGATAAATCTGGTGGATGGGAACGATTCACGATTCAACATTAGATTTAGATATAGATGTAACGAGTGAGATTTGATCTACATATCTCTCTCTCTCTCTCTCTCTCTCTCTCTCTCTCTCTCTCTCTCTCTCTCTCTCTCTCTCTCTCTCTCTCTCTCTCTCTCTCTCTCTCTCTCTGTCTGTCTGTCTGTCTGTCTGTCTGTCTGTCTGTCTGTCTGTCTGTCTGTCTGTCTGTCTGTCTGTCTGTCTGTCTGTCTCTCTCTCTCTCTCTCTCTCTCTCTCTCTCTCTCTCTCTCTCTCTCTCTCTCTCTCTCTCTCTCTCTCTCTCTCTCTCTCTCTCTCTCTCTCCTCTTTCTCTCTCTCTCTCTCTCTCTCTCTCTCTCTCTCTCTCTCTCTCTCTCTCTCTCTAATTATCAATCTACCTATCTATTGGTCTATCTATTTATCTATCTATCTATCTATCTATCTATCTATCTATCTATCTATCTATCTATCTATCTATCTATCTATCTATCTATCTGTCTACGTCTATCTGTTAGTCTGTCTGTCTGACTATCAGCCTATCCAACCCCAGTAGGGACATACAGAAATCCCAGCAACCCTTGTAATTGGGAGAAAGAGGATCATGTAACTACTATACGAAATACAAAATGAAAGCTTAACCATGACCAACCCCAACCCCCCCCCCCAAAAAAAAAATTAAAAAAAAAAAATTAAATAAATAAAAAATAAAAAAAAAACAAACAAACAAACAAGATCAGCTACAAACAAAATAAATAATTTAACTTATGAGGGGGAAAAAAAGGAAAGGCGTCCTTTTTGACATTTTTGTCACTCTGCCAGACGCCAGACAAGTTAGTGTTAATCCCATTTAATTATTTTTTATGCGGGCACGTTAGCGAAAATAACCACAGACAAATTTCAATTGAACCCAGCACCTTTTGGTTGAGAGGCTGACACCGAAGCATAATTTGAAGATAAAATATTACACTGAAGGCAGTTGGGCGATATACACGAGGAAGTCAACGGGGCCGGGCGGCGGGGGTTGGGGGGATGATGATGAGGGTGTTAGACCGAGTCCCCAGTAAGCAATGTAAATCCCATACTCTTTGTTCAATGGACATGTAGGCATACATATAAAGGAGCCTGAGCAGTATGTACAATTAACAAAAAAAAGTCAAATTGCTTCAACGCCGTTACGGGTCAGGTCATAGAGCCGGAGCCTATTGGGGTTCCAATATCGCGAAGCGGGACGGATGATAACAATCACCTGGCCGGGACGCTAGTCTGACGCAGGTATTTACTCCCACTAAGCTAGTACACATACTCATGTGTGCCTGGGTAGAAGTGGGGAACATGCGTGTTAAGTGTCTTTTTATCGAGGATCGCAAAGTCGGGCCTTTGCTGCTAGCATTCGAATTGAATAATGTAGGGCCTACGTGTAAGTAGTCTCAACAGTATGTCGCGGTAGTTTACTATTGCCTTCCGATTTAGCTAAGTCTGAATAGACCTAAAACCAACCCACAATTCGATGCTGGATCGACAGTAAGGCCCACGAGCTTAACACGACCTACCTTGAACTGGGAATCGACTTTGTTTGAGTATCGTGAATGAAAGTCAGACACTCTGTCGATAGTCCGCGGGACCAGCGATGGCTTATAATCGTTAGGCTACAAATTTGTAATAATATGTGCGTGAAAGATTGCGCGTGACAATGTGCGTTTTTCGTGTGTCTACCTGTGTGTGTGTGTGTGATGTGTTTGTACCACAGTGTAATGTCTCTTCTTTCTTTCTTTCTTTCATTATCAGCTCCTTTCTACCTTTCGGTGTATAGGTTTAGATGCTCGAAATGATCTTTCTCCAGGCTGTCCTGTCCTGACATTTTCTATTTCTTTCCATGAAAATTAAATTTCTTTGCTTTAATGCCTCTTTTATATCTCCTTCCCACTTTCTCCGAGGTCAGCCGTTTGGTCTTTTACCTTGAGTTTTAGCACTGTATAATGATTTAGCTATTCTGTTGTCATTGTCATTCATTCTGTTTACATGCCCAAACCATCTCGGTTGATTTATTTCTATCTTAGTTTTATGCCATCTGCTTTGGCCTCTCTTATTGTTGTGTTTCTGATTTTTTCTCTTTGTGTAATGTCTCTTGTTTTGGAGATAAAAGGTCATGCTTTACCCCGAGCGAAGTACGATTATTAGATCGAGTCAGTGCTGGATTTGGAGGTTACACGGGTAGGCGCGAACTTTTTAATTTCGACTTTTGATTTCAACTTTTTAATTTTGACTTTTCAATTTCAACTTTTTTAATTTTGACTTTTCAATTTTAACTTTTTAATTTCAGCCTTTTTTTTTTTGATTTTTAAGGGGGTGGGGTGGCTTAGGTGAATGAACATTCTACTCAGCTTCTGGTGGAAAAATTCCTCAAGAGAAAATAGTTTTGTGATCATCTAGAACCCATATACGAAATATGGTTACAATCTTAGTGGCCTGGTAGCAGAGCCCTTGACGCACAAATGACGACAAACTCGGAATTGCATAATAATAATAATAATAATGTAATGTGATGTCTTATGTATTATATGAAAGAACACATAAACTTCAAGATCTGTTGTTAGTAATTATGTTGTCGCCCTTCAACTTCAGGCTTTGAAGATGTTAGGCCTAAAGTAAACTAATATGTCATGTCTTAATATATGTCTTCAGAGAAGTACTTTTGTTAATACAATGTATTCTTTTCACATTTGCCTTCAAGGCTGGCTCTACTGAGATGAAAAAGGCTTATGTGATATGTCTTATGTCTTATGTCTTAAAAATCCACAACGTTATTATCGTTTTCACCGTTTGCCTTTAAAGCTATGGAGATGATAAAGTCATCTTATGGTTTTGCCTGTAAAACACCCACTGATGTTATTATCATTTTCATCCTTTGCCTTTAAGGCTATGGGGATAAAAAAAACATCTTATGGTTTAGCCTGTAAAAACACACACTGATGTTATTATCATTTTCATCCTTTGTCTAAGGCTATGGGGATGAAAAAGACATCTTATGGTTTAGCCTGTAAAACATCCACTGATGTTATTATCATTTTCATCCTTTGTCTTTAAGGCTATGGGGATGAAAAAAACATCTTATGGTTGAGCTTGTATGTTATTATCATTTTCATTCTTTGTCTTCAAAGCTGTGTAGATGATGAAGTCGTCTTATGTCTTTGTCTTAAAAGTCCACAACGTTGTTATTATCATTTTCATCCTCTGCCTTTCTGGCTATGGAGATGATAAAGTCATTTTAATATATCGTATGTCTTTGCCTTTAAAAATCCATATCGTTATGATCATTTTCATCCTTTGTCTTATAAAAAGAATGGAGATGATGAAGTCATCTTTGTCCTTTGTCTGTCTAAAAGAACGCCCACTACATTGTTATTATCATTCTCCTTCTTTGTCTTCGACTTTATGGAGATGATAAAGTCACCTTGATATGTCTGATATCTATGTTTAATCCCCCCCCTCCCCCACATCATTGTAGTTAATATTTTATTTTATTTTTGTCTTCAAAGCTTTGGAGAGAAAAAAAGTCATCTTATGTCTTGTGTCTTTAAAGCAACCACTGTCGTTATTATTATTATTATTATCATTATTATTATTATTATTATTATTATTATTATTATTATTATTATTATTATTATTATTATTATTATTATTATTATTATTATTATTATTATTATTATTATTATTATTATTATTATTATTATTATTATTATTATTATTATTATTGTTATTATTATTATTATTATTATTATTATTATTATTATTATTATTATTATCATCCTTTATCTTCCAAACTATGGAGACGATAAGTCATCTTATATCTTGTGTCTTTAAAACAACCACTGTCATTGTTATCATTATCATCCTTTATCTTCCAAACTCTGGAGATAGAAGTCATCTTATATCTTGTGTCTTTAAAACAGCCACTGTCATTGTTATCATTATCATCTTTTATCTTCCAAACTCCTGAGATAAGAATCATCTTATATCTTGTGTCTTTAAAACAGCCACTGTCGTTATTATCATTATCATCCTTTATCTTCCAATCTCTGGAGACGATAAGTCATCTTATGTCTTTGCCTTTAAAATACCACCTGATGTTATTATTATTTTCATCCTTTGTCTTCTACTCTATGGAGATGATAAAGTCATTTCGTGTCGTAGATCTTTGTCTGTAAAAATTTACTTCGTGATTATGCTTATTTTCATCATTTGTCTTCTACTCTATGGAGATGATAAAGTCATTTAACAACTTACATCGTTATTAACATTAGTTTCGCCCGTTGTCTTCCAGGCTATGGAGATGATAAAGTCATTTATGTCATAGATTTTTGTCTTTTAACAACTTACATCGTGATTAAGATTAGTTTCACCCTTTGTCTTCAACTCTATGGAAAATGATAAAGTCATTTCATGTCGTAGATCTTTGCCTTTTAACAACTTACATCGTGATTAACATTAGTTTCACCCATTGTCTTCCAGGCTATGGCTTTGCTGTTGGGGAGGCGATGCGCTACGACTTCTCAGAGGAGAGCAGCGATCTGGCTTACAGCATCGGCGTTGGTTTCGTGTTCGGCCACGTCTTGTGCTCGGTGATGACCAACTCCGTGAGTAGGACTGGTGGTTATTTTCCTCATCCCTCACTGCCACCGTCAGTGTTGATCTCGCCAACTTGCTTGTGTAGTAGCAGGGCGTTTATTCGGGGTCCACCGCATAACGTTCCTCGGACCAAGGCGACGACAAGAAAACCTTACGTCGCAGGTCATACGCTTTATTATAAGCTTAGATATCGGCACGAACTATCAACCTTTACAAGTCGTCTGCCCAAGTCGAATTTGTTGTTAACGGTGTGTGGCGAAAATGAATGGCTTGAAGTAATGCGATTGGCTTAAGCTTATGCCCGGCTTAGCTTGAAGTAAGGCGATTGGCATAGCTCATCCTCAACTTGGCTTGAAGTAAGGCGAGCGGCTTAGCTTATGCCGGGTTTAGCTTGAAGTAATGCGATTGGCAACATGCCCGGTTTAGCTTGAAGTAAGGCGATTGGCTTAGCTAATCCTCAGCTTGGCTTAGTAAGACGATTGGCTTAGCTCATCCCCAGTTTGGCTTGAAGTAAGGCGATTGGTTTAGCTCATACCCGACTTGACTTGAAATAAAGCGATTAGCTTATCTCATCCTGACTTGGCTTGAGGTAAGGCGATTGGCTTAGCTCATCCGCGGCTTGGCGAAGTAAAACGATCGGCTTAGATGATGCACGGCTTGGCTCGAAGTAAGGCGATTGGCTTAGCTTATCCGGCTTGGTTTGAAGTAAAACGATCGGCTTAGATGATGCACAGCTTGGCTCGAAGTAAGATGACTGGCTTAAACTTATCCGGCTTGGCTCGAAGTAAGGCGATTGGCTTAGCTTATCCCGGCTTGGTTTGAAGTAAGACGATTGACTTAGCTCACCCTGGCGGTTCGAAGTAATGGCGATTGGTTTAGCTCATCACGGCTTGGCTTGAAGTAAGGCGATTGCCTTAGCTCATGCCGGCTTAGTTCGAAGTAATGGCGATTGGCATAGCTCATTCCGGCTTGGCTTGAAGTAAGGCAATTGGCTTAGCTCATGCGCAGCTTAGATTGAAGTAAGGCAATTGGCTTAGCTCATGCCCAGCTTGGCTCAGTAAGACGATTGGTTTAGCTCATGTGCGGCTTGGCGAAGCCAGGCGATTGGCTTAGCTCATCCGCGGCTTGGCGAAGTAAAGCGATTGGCTTAGCTCAAACGCGGCTTGGCTGAAAGTAAGGCAATTGGCTTAGCTCATGCGTGGCTTGGCTTGAAGTGACCAGGCTGAGCCTGTTGTTTGGATCGTCAAGCCGTACGATAACATCAGGAGAAATCCCGAAGGCCTTCTAGCTTATCCTTTAACAAGATTTTTTCATTAATCCATTTTTACCTCATTATCAAACGAATCAGGCACATTACTCTTCATCAATTTGATATCAATAGACGAACAGTCAGTCTGTAGGGAATGGTTCATATTACATGATTATTAATGAAAAGAAAAACGAGATGCTTTGACCAGCACAACGTCGTGCTCAAGCCAATAGCTAAAAACAAGGTAAAGTGTGTGACAAATTTACTTCCGACACCAACGGTAAAACAAGGTAAGAGTGTGTGACAAATTTACTTTTGACACCAACGCTAAAAACAAGGTAAGAATGTGTGACAAATTTACTTCCGACACCAACGGTAAAAACAAGGTAGAGTGTGTGACAGATTTACTTACGACACCAACGGTTCATGCCATTTGAACGATTGGCTTGAGGCATCCATTTGAGCACTTGGCCTGTAAGTGTATGACCTGATTTTGAAAGTTTCTGTTTCATGGCGATGGAAGTCTCCGAGTATGCCTGGACTTGCAGTAGCGTCGATGGCCGAGTGGTTAGGCAGCCCGCCTGGCCCGCCTGTGGATCATGAGGTCCCGGGTTCGAATCCTGGCAACGCCGGGCCCGACAGTATGTTCCTTGGGAGAGACACTTAACACGCATTTTCCCCACTCGACCCAGGGGCAAAATGGGTACATTAGCTTGGGAGTAAAAACCTGTCCCAGACTAGCGTCCTGTCCGGGAGGTGATTATTATCATCTGCTCCGCTTTACGCTATAGAAACTGGGATAAGCTCTGGCTCTATTCTTTGTCCTTTTTCAGCAACCTCCCACATTTCGATGTATCTAATTATTGTCCTTTTAAGTGACTTCCTAGAAAATACCATCAAATCTTTGACTTTCCAGATGTCACTGTATCTAATCTTTGTCCTTTGTAAGTAAGTGACTTCGTAGATTTAGCCGCATGTAATATTTTTCTTTTCTTTTGAAGGACGTTAAGGTGACTTCCTAGGTTTCATCGTATCTAAACTTTGTTTTCTTCAAGAAGTTTAAAGTAACCTCATATATTTCATCGTATCTAAACTTTGTTTTCTTCAAGAAGGTTAAAGTAACCTCATATATTTCATCGTATCTAAACTTTGTTTTCTTCAAAGAAGGTTAAAGTAACCTCATATATTTCATCGTATCTAGACTTTGTTCTCTTCGACAATTTTAAAGTAACCTCATATATTTCATCGTATCTAGACTTTGTTCTCTTCAAGAAGGTTGAAATAACCTCATGTATTTCATCGTATCTAGACTTTGTTCTCTTATAGAAGGTTAAAGTAACCTCATATATTTCATCGTATCTAGACTTTGTTCTCTTATAGAAGGTTAAAGTAACCTCATATATTTCATCGTATCTAGACTTTGTTCTCTTATAGAAGGTTAAAGTAACCTCATATATTTCATCGTATCTAGACTTTGTTCTCTTCAAGGAGGTTAAAGTGACCTCTAGATTTCATCGTATCTAAACTGTGTTGTCTTCAAGGAGGTTAAAGTGACCTCTAGATTTCATCGTATCTAGTCTATGGCGTTTGGTTTGTGTTGTTGTTGTTTTGTTTTTTGTTGTTGTTGCTTTATTGGTTTTGTGTATAGTGTTTTTTTATGTTTTTTGTTTTGTTGTTTTGTTTTGTTTTGTTTTTTCTTTTTGCCTTTTTTTTTGTTTTTTTTTGTTTTTTGTTTTTGTATTGTGTATTGGTCAACTGTTTTTCTCAGATTTGGCAGGCGTATATGACTTCGGATATCTACAGATAACAGATGTTAGAAAGTGTTCTTTATTTCTTGGTTGTGTTTCGTTTTGTTTGGTTGGAATTGTTTTGTTTTTGTTTGTTTTATTTTTTTGTTTGTTGGTATAATGTGTCTAACTTGAATCATATATCTTTGTTTATGTCAATAGATCAGTCTCTACGTCAATCTCTCTTTTTCGTCATCACTATCTCTCTATCAATCAATCATAGATGCTATTTTGACTGATGAAATGTATACATTATTTCACAAATAGTATAGGAAAGTATAGTTAATATCGCTTTCTGTGCATTTTGTGTCTTTGAGGAGTTTAGGACACCGATGTCAATACTGTCAATAGCCTCCTTATCAGGCCTAGCGTAGTTCCTGACGACAGTTAGAATGGGTGCCACTTTTAAGGAAGTGTTGGTTGTTTGAATGCTCCTTATGAAACCCTTCTCCAACTTAATGCTTCCAAATCATGCTTGCAGCAGCTTTATTGTTAACTGTCCATTAATTTGGTGTGGCTGTCTATGTCATTGTCATTGTCCACTTTTGTGTGAGTGTGAGTGTGTGTGTGTGTGTGTGTGTGTAAGAGAGAGAGAGAGAGAGAGAGAGAGAGAGAGAGAGAGAGAGAGAGAGAGAGAGAGAGAGAGAGAGAGAGAGAGAGAGAGAGAGAGAGAGAGAGAGAGAGAGAGAGAGATGAAAACCGCTGGTTTTGGAGGACCAATACAGTTACACCTTTTAATGTCCTAATATGTTGATAGTAGTCTCCTAAATGTGTCAATGTTAGTAAAATCGATGGTATCTTGACTGAGAGATGTCCAGATACGGGTGGCGGATGGAAGAAAAAAACGAGGGCAGATGTGCGTCGACATTGGGGTTCGGAATTATCAGTTTGTTGTTGTATCCTCTCGTATGTCTCTGGTATTGGTTTACTGTATGGGGTAGACATAGGCTCATGATGTTGTTCTTGTTTATTTTCAACATGGCTGTGGCCTTTGCTCTTCTTTGTCTCACAGCCAGCGGTTGTTGGAGTTCTATGATGGCGTCTAGTTCATGCAAGAGGAGTCAATTGATCTACCCGATCTTATGAATCTCTGCTCACCTTACACTGTGTCACGTGGTTTAACCCGCTGGCCAGTATTATTAAGATCTTATAATCAGTGTTCAATACAATGGTGTTATCGAAAGCGACTTGCTTCTTAGATCTGTACGACGTTCTGTATCCCTCCTGCCTTTGTGTCAATGTGTTATTTTGTGTCCTTTTCTTTGCGTTTTTTGAAGAGACAGCCATTGCCGTTGCTGAGTTTGAAAAGCCCTTGTAATAATCGACAGGTATGCCATAACATCGCAGCGTTGATCTATTCTTTAATGTTTTTCGTGGCGCCTAATATCTCCTATTCTGTTATTTCACTATCGTGATATCTTTGCCATGCTGCTCTAGTTCTGGAACGGTAACTCCATTGTCAAGGTATTTGATTCTCGTACGATCATATTCGTTATTTTCATTTTTATTGTCGTGGTAGATGTATTTGTTATGTCGTACTTTTTCTTGTAGTACACCCTGGTTATTTTTGGAATAATTTTCATTCTAATTCTTCAACTCGTGTATCATCATGATGTATGGGTCCCCCTCCCCTCCCTCCTCAATTCACTTGACGCCTGATCCGAGCCGCCTGTGCTGTGTATCGTTTTCGATTGTGATGTTCGTACGCTTTCTATTGAGGATAATAATGATTATGATGATGATGGTGGTGGTGGTGGTGGTGATGATGATGATGGTGATGATTAGGCGTCTTTCGTCCGCTGCAGAATGTAGCCCTCCGCATATGCCATCCAGTGAATTCTTCTCCCTACTTTCATGTGCCACGTTGCGCCCATGTAATTTTTGTATTCCATCGTGCCATCTTGTCGGTGATCTTCCTTGGTCTCTCTGTCCATTTCTTGGCTGACGTTCTGTACATATTTTTGTCCATCCGTTGTCTTTAAATCTTGCTATATGGCCAGTCTCCCGCCCCCCTCCCTCCCCCGCCCCAATTTCCATTCTTGTCTCAGTGAGTGTTTGAAGACGCCAGTGGTGACTCCTGTTCTTTCTCTTCTTTCACTTCAGTGCAAAGTATTTTATCTCTCTATTATTGTTAGCAAAAGTCCCCTAAGCTTTGTGGGGTGCTTTGAAACTTCATTTTCCTGCTTTATCTAAAACATAACTTTGTGGTAATTTTTTGGTAACCTTTTAGAGTAGTTCTTCTATTTCATTATTTTGTTTGTTTGTTGCTATATAAGGCTGAGTTGCCTCTCGTATCTCGGATTTTTATCAGCTCCCCATTTGAGACATGATTTATGTAACTCATCCATTAGATCAATAAAAAAAGAAAAAGAAAACATACTATATTTTTGAAAGCCTG
>JAXRKP010001291.1:91045-138545 GCA_037039925.1 Doris montereyensis | reverse complement strand
TATAAATAGGTTGTCATAAGTGCACAGTTTCATTACTATAAATAGGTTGGCATAAGTGCATAGTTTCATTACTATAAATAGGTTGTCATAAGTGCACAGGTTCATTACTACAAATAGGTTGTCATAAGTGCACAGTTTCATTACTATAAATAGGTTGTCATAAGTGCATATTTTCATTACTATAAATAGGTTGTCATAAGTGCATAGTTTCATTACTATAAATAGGTTGTCATAAGTGCATAGTTTCATTACTATAAATAGGTTGTCATAAGTGCATAGTTTCATTACTATACATAGGTTGTCATAAGTGCATAGTTTCAGTGCACAGTTTCATTACTATAAATAGGTTGTCATAAGTGCACAGTTTCATTACTATAAATAGGTTTGTCATAAGTGCACAGGTTCATTACTATAAATAGGTTGTCATAAGTGCACAGGTTCATTACTATAAATAGGTTGTCATAAGTGCACAGTGTGTAGCTAATGGACTAAGACAAACGTAGTAGGTAGAAGTTAGCACTTGACTTTCTTTATTTACATTCCAAAGTCCTCCGTCACACCAAGATACACACATAAAAAGTAAGACGATGACAAGACACATAACACGAGATTGGGTTGGAGAGTAGGGAACGCCACACACCTCCCCCCAGAGCAGACATCTCACGGAGCGTATTCATTTGTAGCGCTCGGGTAGTCGCACTGGACGTCCTGTACGTGACGTGAGCTGACTGTGATTAGTAGATGTCGCAGGTTGTTCTCGGTTTGGAGTGTTGTCAGGGTCTGTGTCGGAAGTGGAGTTTGTTGACCCATGTAACACCGGTGGGCGTCCTCGTCGTGGCGGTTGTTGTAGATTGACCGGTTTCGTGGAATCTACATGGGCCGGCTTGAGGCGGTCAACTGAGATGCGTTCTGTGCGACCACCTATGTCCACGAGAAACGTCTTGTCTCCCGGTGCTAATACAGTGTATGGGCCGGTGTAAGGTCTCTGGAGTGGGCTTTTCACAGTATCCGTGCGTATGTACACATACTTGGCCGTCGAAAGTGATGGAGGTAAATGTGTGACAGGGATACTGTGGTGGATGGCTGGTCGAGGTCTAAGTTCCTGAGCCTTTGACCGGAATGTTGTGATGAACTCGGTCGTCGACCAAGGTGAAGAATTGGCAGGAATTAATTCCCCGGGGATGGTTAGCGGTTCACCATAGACGAGCTTCTGCGGACGAATATCCCAGGTCGTCCCTTGGGAGTGGTTCTTAGGCCAAGAGTACCCACGGTAATTCTTCCACCCAGTTAGGACCTCCGAGTCGAGCCTTCAGAGCTGTTTTGAGGGTGCGATGAAACCGTTCTATCATTCCGTTTGCTTGAGGATGAAACGCCGTTGTCCGATGTAGTCGGGACTCCGAGACGTTTTGCTATTTCAGCCCACAATGCAGAAGTGAATTGTGAACCTCGGTCAGATGATATGTCTCCCGGGATACCAAAACGAGAAATCCAGCCTGTCATGAGGGCCTGAACACATTCGTCCGTAGTGATATTTGGTATAGGGACTGCCTCTGGCCACCGGGTGTTGCGATCAATTATGGTTAGAAGGTAACGATGACCACGCGGCTGTACCGGTTCCGATGTAGCACACACTCTCATCGTTGTTGTTAGAGAGGTGTACAAGTTGTCTGCTTCTTTTGCCAGCGCTCTGTAGTCGCTACTGTTAAGCGAGTTGGCCAGGGGGGTACGGATGGCTTCTGGCAATAGCCTCATGAATATTTGGCGGAAGAGGAAGCATGGCTTGTGGTCTCCCTAGAGAGCCAGCATTTTGTCCATCATTTCGGATGGTTTATTATCACCTAGCTCCTTGATGTCAAGCAGAGTGGCTGCTTTCTCTGCCTTTGACAATCCGTACGCGTCTGTGAGAACGATTTGATAGTGGCGTACTTACAGTCGAGAGAGGTGGTGAGGTGATGATAGCTAGCGATCTTGATGCTGTAGCCGGGTCAAGCGATGCCACCACGTGGTAATACTTCGTTTCGTCTGCTGTTATCCCTCGCAGAGCAAACTGTGCTTCGGTTTGGGCAAACCAAGCAGAGGGACAAGTGGTCCAGAATATTGGTAATTTCAAAGCTACTGTTTGTACAGACATTGTTACCTTTTAAAACTGAAAAGATCACGTCGGGGTCACCAATGTAGCTAATGGACTAAGACAAACGTAGTAGGTAGAAGTTAGCACTTGAAAGTAAGACGATGGCAAGACACATAACACGAGATTGGGTTGGAGAGTAGGGAACGCCACAACAGTTTCATTACTATAAATAGGTTGTCATAAGTGCACAGGTTCATTACTATAAATAGGTTGTCATAAGTGCACAGGTTCATTACTATAAATAGCTCGTTATGAAATACACAGTTTCACATTATATATAGGTCGTTATGAAGTGCACAGTTTCATTACCATAAATAGCTCGTTATGAAATACACAGTTTCACATTATATATAGGTCGTTATGAAGTGCACAGTTTCATTACCATAAATAGCTCGTTATGAAATACACAGTTTCACATTATATATAGGTCGTTATGAAGTGCACAGTTTCATTACCATAAATAGCTCGTTATGAAATGTACAGTTTCACATTATATATAGGTCGTTATGAAGTGCACAGTATCATTACTATAAATAGCTCTTTATCAAGTGCACAGTTTCATTATCATCAATAGCTCTTTAGCAAGTGCACAGTTTCATTACTATAAAAAGCTCTTTGTCAAGTGCACAGTTTCATTATTATAAACATTGCACAGTTTCATTATTATAAACAGCTCGTTATAAAATGTACAGTTTCATTATTATAAATAGCTCTTTATAAAATGTACAGTTTTATTACTATAAATAGCTCTTTATAAAGTGCACAGTTTCATTACTATAAATAGCTCTTTATAAAGTGCACAGTTTCATTATTATAAATAGCTGGTTATAAAGTGTACAGTTTCATTATTATAAATAGCTCGTTATATAATGCACAGTTTCATTATTATATCAATAGCTCTTTATAAAGTGCACAATTTCATTATTATAAATAGCTCGTTATAAAGTGCACAGTTTCATTATTATAAATAGCTTGTTATAAAGTGCACAATTTCATTATTATAAATAGCTTGTTATAAAGTGTACAGTTTCATTATTATAAATATTTCATTATTATAAAGTTATAAAGTGCACAGTTTCATTATTATAAATAGTTTGTTATAAAGTGCACAGTTTCATTATTATAAATAGTTTGTTATAAAGTGCACAGTTTCATTATTATAAATAGCTTGTTATAAAGTGCACAGTTTCATTATTATAAATAGCTTGTTATAAAGTGCACAGTTTCATTATTATAAATAGCTTGTTATGAAGTGCACAGTTTCATTATTATAAATAGTCGTTATAAAGTGTACAGTTTCATTATTATAAATAGTTCTTTATAAAGTGCACAGTTTCATTATTATCAATAGCTTGTTATAAAGTGCACAGTTTCATTATTATAAATAGCTTTGTTATAAAGTGCACAGTTTCATTATTATAAATAGTTTGTTATAAAGTGCATAGTTTCATTATTATAAATAGCTTGTTATAAAGTGCACAGTTTCATTATTATAAATAGTAGCTCGTTATAAAGTGCACAGTTTCATTATTATAAATAGCTCGTTATAAAGTGCACAGTTTCATTATTATAAATAGCTTGTTATAAAGTGCACAGTTTCATTATTATAAATAGCTCGTTATAAAGTGCACAGTTTCATTATTATAAATAGCTCGTTATAAAGTGCACAGTTTCATTATTATAAATAGCTCGTTATTATAAATAGGCTCGTTATAAAGTGCACAGTTTCATTATTATAAATAGTTTGTTATAAAGTGCACAGTTTCATTATTATATAGCTCGTTATAAAGTGCACAGTTTCATTATTATAAATAGCTCGTTATAAAGTGCACAGTTTCATTATTATAAATAGGTCTTTATGAAGTGCACAGTTTCATTATTATCAATATGTCTTTATGAAGTGCACAGTTTCATTATTATAAATAGTTCTTTATAAAGTGCATAGTTTCATAAAGTGCACAGTTTCATTATTATCAATAGCTCGTTATAAAGTGCACAGTTTCATTATTATAAATAGCTTTTATGAAGTGCACAGTTTCATTATTATAAATAGGTCTTTATGAAGTGCAGTTTCATTATTATAAATA
The DNA here is from genome assembly GCA_037039925.1 of Doris montereyensis. Taxonomy (NCBI): domain Eukaryota; kingdom Metazoa; phylum Mollusca; class Gastropoda; order Nudibranchia; family Dorididae; genus Doris; species Doris montereyensis. Next base: position 134,327 of record JAXRKP010001291.1, on the reverse strand, counting down.
GGTCTTTATGAAGTGCCCAGTTTCATTATTATAAATAGGTCTTTATGAAGTGCTCAATTTCATTATTATAAATAGGTCTTTAGGAAGTGCCCAGTTTTATTATATAAATATTATGTCTTTAGGAAGTGCCCAGTTTTATTATATAAATATTATGTCTTTAGTAAGTGCCCAGTTTTGTTATTATAAATAGCTCTTATAAAGTGTCTAGGTTTATTATCATAATTAGCTCTGTATGAATTGTCTAGGTTTATAATTATAAATAGGTCTTTATGAAGTGCCCAGTTTGATTATTATAAATAGCTCTTTACAAAGTCTCTAGGTTTATTATCATAATTAGCTTTTTATGAAGTGTCTAGGTTTATTATTATAAATAGCTCTTAAAAAGTGTCCTAAACACTATATTATTAAGCATCAAGATCTCATACTTTTCTCATTTATTCAATTAACTGTTTATCGAACGTCTTTTTGAAAAATTTGACATTGTCATGCACAAGCTATATTGTCAAATATATCTTTGACAAGGCACTTTAAATTGTTACATAAATGTTATAAATTCTATTCCATTGAAATCAATATAAATTATTGCACCGTACTTTTGAAGTTGTTTTTACTTTGCCGTCATTAGAATAGCGTCGGGGAAGGGAATAACAAAAGAAAGAACAAAGAAACAAATAAAAGAACAAAGAACAAAAGCTAAAAAAGAACAGAGAGCATTGAATAACAAAGTGATACGAGGCACTTTACTCTCTTCCCGCATATAGCGTGCAGTCTATTGAACTGTATACGTATATACATTATTTGGTGTCTAACCTTACGCGAACTCAGCCACCGCTACGCCACTGAGCTGTGTCCGCCTTCACTATACAGCTTTACATCAACACACTGAAGAGAATGATGTGTATATTATGGAGAGAGAGAGAGAGAGAGAGAGAGAGAGAGAGAGAGAGAGAGAGAGAGAGAGAGAGAGAGAGAGAGAGATCTATATCTTACGTTAACGCGGTATTTAGAGAGCACCGCTAACACAGTAGTGTACAAGTATTTCCTTTCTTTCCAATGGTTTCTTTTGGATCTTACTGAACATTTTGTGTTGACGTCAGTACGGTATGCATCGGTTAATTTCTATTTCGTGAACAAGGTTATAGGTCCTTGTTTTCTTTTTTATGAGCTAAGTGTACTGCACATGTTGACAGTTGATGTCTACCACACTGCACATGTTGATAATTGATGTCTACCACTGCACATGTTGATAGTTGATGTCTACCACACTGCACATGTTGATAATTGATGTCTACCACACTGCACATGTTGATAGTTGATGTCTACCACACTGCACATGTTGATAATTGATGTCTGCCACACTGCACATGTTGATAATTGATGTCTACCACACTTTACATGTTGATAATTGATGTCTACCACACTGCACATGTTGATAATTGATGTCTACCACACTGCACATGTTGATAATTGATGTCTACCACACTGCACATGTTGATAATTGATGTCTACCACACTGCACATGTTGATAATTGATGTCTACCACACTGCACATGTTGATAATTGATGTCTACCACACTGCACATGTTGATAATTGATGTCTACCACACTGCACATGTTGATAGTTGATGTCTACCACACTGCACATGTTGATAATTGATGTCTACCACACTGCACATGTTGATAATTGATGTCTACCACACTGCACATGTTGATAGTTGATGTCTACCACACTGCAAGTGTTGATAGTTGATGTCTACCACACTGCACATGTTGATAATTGATGTCTACCACACTGCACATGTTGATAATTGATGTCTACCACACTGCACATGTTGATAGTTGATGTCTACCACACTGCACATGTTGATAGTTGATGTCTACCACACTGCATATGTTGATAATTGATGTCTACCACACTGCACATGTTGATAATTGATGTCTACCACACTGTACATGTTGATAATTGATGTCTACCACACTGCACATGTTGATAGTTGATGTCTACCACACTGCACATGTTGATAGTTGATGTCTACCACCACACTGCATATGTTGATAATTGGTGTCTACCACACTGCATATGTTGATAATTGATGTCTACCACACTGCACATGTTGATAATTGATGTCTACCACATTGTACATGTTGATAATTGATGTCTACCACACTGCATATGTTGATAATTGATGTCTACCACACTGCACATGTTGATAATTGATGTCTACCACACTGCATATGTTGATAATTGATGTCTACCACACTGCATATGTTGATAATTGGTGTCTACCACACTGCACATGTTGATAATTGATGTCTACCACACTTTACATGTTGATAATTGATGACTACCACACTGCACATGTTGATAATTGATGTCTACCACACTGCACATGTTGATAATTGATGTCTACCACACTGCACATGTTGATAATTGATGTCTACCACACAGCACATGTTAATAGTTGATGTCTACCACACTGTACATGTTGATAATTGATGTCTACCACACTGCACATGTTGATAATTGATGTCTACCACACTGCACATGTTGATAGTTGATGTCTACCACACTGTACATGTTGATAATTGATGTCTACCACACTGCACATGTTGATAATTGATGTCTACCACACTGCACATGTTGATAATTGATGTCTACCACATTGTACACGTTGATAATTGATGTCTACCACACTGCACATGTTGATAATTGATGTTTACCACACTACACATATTCTTTATATCAAAAACACACTACACATTCTTAATATCTACCACACTACACACACATTCTTAATATCTACCACACTACACACATTCTTAATATCTACCACACTACACACATTCTTAATATCTACCACACTAACAACGTTCTTAATATCTACCACACTACAACATTCTTAATATCTACCACACTAACAACGTTCTTAATATCTACCACACTAACAACGTTCTTAATATCTACCACACTACACAACATTCTTAATATCTACCACACTACAACATTCTTAATATCTACCACACTACACATATTCTTTATATCAACCACACTACACACATTCTTAATATCTACCACACTACACACATTCTTAATATCTACCACACTACACATTCTTAATATCTACCACACTACACATTCTTAATATCTACCACACTACACACATTCTTAATATCTACCACACTACACACATTCTTAATATCTACCACACTAACAACGTTCTTAATATCTACCACACTACACACATTCTTAATATCTACCACACTAAGACACATTCTTAATATCTACCACACTACACACATTCTTAATATCTACCACACTACAACATTCTTAATATCTACCACACTACACACATTCTTAATATCTACCACACTAACAACATTCTTAATATCTACCACACTACACACATTCTTAATATCTACCACACTACAACATTCTTAATATCTACCACACTACACACATTCTTAATATCTACCACACTACACACATTCTTAATATCTACCACACTAACATTCTTAATATCTACCACACTAACAACATTATTGATATCTACCACACTACACACATTCTTAATATCTACCACACTACACACATTCTTAATATCTACCACACTACACATTCTTAATATCTACCACACTAACAACATTCTTAATATCTACCACACTACACACATTCTTAATATCTACCACACTAAGAACATTCTTAATATCTACCACACTACACACATTCTTAATATCTACCACACTACACACATTCTTAATATCTACCACACTAACACATTCTTAATATCTACCACACTAACAACATTCTTAATATCTACCACACTAACAACATTCTTAATATCTACCACACTAACAACGTTCTTAATATCTACCACACTTACAACATTCTTAATATCTACCACACTACACACATTCTTAATATCACCACTACACACATTCTTAATATCTACCACACTACACATTCTTAATATCTACCACACTACACACATTCTTAATATCTACCACACTACACAATTCTTAATATCTACCACACTACACACATTCTTAATATCTACCACACTACACACATTCTTAATATCTACCACACTACACATTCTTAATATCTACCACACTAACAACGTTCTTAATATCTACCACACTAACAACGTTCTTAATATCTACCACACTTACAACATTCTTAATATCTACCACACTACACACATTCTTAATATCTACCACACTAACAACATTCTTAATATCTACCACACTAACAACGTTCTTAATATCTACCACACTAACAACGTTCTTAATATCTACCATACTGCACATTCTTAATATCTACCACACTAACAACATTCTTAATATCTACCACACTACACATTTCTTAATATCTACCACACAAACACATTCTTAATATCTACCACACTAACAACGTTCTTAATATCTACCACACTACACATTCTTAATATCTACCACACTACACACATTCTTAATATCTACCACACTAACAACGTTCTTAATATCTACCACACTAACAACGTTCTTAATATCTACCACACTAACAACGTTCTTAATATCTACCACACTATACACATTCTTAATATCTACCACACTAACAACGTTCTTAATATCTACCACACTAACAACGTTCTTAATATCTACCACACTAACACATTCTTAATATCTACCACACTAACAACGTTCTTAATATCTACCACACTAACAACGTTCTTAATATCTACCACACTACACACATTCTTAATATCTACCACACTACACACATTCTTAATATCTACCACACTAACAACGTTCTTAATATCTACCACACTACACACATTCTTAATATCTACCACACTAACAACGTTCTTAATATCTACCACACTACACATTCTTAATATCTACCACACTAACAACATTCTTAATATCTACCACACTACGTTCTTAATATCTACCACACTAACAACGTTCTTAATATCTACCACACTAACAACGTTCTTAATATCTACCACACTACAACATTCTTAATATCTACCAAACTACACATTTCTTAATACCTACCACTACACATTCTTAATATCTACCACACTACACACATTCTTAATATCTACCACACTAACAACACATTCTTAATATCTACCACTACACATTCTTAATATCTACCACACTACACACATTCTTAATATCTACCACACTACACACATTCTTAATATCTACCACACTAACACACATTCTTAATATCTACCACACTAACAACATTCTTAATATCTACCAAACTACACACATTCTTAATATCTACCACACTACACACATTCTTAATATCTACCACACTACACACATTCTTAATATCTACCACACTACACACATTCTTAATATCTACCACACTACACATTCTTAATATCTATAACACTTCAATATCTACCACACTTTCTTAATATTTACCACACTACAAACATTCTTAATATCTATAACACTACAAACGTTCTTAATATTTATAACACTACAAACGTTCTTAATATCTATAACACTACAAACGTTCTTAATATCTATAACACTACAAACGTTCTTAATATCTATAACACTACAAACGTTTTTCTTATCTATAACACTACAAACGTTCTTCTTATCTATAACACTACAAACGTTCTTAATATCTATAACACTACAAACGTTCTTCTTATCTATAACACTACAAACGTTCTTCTTATCTATAACACTACAAACGTTCTCTTATCTATAACACTACAAACGTCCTTCTTATCTATCACATCTACTACATTGCTTCTTATCCATAACATCTACTAACATTCTTCTTATCTATCCATCACATCTACTACATTGCATATATCCATCACATCTACTACATTGCATGTATCCATCACATCTACTACATTGCATATATCCATCACATCTACTACATTGCATAATATCCATCACATCTACTACATTGCATGTATCCATCACATCTACTACATTGCATATATCCATCACATCTAATACATTGCATGTATCCATCACATCTACTACATTGCATATATATCCATCACATCTACTACATTGCTATATCCATCACATCTAACAACATTGCATAATATCCATGACATCTATTGCATATATCCATCATCATCTACTACATTGCATGTATCCTTGACATCTATTAAATTATATATCATTACATCTATACATTGCATTAATATCCTATCATCTACTACATTGCATGTATCCCATCACATCTACTACATTGCATGTATCCATCACATCTACTACATTGCATATATCCATGACATCTACCACATTGCTTAATATCTATCACATCTACTACATTGCATATATCCATCACATCTACTACATTGCATGTATCCATCACATCTACTACATCTATCCATCTACATCTACTACATTGCATGTATCCATCACATCTACTACATTGCATAATATCCATGACATCTACTACATTGCATGTATCCATCACATCTACTACATTGCATATATGCATGACATCTACTACATTGCATGTATCCATCACATCTACTACATTGCATGTATCCATCACATCTACTACATTGCATGTATCCATCACATCTCCTACATTGCATGTATCCATGACATCTACTACATTGCATGTATCCATACCTACTACATCATATATCATCTACATACATCATATATCCATCACATCTACTACATTGCATGTATCCATGACACTACATTGCACATCATATATATCCATCACATCTACTACATTGCATGTATCCATCACATCTACTGCATTGCATGTATCCATCACATCTACTGCATTGTATGTATCCATGACATATACTGCATTGCATGTATCCATGACATCTACTACATTGCATGTATCGATACATCTACTGCATTGCATGTATCCATAACATCTACTACATTGCATGTGTTCATCAAATCTACTACAATGCATACATCCATCACATCTACTACATTGCATGTATCCATCACATCTACTGCATTGCATATATCCATCACATCTACTACATTGCATGTATCCATCACATCTACTACATTGCATGTATCCATCACATCTACTACATTGCATGTATCCATCACATCTACTACATTGCATGTATCCATCACATCTACTACATTGCATGTATCCATCACATCTACTACATTGCATGTATCCATCACATCTACTACATTGCATGTATCCATCACATCTACTACATTGCATGTATCCATCACATCTACTACATTGCATATCCATCACATCTACTACATTGCATGTATCCATGACATCTACTAAATCATATATATCCATTACATCTACTACATTGCATGTATCCATCACATCTACTACATTGCATGTATCCATCACATCTACTACATTGCATGTATCCATCACATCTACTACATTGCATGTATCCATCACATCTACAACATTGCATGTATCCATGACATCTATTACATCATATATATCCAACACATCTACTACATTGCATGTATCCATCACATCTACTACATCATACATGTATCCATCACATCTACTACATTGCATGTATCCATCACATCTACTACATTGCATGTATCCATGACATCTACTACATTGCATGTATCCATCACATCTACTACATTGCATATATCCATGACATCTACTACATTGCATGTATCCATCACATCTACTACATTGCATGTATCCATCACATCTACTACATTGCATGTATCCATCACATCTACTACATTGCATGTATCCATGACATCTATTACATCATATGTATCCATCACATCTACTACATTGCATGTATCCATGACATCTACTACATCATATATATCCATCACATCTACTACATTGCATGTATCCATCACATCTACTACATCATATGCATCCATCACATCTACTACATTGCATATCCATCACATCTACTAGCATTGCATGTATCCATCACATCTACTACATTGCATGTATCCATCACATCTACTACATTGCATGTATCCATCACATCTACTATATTGCATGTATCCATCGTCACATCTACTACATTGCATGTATCCATCACATCTACTACATTGCATGTATCCATCACATCTACTACATTGCATGTATCCATCACATCTACTACATTGCATGTATCCATCACATCTACTGCATTGCATATATCCATCACATCTACTACATTGCATGTATCCATCACATCTACTACATTGCATGTATCCATCACATCTACTACATTGCATGTATCCATCACATCTACTACATTGCATGTATCCATCACATCTACTACATTGCATGTATCCATCACATCTACTACATTGCATGTATCCATCACATCTACTACATTGCATGTATCCATCACATCTACTACATTGCATGTATCCATTACATCTACTACATTGCATGTATCCATCACATCTACTACATTGCATGTATCTGTCACATCTACTACATTGCATGTATCCATCACATCTACTACATTGCATGGATTCATCATATCACATCTACTACATTGCATGTATCCATCATATCTACTACATTGCATGTATCCATCACACCTACTACATTGCATGGATTCATCATATCTACTACATTGCATGTATCCATCATATCTACTACATTGCATGTATCCATCACATCTACTACATTGCATGTATCCATTACATCTACTACATTGCATGTATCCATCGCATCTACTACATTGCATGTATCCATCGCATCTACTACATTGCATGTATCCATGACATCTACTACATTGCATGTATCCATCACATCTACTACATTGCATGTATCCATCACATCTACTACATTGCATGTATCCATTACATCTACTACATTGCATGTATCCATCACATCTACTACATTGCATGTATCCATTACATCTACTACATTGCATGTATCCATTACATCTACTACATTGCATGTATCCATTACATCTACTACATTGCATGTATCCAGGACATCTACTACATTGCATGTATCCATCACATCTACTACATTGCATGTATCCATGACATCTACTACATTGCATAATTCCATCACATCTACTACATTGCTTGTATCCATCACATCTACTACATTGCATGTATCCATTACATCTACTACATTGCATGTATCCATCACATCTACTACATTGCTTGTATCCATCACATCTACTACATTGCATGTATCCATCACATCGACTACATTGCATGTATCCATTACATCTACTACATTGCATGTATCCATCACATCTACTACATTGCATGTATCCATCACATCTACTACATTGCATGTATCCATCACATCTACTACATTGCATGTATCCATCACATCTACTACATTGCATGTATCCATCACATCTACTACATTGCATGTATCCATCACATCTAGTACATTGCATGTATCCATCACATCTACTACATTGCATGTATCCATCACATCTATTACATTGCATGTATCCATCACATCTACTACATTGCATGTATCCATCACATCTACTACATTGCATGTATCCATCACATCTATTACATTGCATGACGACTCCCGCGGGTTAGATTTTTGCTGTTAATAAATCCCACGTAATTCTAACTTGACTCTTATGATAGTTAAGTATATCCCAGATTGCAAATAAGTGATTGTTATGTAGATCTCAGATTGCAAATAAGTGATTGTTATGTAGATCTCAGATTGCAAATAAGTGATTGTTATGTAGATCTCAGATTGCAAATAAGTGATTGTTATGTATATCACACATTGCAAATAAGTGATTGTTATGTAGATCTCAGATTGCAAATAAGTGATTGTTATGTAGATCTCAGATTGCAAATAAGTTATTGTTATGTAGATCTCAGATTGCAAATAAGTGATTGTTATGTAGATCTCACATTGCAAGTACATGATTGTTATGTAGATCTCACATTGCAAATACATGATTGTTACGTAGATCTCACATTGCAATTACATGATTGTTACGTAGATCTCACATTGCAAGTACATGATTGTTACGTAGATGTGATATTGCAAATAAGTGATTGTTAGGTAGAGGTGATATTGCAAATAAGTGATTGTTACGTAGATCTGATATTGCAAATAAGTGATTGTTACGTAGAGGTGATATTGCAAATAAGTGATTGTTACGTATGTCTCTCATTGCAAAGAAGTGATTGTTATGTAGATCTGATATTGCAAATAAATGATTATTACATAGATCTCACATTGCAAATCCTAGCTCTGATATTGCAAATGCGTGATTGTTACATATATCTCTCATTTCAAATATGTGATTGTTATGTAGATCTCACATTACAACCAAATGTTTATGACGCAGATCTCACATTGCAACCGAGTGACTGCCACATCAGGAAAGAGTGACAACATGGCAACGGTTGAAGAACCGATGGTGACCTCACTGACTGGTGCAGATATCGGCGTTGTTATTGCATATTTTATTATTATAATGGCGGTTGGACTCTTGGTAAGATATTTTCTTTTATATTATAGTGATTGAGAGAAACTACTGATAAAGATATTAGTATGAATGTGAAATGCATGGTAAGATATTTGCTACTCATGGTATAACTAGGGTGGTAAGATATTGACTACTATATTACAGTTATCAGATAGAATAGTTGGTAAGATATTGACTACTGTATTATAGTTATCAGATGGAATAGTTGGTAAGATATTGACTAATGTATTATAATTATCAGATGGAACAGTTGGTAAGATATTGACTACTGTATTATAGTTTTCTGATGGAACAGTTGGTAAGATATTGACTACTGTATTATAGTTATCAGATTAAATAGTTGGTAAGATATTGACTACTGTATTATAGTTTTTTTATGTTTTTTTGTGTGTGTGTGTGTTACATTTTATTAAAATTGCATCAAAACATCAAGTAAAGGCATTATTTCAAATACTCAGGTATTTCATGTGAAAATAGATACAACTCTTGAAACATCATCAATGCATCTCTATCAAAGTCAAACTTGCTTTGAATGAATACATTCACAAATACGCAAATAAAGGGCAAACAGCAATGACATCCAAGTGAAGAATCAGCAATCAAACCATGGCAAATTGGTAATTACTGAGAATTACAAAACGTTATTAAGAAAATGTTAACATGAAAAGGTATGCATATTATTGGCTATACAAGTCATGGGTTCCAGAACTTGTTTTGTCTCTGTCTTGCTTTCTATAGATTATAGATGCAATGTTTTGAAGATCAAGCTTTTAAGATGGGGTAGCAATGTCAGAATGTTGTGCACGTGGTCTCCATAGTTCCACTCCTCCATAATCCAGATCGTCTGGTCTTGCCAATTAAGCATATGTCGTTGACGCATTTTCGCATATGGGTTGTCGTCTTCGCTGTTCTTGACGATGAAGTTTCTTATCCTTTGATTGGTAACGCAATACTCAATAATAAGATCATCAGTCTCTGCAAGAATAACATGTGTCGGTTGAAATATGTCTAACACGAGCTTTAAAATGTCCTTGTTGCGATCTGGCTGTGTAATATGCCTCCCTGTATCTTCCGTGATTTTGAAGATCTGGACGCTTATTTTATCACAGTGAAGTTGCTTGATCATGTCAGCAAAGCGTGTGTGATTACTGTTACCATCTTGTTGGTTTTCCTTGGATGAGTTTTCCTCCCTTGTGCGAGAGCTTTCTTTGTCATATTCGGTCTCACTGTCTGACGTGATAGATGTGTCAGAAATGTGTAGATCTATCTTCTTCTCGGTGTGTTTCGCATCTGTCGCTGTGTCGTATAGGTTGTCGTCTAGGCCGTTTGATTCACTGATTGTATTTCCAACCATAGACGTGTCGTCAAGGGGCGATGTCACGGTTGACACGCTGAATAAATGGACAGCACTGTTGTTACTCTGGATTGAGTCCGTATTGCTGTTGTTTGTTTGTTGAATGTCAGCACGTCCATTCTCCCTGTTTTGATCAAAATCCGTGCTCGCAGATGTGTCGTCAAGGAGCGATGTTACGGCTGACACGCTGAATGAATGGATAGCACTGTCATTACTCTGGATTAAGGCCCTACTGTAGTGTTTGTTGAATTTCAGCACTTCGAATTTCTTTATTTTCAATAAAGCCCATGTTCGTAGATGTTGTTGCTGTCTTCGTTGCTACTCTTGTATGGTGTTGTTGTTTTCTAAAGTTGGCTCGTCTTACTTGGCTCGGTGACTTCTGTCTGAAGATGGCAGGAGTTGAATGATGACCCGTCGACACACTCATGTCGGCCATCTCCATGCCATCAAATCGAAGGACGAGGGTAGTACGCTGTTTATTTCCAGCTACCTTGAAGGATGAGAGGTGAGATTCCTCTAAAATGCTGTTGATGAGACATTCCAGCATCGTCGGAAGTCCGCTAACTGGGATATTGATGTCGTTCAACCTCAAAATAAACTTAAACTCATAAAAGGGCTAGAGCTCGCGAATCCGCGCTTGTCCTGCTCGGTAACCAAACCGAAAGTCCTACTGTATTATAGTTATCAGATTAAATAGTTGGTAAGATATTGACTACTGTATTACAGTTATCAGATGGAATAGTTGGTAAGATATTGACTACTGTATTATAGTTATCTGATGGAATAGTTGGTAAGATATTGACTACTGTATTATAGTTATGAGATGGAAAAGTTGGTAAGATATTGACTACTGTATTACAGTTATCAGATGGAATAGTTGGTACGATATTGACTACTGTATTATAGGTATCATATGGAATAGTTGATAAGATATTGATTACTGTATTACAGTTATCAGATGGAATAGTTGGTAAGATATTGACTACTGTATTATAGTTACCAGATGTAATACTTGGTAAGATATTGACTACTGTATTATAGTTATCAGGTTAAATAGTTGTTAAGATATTGACTACTGTATTACAGTTATCAGATGGAATAATTAGTTTGTAAGATATTGACTACTGTATTATAGTCATCAGATGGAATAATTACTACTGTTTGTTAAGATGGAATTTGGTACTACTGTATTATAGTTATGAGATGTAATACTTAGTAAGATATAGACTACTGTACTATAGTTATCTAAATAGTTGGTAAAATATTGTATTACAGTTATCAGATGGAATAATTGGTAAGAAATTGACTACTGTATTATAGTTATCAGGTTAAATGTTCGTAAGAATTGCCTACTGTATTACAGGTAAGAAATAGTTGGTAGGATATTGAGTACTGTACTATAGTTATCAGATAAATAGTTGGTAAAATATTGACTACTGTATTACAGTTACCAAATAATGGAATAATTGTTATCAGATGGACTAGTTGGTAAGATATTGATTACTTATTATAGTTATCACATGGAATAGTAGGATATTGACTTATCATGGTTAAATGGAATAGTTCGTAGATATTATATTGCCTACTAAATATTACACTACTGGTTATTATCAGGTTAAATAGTTGGTAAGATATTGACTACTGTATTATAGTTATCAGGTTAAATAGTTGGTAAGATATTGACTACTGTATTATAGTTATATGATGGAATAGTTGGTAAGATATTGACTACTGTATTACAGTTATCAGATGGAATAGTTATCAGATTAAATGAAAAAGTTGGTAAGATATTGACTACTGTATTACAGTTATCAGGTTAAATAATTGGTAAGATATTGACTACTGTATTATAGTTATCAGATGGAATAGTTGGTGAGATATTAACTAGTTGTTATCAGATGGAATAGTTGATTACTTATTATAGTTATCACATGGAATAGTTGGTAGGATATTGACTACTGTTATCATGGAATAGTCAGATGGAATAGTTCGGTGAGATATTAACTACTGTATTTGTTATCAGATTGAATAGTTGGTAAGATATTGACTACTGTACTACAGTTATCAGATTAAATAGTTGGTAAGATATTGACTACTGTATTATAGTTATCAGGTTCAATTGTTGGTAAGATATTGACTACTGTATTATAGTTATCAGGTTCAATTGTTGGTAAGATATTGACTAATGTATTATAGTTATCAGGTTCAATTGTTGGTAAGATATTGACTACTGTATTATAGTTATCATGATGGAATAGTTGGTAAGATATTGACTACTGTATTACAGTTATCAGATGGAATTGACTACTGTACTACAGTTATCAGATAAATAGATATTGACTACTGTATTATAGTTATCAGTTCTCAGTTGAAAAATTATAGTTGATTAAAAGATATTGACTACTGTATTACAGTTATCAGATTAAATAGTTGGTAAGATATTGACTACTGTATTATAGTTAAGGTTCAATCGATATTGACTACTGTATTATAGTTATCAGAATATTGACTATTGACTACTGTATTATAGTTATCAGAATTGTTGGTAAGATATTGACTACTGTATTATAGTTATCAGGTTCAATAGTTGGTAAGATATTGACTACTGTATTATAGTTATCAGATTAAATAGTTGGTAAGATATTTGGTAAGATATTGACTACTGTATTATAGTTATCAGGTTCAATTGTTGGTAAGATATTGACTACTGTAATAGTTATCAGGTTCAATTGTTGGTAAGATATTGACTACTGTATTATAGTTATCATATTGGTAAGATATTGACTACTGTATTATAGTTATCAGATTAAATAGTTGGTAAGATATTGACTACTGTATTATAGTTATCAGATGGAATAGTTGGTAAGATATTGACTACTGGATTATAGTTATCAGGTGTATTATAGTTATAAGGTTCAATTGTTGGTAAGATATTGACTACTGTATTACAGTTATCGGATAAAACAGTTGGTAGTTATCACTGTATTGAATCGGATAAAACAGTTGGTAAGATATTGACTACTGTATTATAGTTATCTACAGTTATCAGATTAATTATCGGATGAAATAGTTGGTAAGATATTGACTACTGTATTATAGTTATCAGGTTCAATTGTTGGTAAGATATTGACTACTGTATTATAGTTATCAGATGGAATTTGGTAAGATATTGACAATTATAGTTGGTAAGATATTGACTAATGTTATTATAGTTATCAGGTTATCAATTAGTTGGTAAGATATTGACTACTGTATTATAGTTATCAGGTTCAATTGTTGGTAAGATATTGACTACTGTATTTGGTTATCAGATTGAATAGTTGGTAAGATATTGACTACTGTACTACAGTTATCAGATTAAATAGTTGGTAAGATATTGACTACTGTATTATAGTTATCAGGTTCAATTGTTGGTAAGATATTGACAGTTATCAGGTTCAATTGTTGGTAAATATTGTTGGTAAGATATTGACTACTGTATTATAGTTATCAGGTTCAATTGTTGGTAAGATATTGACTACTGTATTATAGTTATCAGATTAAATAGTTGGTAAGATATTGACTACTGTACTACAGTTATCAGATTAAATAGTTGGTAAGATATTGACTACTGTATTATAGTTATCAGGTTTGTTGGTAAGATATTGGCAATTATAGTTGGTAAGATATTGACTACTGTACTTTATCAGATTAAATCTACTGTATTATAGTTATCAAATGTTGGTAAGATATTGACTACTGTATTATAGTTATCAGGTTCAATTGTTAAGATATTGACTAAGATCAGGTTCAATTGAAGATATTGACTACTGTATTATAGTTATCAGGTTCAATTGTTGGTAAGATATTGACTACTGTATTATAGTTATCAGATTAAATAGTTGGTAAGATATTGACTACTGTACTACAGTTATCAGATTAAATAGTTGGTAAGATATTGACTACTGTATTATAGTTATCAGGTTCAATTGTTGGTAAGATATTGACTACTGTATTATAGTTATCAGGTTCAATTGTTGGTAAGATATTGACTACTGTATTATAGTTATCAGGTTCAATTGTTGGTAAGATATTGACTACTGTATTATATTTCTCAGATTAAATAGTTGGTAAGATATTGACTACTGTATTACAGTTATCAAATGGAATAGTTGGTAAGAAATTGACTACTGGATTATAGTTATCAGGTTAAATAGTTGGTAAGATATTGATTACTGTATTATAATGATCAGATGGAATAGTTGGTAAGATATTGACTACTGTATTGAAGTTATCGGATAAAACAGTTGGTAAGTTATTGACTACTGTATTGTAGTTATCGGATAAAACAGTTGGTAAGATATTGACTACTGTATTGTAGTTATCGGATAAAACAGTTGGTAAGATATTGACTACTGTATTGTAATTATCGGATGAAATAGTTGGTAAGATATTGACTACTGTATTGTAGCTATCGGATAAAATAGTTAGTAAGATATTGACTACAGTATTACAGTAATCAGATGGAATAGTTGGTAAGATATTGACTACTGTATTATGGTTATCAGGTTAAATAGTTTGTAAGATATTATATACTGTATTACAATTATCAGATGGAATAGTTGGTAAGATATTGACTACTGTATTATAATTATCAGATGGAATAGTTGATAAGATATTGAATACTGTATTACAATTATCAGATGGAATAGTTGGTAAGATATTGACTACTGTATTACAGTTATCAGATTAAATAGTTTGTAAGATATTGACTACTGTATTATAGTTATCAGATTAAATAGTTGGTTAGATATTGACTACTGTGTCATATTTATTAGATTAAATAGTTGGTCAGATATTGACTAGTGTATTACAGTTCTCAGGTTAAATAGTTGGTAAGATATTGACTACCGTATTATAGTGTTCAGATGGAATATTTGGTAAGATATTGACTACTCTATTATAGTTATTAGATGGAATAGTTGGTAAGATATTGACTACTCTATTATAGTTATTAGATGGAATAGTTGGTAAGATATTGACTACTCTATTATAGTTATTAGATGGAATAGTTGGTAAGATATTGAATGCTCTATTATAGTTATAAGATGGAATAGTTGGTAAGATATTCAATACGGTATTATAGTTATCAGGTTAAATAGTTGGTAAGATATTGACTATTCTATTATAGTTATCAGGTTAAATATTTGGTAAGATATTGACTACTGTATTATAGTTGTCAAGTTAAATTATTGGTAAGATATTGACTACCGTATTATAGTTATCAGATTTAATAGTTGGTAAGATATTGACTAGTGTATTATAGTTATCAGATAAAATAGTTGGTAAGATATTGACTATTCTATTATAGTTATCAGGTTAAATATTTGGTAAGATATTGACTACTGTATTATAGTTGTCAAGTTAAATTATTGGTAAGATATTGACTACTGTATTATAGTTATCAGATGTAATAGTTGGTAAGATATTGACTACTGTATTATAGTTGTCAAGTTAAATTATTGGTAATATATTGACTACTGTATTATAGTTATCAGATGGAATAGTTGGTAAGATATTGACTACTGTATTATAGTTATCAGATGAAATAGTTGGTAAGATATTGACTACTGTATTAAAGTTATCAGATTAAATAGTTTGTAAGATATTGACTACTGTATTATAGTTATCAGATGGAATAGTTGGTAAGATATTGACTACTGTATTATAGTTATCAGATGGAATAGTTGGTAAGATATTGACTACTGTATTATAGTTATCAGAGGGATTAGTTGAAGGCGAAGTATGACAATAAGTGGCAACTCCACTAATATAGAAAGAACAAACACATGACGTTTCAGGTATAACCCTTCGTCAGACAACAAACGAGAATATTTAGATTAGCAATATTTAAAAAAAGATAAATAACGTAAACAACAAATAGATGTGGCAATGTGAACTATCTAAATAGTTGTGAATAATACGAAGGAGCCACAGTGGAGTGAAGTCAAAGGCTAAATATGACAATAAGTGACAACTTCACTAATTATGACAGAACAAACACGTGACGTTTCGGGTATAACCCTTCGTCAGACAACAAACGAGAAATACTTAGATTAGCAATATTTAAAAAAGATAAATAATGTAAACAACAGAGAGATGTGGCAATGTGAACTATCTAAATAGTTGTGAATATTACGAAGGAGCCACAGTGGAGTGAAGTCAAAGGCGAATTATGACAATAAGTGACAACTCCACTAATTAAGACAGAACAAACACGTGACGTTTCGGGCATAACCCTTCGTCAGACAACAAACGAGAAATTTAGATTAGCAATATTTAAAAAAAGATAAATAACGTAAACAACAGAGAGATGTGGCAATGTGAACTATCTAAATAGTTGTGAATATTGACTACTGTATTATAGTTATCAGGTTAAATAGTTGGTAAGATATTGAATACTGTGTTACAGTTATCAGATGGAATAGTTTGTAAGATATTGACTAATCTGTAATAGTTATCAGATGGAATAGTTGGTAATATATTGACTATTGTATTACAGTTATCAGATGGAATAATTGGTAAGTTATTGACTACTGTATTATAGTTATTAGATTAAATAGTTGGTAAGATATTGACTATTGTATTACAGTTATCAGATGGAATAGTTGGTCAGATATTCACTACTGTATTCTAGTTATCAGATGGAATAGTTGGTAAGATATTGACTAGGGTATTACAGTTATCAGATGGAATAGTTGTTAAGATATTGACTACTGTATTACAGTTGTCAGATGGAATAGTTGCTAAGATATTGACTACTGTATTACAGTTATCATTTTAAATATTTGGTAAGATATTGACTACTGTATTACAGTTATCATGTTAACTAGTTGGTAAGATATTGACTACGGTATTACAGTTATCATGTTAAGTAGTTGGTAAGATATTGACTACTGTATTACATTTATCATGTTAAATAGTTGGTAAGATATTGACTACTGTATTACAGTTATCATGTTAAGCAATTGGTACGATATTGACTACTGTATTACAGTTATCATGTTAAATAGTTGGCAAGATATTGACTACTGTATTACAGTTATCAGGTTAAATAGTTGGTAAGATATTGACTACTGTATTATAGTTATCAGATGGAATAGTTGGTAAGATATTGACTACTGTATTACAGTTATCATGTTAAGTAGTTAGTAAGATATTGACTACTGTATTACAGTTATCATGCTAAGTAGTTGGTAAGATATTGACTACTGTATTACAGTTATCATGTTAAACAGTTGGTAAGACATTGGCTACTGTATTACATTTATCATGTTAAATAGTTGGTAAGATATTGACTACTGTTTTACATTTATGAGGTTAAATAGTAGGTAAGATATTGACTACTGTATTACAGTTATCATGTTAAGTAGTTGGTAAGATATTGACTACTGTATTATAGTTAGCAGATGGAATAGTTGGTAAGATATTGACTACTGTATTATAGTTATCAGGTGGAATAGTTGGTAAGATATTGACTACTGTATTAGAGTTATCAGATGGAATAGTTGGTAAGATATTCAATACTGTATTATAGTGATCAGATGGAATAGTTGGTAAGATATTGACTACTGTATTATAGTTTTCGGATGGATTAGTTCGTAAGATATTGACTACTGTATTATAGTTATCAGATTAAATAGTTGATAAGATATTGACTACTGTAGTATTGTTATTAGATGAAATAGTTGGTAAGATATTGACTACTGTATTACAATTATCAAATGGAGTATTAGGTAAGATATTGACTACTATATTATAGTTATTAGGTTACGTAGTTGGTAAGATATTGGCTACTGTATTTCAATTATCAATTGGAATAGTTGGTAAGATATTGACTACTGTATTACAGTTATCAGATGGAATAGCTGGTAAGATATTGACTACTGTATTATAATTATCAAATTAAATAGTTGGTAAGACATTGACTAATCTGTTATAGTTATCAAATGGAATAGTTGGTAATATATTGACTACTGTATTATAGTTATTAGATTAAATATTTGGTAAGATATTGACTACTGTATTATAGTTATCAGATTAAATAATTGGTAAGATATTCACTACTGCATAATAGTTATCACATGGAATATTTGGTAAGATATTGACTACTGTATTACAGTTATCAGATGAAATAGTTGGTAAGATATTGACTACTGTATTAGAGTTATCAGATGGAATAGTTGGTAAGACATGGACTAATTTATTATAGTTATCAGGGTAAATAGTATAAAATATATTGACTACTGTATTACAGTTAGTAGATTAAAAAGTTGGTAAGATAGTGACTACTCTATTGCGGTTATCAGGTTAAATAGTTGGTAAGATATTGACTACTGTATTACAGTTATCAGTTGGAGTAGTTGGTAAGATATTGACTACTGTATTACAGTTATCAAATTAAATAGTTGGGAAGATGTTGACCACTGTATTATAGTTATCAGGTTAAATAGTTGGTAAGATATTGACTACTCTATTATAATTATCAGATGGAATAGTTGGTCAGATATTGACTACTGTATTACAGTTATCAGATGGAATAGTTGGTAAGATATTGACTAATGTATTATAGTTATCAGGTTAAATAGTAGAAAAGATATTGACTACTGTATTACAGTTAGCAGATTAAAAAGTTGGTAAGATATTGACTACTGTATTACAGTTATCAGTTGTATTAGTTGGTACGATATTGACTACTGTATTACAGTTATCAGTTGTATTAGTTGGAAGATATTGACTACTGTATTACAGTTATCAGTTGTATTAGTTGGTAAGATATTGACTACTGTATTACAGTTATCAGTTGTATTAGTTGGTAAGATATTGACCAGGGTATTATAGTTATCAAATTAAATAGTTGGTAAGATATTGACTATTGTATTACAGTTCGCAGGTTAAATAGTTGGTAAGATATTTTTTAGGTTCTTTAGGGTGCCTTCACTTTCTAGTCATATTCTTTAGTGTTACTTCACGTTCCAGTCATATTCTTTAGTATTACTTCAGTTTTTAGTCACAGTCTGTAGTTTTACTTCACTTTCTAGTCAGTTATGAGTTTGATTAGGTTACCTATAGTTTGTTACATGATCTTTGGGGAGATTAGATTACCTAAGAGTTTGTTACATGTTCTTTTGGGAGATTAGATTACCTATGAGTTTGTTACATGATCTTTGGGGAGATTAGATTGCCTATGAGTTTGTTACATGACCTTTGGGGAGATTAGATTACCTATGAGTTTGTTACATGATCTTTGGAGAGATTAGATTACCTATGAGTTTGTTACATGATCATTTGGGAGATTAGATTAGCTATGAGTTTGTTACATGATCTTTGGGGAGATTAGATTACCTATGACTTTGTTACATGATCTTTGGGGAGATTAGATTACCTATGAGTTTGTTACATGATCTTTGGGGATATTAGATTACCTATGAGTTTGTTACATGATATTTGTGGAGATTAGATTACCTATGAGTTTGTTACATGATCTTTGGAGAGATTAAATTACCTATGAGGTTGTTACATGATCTTTGGGGAGATAAGTTTACCTATGAGTTTGTTGCATGATCTTTGTGGAGATTAGATTACCTATGAGTTTGTTACATGATCTTTGGGGAAATTAGATTACCTATGAGTTTGTTACATGATCTTTGGGGAAATTAGATTACCTTTGAGTTTGTTACATGATCTTTGGGGAGATTAGATTACCTATGAGTTTGTTACATGATCTTTGGGGAGATTAGATTACCTATGAGTTTGTTACATTATCTTTGGGGAGATTAGATTACCTATGAGTTTGTTACATGATATTTGTGGAGATTAGATTACCTATGAGTTTGTTACATGATCTTTGGAGAGATTAGATTACCTATGAGGTTGTTACATGATCTTTGGGGAGATAAGTTTACCTATGAATTTGTTGCATGATCTTTGTGGAGATTAGATTACCTATGAGTTTGTTACATGATCTTTGGGGAGATTAGATTACCTATGAGTTTGTTACATGATCTTTGGGGAGATTAGATTACCTATGAGTTTGTTACATGATCTTTGGGGAGATTAGAATACCTATGAGTTTGTTACATGATCTTTGGGGAGATTAGATTACCTATGAGTTTGTTACATGATCTTTGGGGAGATTAGAAAAGCTATGAGTTTGTTACATGATCTTTGGGGATATTAGATTACCAATGAGTTTGATTAGATTAGCTATGAGTTATGTTCGGAAAGAGCAAAAACCCATTGAGACGTTTCTTCTTCTTTTGTTCCCTTTCATTTGCTCAAGTTCTTTTCATTGTGGCGATCTTTCAGGCGATGAGGCATTCCAACGGAAACACGGTTAGCGGCTACTTTCTAGCTGGCAGGTCTATGTACTTTTTACCGGTAAGTGTAAAGTGTCTTTAATGACGAGTGTGAATGAGGGAGGCGGAGGGTAGCAGGCGTCTTTTGAAGTGCCTGTTGATATTGAGTTTGGGTTGTTTATTTTATATAAGTGTCTGTTGATATTGTGTTTGGGTTGTTGATTTTATACAAGTGTCTGTCGATATTGAGTTTGGGTTGTTTATTTTATATAACTGTCTGTTGATATTGAATTTGGCTTGTTTATTTTATATAAGTGTCTGTTGATATTGTGTTTGGATTGTTTATTTTATATAAGTGTCTGTTGATATTGTGTTTGGCTTGTTTATTTTATATACGTGTCTGTTGATATTGAGTTAGGCTTGTTTATTGTATAGTTTTTGAAAATGTATAGCGTCAGTTCAAACGACCGGTATCTTAAATGTTTATAAAATTTTCACACAATTTTTACACAATTTTCACACAATTTTCAAATGCAATGACTACTTCTTTGTACGTTTAATCAGTCAGTAAAATTTGTCTCAGCTATAACAGATCCTTGTCTATTTTTTTCAATATGTAATACTGGTCTTGGTTATGACAAGTATATGTCTATTTTTTAGTAAGAAATGTTTTTGTTTTGACAGGTCTGTGTCCATTTGACAGTTATCAAAACATGTCTTCGTTATGACAGGTCTAACTCGATTTTTTTGCAGTCAGCATAACTTGTCTTTGTTATAACAGGCCCATGTCTATGTGTTTCAGTAAGCAAAACCTGTCTTTGTTATGACAGGCCTATGTCTATTTGTTTCAGTAAGTAAAACTTGTCTTTGTTATGACAGGCCCATGTCTATGTGTTTCAGTAAGCAAAACCTGTCTGTGTCATGCAAGTTTTATGTCTATTTGTTTCAGTAAGTAAAACTTGTCTTTGTTATGACAGGCCTATGTCTATTTGTTTCAGTAAGTAAAACTTGTCTTTGTTATGACAGGCCTATGTCTATTTGTTTCAGTAAGTAAAACTTGTCTTTGTTATGACAGGCCTATGTCTATTTGTTTCAGTAAGTAAAACTTGTCTTTGTTATGACAGGCCTATGTCTATTTGTTTCAGTAAGTAAAACTTGTCTTTGTTATGACAAGTTTTATGTCTATTTTTTGTAAGTAAGTAAAACTTGTCTTTGTTATAACAGGCCTATGTCTATTTGTTTCAGTAAGTAAAACTTGTCTTTGTTATGACAGGCCTATGTCTATGTGTTTCAGTAAGCAAAACATGTCTGTGGCATGCAAGTTTTATGTCTATTTTGTCAGTAAGTATAACTTGTCTTTGTTATAACAGGCCTATGTCTATTTGTTTCAGTAAGTAAAACTTGTCTTTTTATGACAGGCCTATGTCTATTTGTTTCAGTAAGCAAAACATGTCTGTTTCAGTAAGTAAACCTGCATGACAGGCCTTTTATTTGTTTCAGTAAGTATAACTTGTCTTTGTTATGACAGGCCTATGTCTATTTGTTTCAGTAAGTAAAACTTGTCTTTGTTATGACAGGCCTATGTCTATTTGTTTCAGTAAGTAACACTTGTCTTTGTTATGACAGGCCTATGTCTATTTGTTTCAGTAAGTAAAACTTGTCTTTGTTATAACAGGCCTATGTCTATTTGTTTCAGTAAGTAAAACTTGTCTTTGTTATAACAGGCCTATGTCTATTTTTTCATTAAGTAAAACTTGTCTTTGTTATAACAGGCCTATGTCTATTTTTTCATTAAGTAAAACTTGTCTTTGTTATGACAGGCCTATGTCTATTTGTTTCATTAAGTAAAACTTGTCTTTGTTATAACAGGCCTATGTCTATTTTTTCAGTAAGTAAAACTTGTCTTTGTTATAACAGGCCTATGTCTATTTTGTCATTAAGTAAAACTTGTCTTTGTTATAACAGGCCTATGTCTATTTTGTCATTAAGTAAAACTTGTCTTTGTTATAACAGGCCTATGTCTATTTTGTCATTAAGTAAAACTTGTCTTTGTTATAACAGGCCTATGTCTATTTTGTCAGTAAGTAAAACTTGTCTTTGTTATGACAGGTCTATTTGTTTCAGTAAGTAAAACCTTGTCTTTGTTATTTGTCTTTTTGTCAGTAAGTAAAACTTGTCTTTGTTATAACAGGCCTATGTCTATTTTGTCAGTAAGTAAAACTTGTCTTTGTTATGACAGGCCTATGTCTATTTTGTCAGTAAGTAAAACTTGTCTTTGTTATGACAGGCCTATGTCTATTTTGTCAATAAGTAAAACATATCTTTGTTATGTCAGGCCTATGTCTATTTGTTCCAGTAAGTAACACTTGTCTATGTTATGCAAATTTTATGTCTGTTTTGTCATAAGTAAAACTTGTCTTTGTTATGTAAGGTCTATATCAATTTTGTCAGTACGTAAAATGTGTTTTGTTATGACAAGTATATGTCCATTTGGCACTAAGCTAAATATGTCTTTATTATGACATGTTTATGTCAATGGTTTGCAGTAAGTAAAAGTTGGCTTTGTTATGGCTGGTTCATGTCTATTTCCTCTGAAAGTAAAAATTGTCTTTGTTATGACAGGTTTATGTCTATTTTGTCATTAAGTAAAACTTGATTTTGTTATGACAGTTCCAGGACATTTTTTAAATCCCACTCAACAAATTCAAATCTAAGCTCTCGTCATGGTACAACTGTTATTGTGGAAAGTTGTTATTCCAACTCAACGAGTTTCAATCTTAGTTCTCATGATAGTACAATCGTTAGTGGGGAAACTTTTTAAATTCCATACTTCTCTGTTAGCGATAAATATACTTTTTGATTATTGCAATGATCAAAATATACTATTGCATAGAAATTCAAATTAATGCTTTGAATAAAATTTGTGTTGACGAAACAAGTATATGTTTGTGTTAACAATAAATTATACATTTCTCTCATGTTGTCCATTACATTTCTATCAGATCGGCGCATCTCTGTTTGTCAGCAACATTGGAACAGAACATTTTATTGGCCTGGCTGGATCTGGAGCGGCCCAGGGCATCAGTGTGGGAGCATGGGAGCTTAATGTAAGAAGCTGTGAACGCTCTTGCTAGCGTTGTTTTCCTTTTTTAGTTCTGAAGTGATCATTTTTAAATGTCTTGTTTCCTTTTCTTAGTTGTGCCAGTGATCACTTTTAAATGTCTTGTTTTCCTTTCTTAGTTCTGAAGAGATCATTTCTAAATGTCTTGTTTTCCTTTTTAGTTCTGAAGAGATCACTTTTAAATGTCTTGTTTTCCTTTTTTAGTTATAAAGAGATCATTTTTAAATGTCTTGTTTCCCTTTCTTAGTTGTGCTAGTGATCACTTTTAAATGTCTTGTCTTCCTTTCTTAGTTGTGCTAGTGATCACTTTTAAATGTCTTGTTTTCCTTTCTTAGTTGTGCCAGTGATCACTTTTAAATTTTTTGTCTTCCTTTCTTAGTTGTGACAGTGATCACTTTTAAATGTCTTGTTTTCCTTTCTTAGTTGTGCCAGTGATCACTTTTAAATGTCTTGTTTCCCTTTCTTAGTTGTGCTAGTGATCACTTTTAAATGTCTTGTCTTCCTTTCTTAGTTGTGCTAGTGATCACTTTTAAATGTCTTGTTTTCCTTTCTTAGTTGTGCTAGTGATCACTTTTAAATGTCTTGTCTTCCTTTCTTAGTTGTGCCAGTGATCACTTTTAAATGTCTTGTTTTCCTTTATTAGTTGTGCCAGTGATCACTTTTAAATTTTTTGTCTTCCTTTCTTAGTTGTGTCAGTGATCACTTGTAAATGTCTTGTTTTCCTTTCTTAGTTGTGCCAGTGATCACTTTTAAATTTTTTGTCTTCCTTTCTTAGTTGTGCCAGTGATCACTTTTAAATGTCTTGTTTTCCTTTCATAGTTGTGCCAGTGATCACTTTTAAAATTTTTGTTTTCCTTTCTTAGTTGTATCCGTGATCACTTTTAAATTTCTTGTTTTCTTTTCTTAGATATGTCAGTGATCACTTTTAAATTTCTTGTTTTCCTTTCATAGGTGTGTCAGTGATCACTTTTAAATTTCTTGTTTTCTTTTCTTAGATGTGTCAGTGATCACTTTTAAATTTCTTGTTTTCCTTTCTTAGTTGTGCCAGTGATCACTTTTAAATGTCTTGTCTTCCTTTCTTAGTTGTGTCAGTGATCACTTTTAAATTTCTTGTTTTTCTTTTCTTAGATATGTCAGTGATCACTTTTAAATTTCTTGTTTTCCTTTCTTAGATGTGTCAGTGATCACTTTTAAATTTCTTGTTTTCTTTTCTTAGATGTGTCAGTGATCACTTTTAAATTTCTTGTTTTCCTTTCTTAGTTGTGCCAGTGATCACTTTTAAATGTCTTGTCTTCCTTTCTTAGTTGTGTCAGTGATCACTTTTAAATGTCTTGTTTTCATTTCTTAGTTGTGCCAGTGATCACTTTTAAATGTCTTGTTTTCTTTTCTTAGATGTGTCAGTGATCATTTTTAAATTTCTGGTTTTCCTTTCTTAGATGTGTCAGTGATCACTTTTAAATGTCTTGTTTCCTTTTCTTAGATGTGTCAGTGATCACTTTTAAATTTCTTGTTTTCCTTTCTTAGATGTGTCAGTGATCATTTTTAAATTTCTTGTTTTCTTTTCTTAGATGTGTCAGTGATCACTTTTAAATGTCTTGTTTTCCTTTCTTAGATGTGTCAGTGATCACTTTTAAATTTCTTGTTTTCTTTTCTTAGATGTGTCAGTGATCACTTTTAAATTTCTTGTTTTCCTTTCTTAGTTGTGTCAGTGATCACTTTTAAATGTCTTGTTTTCTTTTCTTAGTTGTGCCAGTGATCACTTTTAAATGTCTTGTTTTCTTGTCTTAGTTGTGTCAGTGATCACTTTTAAATTTCTGGTTTTCCTTTCTTAGTTGTGTCAGTGATCACTTTTAAATGTCTTGTTTTCCTTTCTTAGTTGTGCCAGTGATCACTTTTTTAAATGTCTTGTTTTCTTGTCTTAGTTGTGTCAGTGATCACTTTTAAATGTCTTGTTTTCTTTTCTTAGTTGTGTCAGTGATCACTTTTAAATGTCTTGTCTTCCTTTCTTAGTTGTGTCAGTGATCACTTTGAAATGTCTTGTTTTCCTTTCTTAGTTGTGCCAGTGATCACTTTTAAATGTCTTGTTTTCTTTTCTTAGTTGTGTCAGTGATCACTTTTAAATGTCTTGTTTTCTTTTTCTTAGTTGTGTCATGACAGTGATCACTTTTAAATGTCTTGTTTTCTTTTCTTAGTTGTGCCAGTGATCACTTTTAAATTTCTGGTTTTCCTTTCTTAGATGTGTCAGTGATCACTTTTAAATGTCTTGTTTTCTTTTCTTAGATGTGTCAGTGATCACATTTAAATGTCTTGTCTTCCTTTCTTAGTTGTGCCAGTGATCACTTTTAAATGTCTTGTTTTCTTAGATGGGGATTCTTAGTTGTGCTAGTGATCACTTTTAAATGTCTTGTTTTTTCAATGGGATTTCTGACATACTTGTGCATTTAGTGATCACATTTTAAATGTCTTGTCTTCCTTTTCTTAGTTGTGCCAGTGATCACTTTTAAATGTCTTGTTTTCATTTCTTATGTGACAGTGATCACATTTAAATGTCTTGTCTTCCTTTGACGTCTTAGTTGTGTGATCACTTTTAAATGTCCCCGCTTGTTTCTTAGTTACATGACTTGACATAGTCTTTTTCTTTTCTTAGTTGGATGGGATAGTTCACTTTATTTTATTTTATTTTATTTGTTATGTACAGTGATTAATTTTTTTCATTTCAACTTTCATATTTTCATAGTTACAGTGACATGAGTGACGTATATGTACAACGATTGCAATGGGATGGGATGGGATAGTTACATGACAGTGACATAGTGACGTCTATACAACGCTGTACAACGATTGCAATGGGATGGTAGTTACATGCCAGTGACATAGTGACGTATATGTACAACGCTTGCAATGGGATGGGATAGTTACATGACAGTGACATATGACGATGACAACGCTTTTTCACATTTCTGGGATGGATGGGACAGTTACATGACAGTGACATAACTTTGTTTTACAACGCTGCTTTAGTTACATGACAGTGACATTTCTATGTACAACGCTTGTAATGGGATGGGGTATAGTTACATGACAGTGACATAGTGACGTATTAGATGCTTGCTTATAGGATAGTTACATGACAGTGACATAGTGACGTATATGTACAACGCTTGCAATGGAATGGGATCAGTTACATGACAGTGACATAGTGACGTATATGTACAACGCTTGCAATGGGATGGGGATAGTTATACAGTGACATAGTGACGACATGTACAACGACATAGGATGATAGTTACATGACAGTGACATATGACGTGTATGTACAACGCTTGCAATGGGATGGGATAGTTACATGACAGTGACATAGTGACGTATATGTACAACGCTTGCAATGGGATGGGATAGGATAGTTACATGACAGTGACATAGTGACGTATGGAATGTAGTTAACGCTTGCAATGGGATGGGATAGTTACATGACAGTGACATAGTGACGTCTATGTACAACTACTTGCAATGGGATGGGATAGTTACATGACAGTGACATAGTGACGTCTATGTACAACGCTTGTAATGGGATGGGATGGTAGTTACATGACAGTGACATAGTGACGTCTATGTACAACGCTTGTAATGAGAAGGATGATAGTTACATGACGGTTAGTGAATGTACAACGAATGGGATGGGATAGTTACATGACAGTGACATAGTGACGTCTATGTACAACGCTTGCAATGGAATGGGATGGGATAGTTACATGACAGTGACATAGTGACGTGTATGTACAACGCTTGCAATGGGATGTGGATGGGATAGTTACATGACAGTGACATAGTGACGTCTATGTACAACGCTTGCAATGGGATGGGATGATAGTTACATGACAGTGACAATATGGGATGACGTGATATGTACAACGCTTGTAATGGGATGGGATGGGATAGTTACATGACAGTGACATAGTGACGTGTATGTAAACGTGACATTGTTGCAATGGGATGGGATAGTTACATGACAGTGACATGGTGACGTCCAACATGCTTGCAATGGGATGGGATAGTTACATGACAGTGACATAGTGACGTCTATGTACAACGCTTGTAATGAGATGGGATGAGGATAGTTACATGACAGTGACATAGTGACGTGTATGTACAACGCTTGTAATGAGATGGGATGGGATAGTTACATGACAGTGACATAGTGACGTCTATGTACAACGCTTGTAATGGGATGGAATGGGATAGTTTACATGACAGTGACATAGTGACGTGCTATGTACAACGGTTGCAATGGATGGGATGGGATAGTTACATGACAGTGACATAGTGACGTCTATGTACAACGCTTGTAATGGGATGGGATGGGATAGTTACATGACAGTGACATAGTGACGTGTATGTACAACGCTTGTAATGAGATGGGATGGGATAGTTACATGACAGTGACATAGTGACGTGTATGTACAACGCTTGTGAATGGATGTTGGGATAGTTACATGACAGTGACATAGTGACGTCTATGTACAACGCTTGTAATGGAATGGGATAGTTACATGACAGTGACATAGTGACGTCTATGTACAACGTTTGTAATGGGATGGGATGGGATAGTTACATGACAGTGACATAGTGACGTCTATGTACAACGCTTGTAATGGAATGGGATGGGATAGTTACATGACAGTGACATAGTGACGTCTATGTACAACGTTTGGAATGGGATGGGATAGTTACATGACAGTGACATAGTGACGTCTATGTACAACGCTTGTAATGGAATGATTGGATAGATAGTTACATGACAGTGACATAGTGACGTCTATGTACAACGCCTGTAATGGAATGGGATATAGTTACATGACAGTGACATAGTGACGTCTATGTACAACGCCTGTAATGGAATGGGATGGGATAGTTACATGACAGTGACATAGTGACGTCTATGTACAACGCTTGTAATGGGATGGGATAGTTACATGACAGTGACATAGTGACGTGTATTTACAACGCTTGCAATGGGATGGGATGGGATAGTTATATGACAGTGACATAGTGACGTCTATGTACAACGCTTGCAATGGGATGGATGATAGTTACATGACAGTGACATAGTGACGTCTATGTACAATGGCGTTTGCAATAGGATATACAACATGACAGTGACAAGTGACGTCTATGTACAACGCTTGTAATGGGATGGGATAGTTACATGACAGTGACATAGTGACGTCTATGTACAACGCTTGTGAATGGGATAGTTATGAGTGACATGTGACATCTATAGCTTAATGGGATGGGATAGTTACATGACAGTGACATAGTGACGTCTATGTACAACGCTTGCAATGGAATGGGATGTTACATGGACAGTTACATGACAGTGACATAGTGACGTCTATGTACAACGCTTGCAATGGGATGGGATGGAATAGTTACATGACAGTGACATAGTGACGTCTATGTACAACGCTTGCAATGGGATGGGATGGGATAGTTACATGACAGTGACATAGTGACGTCTATGTACAACGCTTGTAATGGATGGGATGGGATAGTTACATGACAGTGACATAGTGACGTCTATGTACAACGCTTGCAATGGGATGGGATAGTTACATGACAGTGACATAGTGATGTCTATGTACAACGCTTGAAATGGGATGGGATGAGATAGTTACATGACAGTGACATAGTGACGTGTATGTACAACGCTTGCAATGGAATGGGATAGTTACATGACAGTGACATAGTGACGTCTATGTACAACTGCTTGCAATGGGATTGGATGGGATAGTTACATGACAGTGACATAGTGACGTCTATGTACAACGCTTGCAATGGGATGGGATAGTTACATGACAGTGACATAGTGACGTGTATTTACAACGCTTGTAATGGATGGGATGGGATAGTTACATGACAGTGACATAGTGACGTGTATCTACACTACTTGCAATGGGTGATGGGATAGTTACATGACAGTGACATAGTGACGTCTATTTACACCGCTTGCAATGGGATGGGATAGTTACATGACAGTGACATAGTGACGTGTATGTACAACGTTTGTAATGGGATGGGATAGTTACATGACAGTGACATAGTGACGTCTATTTACAACACTTGCATTGGGATGAGATAGTTACATGACAGTGACATAGTGACGTCTATGTACAACGCTTGCAATGGGATGGGATAGTTAAATGACAGTGACATAGTGACGTGGGATATTACATGACAGTACAACGTCTTGTAATGGAATGGGATGAGATAGTTACATGACAGTGACATAGTGACGTGTATTTACAACGTTGTAATGGAATGCATGACAATGACATAGGATGGGATGGGATATCGTTACATGACATTGACATAGTGACGTCTATAGTACAACGCTTGCAATGGGATGGATGATAGTTACATGACAGTGACATAGTGACGTGTATTTACACTGCTTGCAATGGGATGGGATAGTTACATGACAGTGACATAGTGACGTGTATTTACACTGCTTGCAATGGAATGGGATGGGATAGTTACATGACAGTGACATAGTGACGTGTATGGGATACAACGCTTGTAATGGAATGGGATGGGATAGTTACATGACAGTGACATAGTGATTTACACTGTTGTGGATGGGTTACACTACTTGCAATGCAATGGGATGGGATAGTTACATGACAGTGACATTTACACTGCTTGCAATGGGACGTGACATATGTATTTACACTACTTGCAATGGATGGGATGAGATAGTTACATGACAGTGACATAGTGACGTGTATGTACACTACTTGCAATGGAATGGGATGAGATAGTTACATGACAGTGACATAGTGACGTGTATGTTACTTGCAATGCTGACAGTGACAAGTGACGTGATGGGATGGGATAGTTACATGACAGTGACATAGTGACGTCTATTTACACTGCTTGCAATGGGATGGGATAGTTACATGACAGTGACATAGTGACGTGTATTTACACTACTTGCAATGGGATGGATAGTTACATGACAGTGACATAGTGACGTGTATTTACACTGCTTGCAATGGGATGGGATAGTTACATGACAGTGACATAGTGACGTGTATTTACACTACTTGCAATGGGATGGGATGGTTAGTTACATGACAGTGACATAGTGACGTGTATTTACACTACTTGTAATGGATGGGATGAGATAGTTACATGACAGTGTCATAGTGACGTGTATTTACACTACTTGCAATGGGATGGTGACATGATGTATTGTTACATGACAGTGACATAGTGACGTGTATTTACACTACTTGCAATGGGATGGATAGTTATGAGATAGTTACATGACAGTGACATAGTGACGTGTATTAAATGGGATGGGAGGATAGTTACACTACTTGCAATGGGATGGGATGAGTTTACATGACAGTGTCATAGTGACGTGTATTTACACTACTTGCAATGGGATGGGATGAGATAGTTACATGACAGTGACATAGTGACGTGTATGTACAACGCTTGTAATGAGATAGGATGAGATAGTTACATGACAGTGACATAGTGACGTGTATTTACACTACTTGCAATGGGATGGGATGAGATAGTTACATGACAGTGACATAGTGACGTGTATTTACACTACTTGCAATGAGATGGGATGGTTACATGACAGTGACATAGTGACGTGTATGTACACTACTTGCACTTGCAATGGGATGGGATGGTTTACATGACAGTGACATAGTGACGTGTATGTACACTACTTGCAATGGAATGGGATGGTTACGTGACAGTGACATAGTGACGTGTATGCACAACGCTTGTAATGAGATGGGATGGTTACGTGACATTGACATAGTGACGTGTATGTACAACGCTTGTAATTGGATGGGATGGTTACGTGACAGGGACATAGTGACGTGTATATACAACGCTTGTAATGGGATAGGATGGTTACGTGACAGTGACATAGTGACGTGTATGTACAACGCTTGTATTGGAATGAGATGGTTACGTGACAGTGACATACTGACGTGTATGTACCACGCTTGTAATGGGATTGGATGGTTACGTGACAGTGACATAGTGGCGGCATGTCCAGGTGTTGTAATTACCCCAATTCGCATTCTATGGCATGTCCAGGTGTTGTAATTACCTGAATTAGCATTCTACGGCATGTAGATGTGTTGTAATCACCCCAATTCACATTTTACGGCATGTCCAGGTGTAATTACCCGAAGTTGCATTCTATGGCATGTCCAGGTGTTGTAATTATCCGAATTCGCATTCTATGGCATGTAGATGTGTTGTAATCACCCCAATTCGCATTCTATGGCATGTCCAGGTGTAATTACCCGAATTCGCATTCTACGACATGTAGATGTGTTGTAATCACCCCAATTCGCATTCTATGGCATGTCCAGGTGTTGTAATTATCCGAATTCGCACTCTATGGCATGTAGATGTGTTGTAATCACCCCAATTCGCATTCTATGGCATGTCCAGGTGTTGTAATTACCCGAATTCGCGTTCTACGGCATGTAGATGTGTTGTAATCACCCCAATTCGCATTCTACGGCATGTCCGGGTGTTGTAATTACCTGAATTTGCATTCTACGGCATGTCCAGGTGTTGTAATTACCCGAATTCGCATTCTACGGCATGTAGATGTGTTGTAATCATCCCAATTCGCATTCTACGGCATGTCCAGGTGTTGTAATTACCTGAATTCGCATTCTACGGCATGTATTCCCCAATTCGCATTCTACGGCATGTAGATGTGTTGTAATTACCCCAATTCGCATTCTACGGCATGTCCAGGTAAGACACCGAGCTACTACTTTTCTTTGGGTTTTTTTTTGTAAAGGCTGAAATCAATTTTTTTTTTTTTTTTTATGAAAGAGTGTTCGCCTTTCTGAAGTACTTCATATGAATTCCCTATTATTCAAACACCGTTATTGAATTACCGTTATCTATTCCATTATATATTCACCGTGAATGTGTTCCTGAATAAATGACCTCTTTCCCAAGACACATTTACTCCTTCCCCATTAACTTTTCAATCCAAATAGTATCTTACATAGTCCTTTGATTGCAGTGAATGTATTTATTTACTCTTATCTTAGCCCTTTTCTTTATTGTCTTCTTTCATCCCTTTATTCATTAATTGATGAAATAATTGATTCCTTTATTGATTCATTTAAGTAAATCACTATCCATAATACTTATGATTACGTGTCTGTGCATGTCTGTCATTTCCCATCATTGTAGTCGTCTGTATGTTGGTGGTTTGTGTGTGTGTGTGTGTGTGTGTGTTACATTCATTGAAATTTCATCAAAATATCAAGTGAAGGCATTATTTCAGATATTCAAGTATTTAAGGTGAAAATCGATACAATAATTCTTGAACCATCTTCAATGCATCTCTATCAAAGTCTACCTTGCTTTGAATGAATACATTCACAAATATGCAAATGAAGGGCAAACAGCAATGACATCCAAGTGAGGAATCAGCAATCAAACCATGACAAATTTATAATTATCTGAGAATTACAAAACATCATTGAGAAAATGTTAACATAAAAAGGTATGCATATTATTGGCTATACAAGTCATGGGTTCCAGAACTTGTTTCGTCTCTGTCTTGCGTTCTATAGATTATAGATTCAATGTTTTGAAGATCAAGCTTTTAAGATGGGGTAGCAGTGTCATAATATTGCGCATGTGGTCTCCATAGTCGCAGTCCTCCATAATCCAGATCGTCTGGTCTTGCCAATTAAGCAGATGTCGTTGTCGCATTTTCGCATATGGGCTGTTGTCTTTGTTGTTCTTGACGATGAAGTTTCTTATCCTTTGATTGGTAACGCAATACTCAAAATAATGATATCATCAGTCTCTGCAAGAATAACATGTGTCGTTTGAAATGTGTCTAACACGAGCTTTAATATGTCCTTGTTGCGATCTGGCTGTGTAATATGTCTTCCTGTGTCTTCCGTGATTTTGAAGATCTGGACGCTTATTTTATCACAGTGAATTTGCTTGACCATTCAGCAAAAAGCGTGCGTGATTACTGTTACCACCTTGTTCGTTTTCCATGGCTGAGTTTTCCTCACTTGTGCGAGAGCTTTCTTTGTCATAATTATTCGGTCTCACTGTCTGACGTGATAGATGTGTCATAATGTATAGATATATCTTCTTCTCTGTGTGTTTCGTATCTGTCACTGTTTCGTCTGTATGCTATTAATTCAAGTAGTAGCTTCGTGCTTCTTGCATTGAGAGAGCGTGTCCATGGAACTTCTTTACTTGCCTGTCATTTAGATATATCGTTAAAGAGTGAGGAGGTCTGATAAGTGTCGTCCTTTAGTCACCATGCCGTACTGTATAGTCCCCATGGATTTTGACTAAAAGCCGGGGACTAATTTTATGAGTCTGCACTTATGCGAAGTTACGGACTAAAAACCCTTCGCCATCTTTGTCTTCGTGCAGGCAATGCTGTTACTGCAGCTTTTAGGCTGGGTCTTCCTCCCGGTCTACATCGCCTGTGGGGTGAGTCACCATAAAATCTCTGCTCTCTACCTCATCTCATCACTTTCTTCTTTCTTTGATGAATTTGAATTATTACACAAGTGTGTACCTTTGTTTGTACATGCGGGTGTGTTTGTCTGTGTATGTGTATGTATTTATGTTTATGTGTGTGTGTGTTTGTCTGTGTATGTGTATGTATTTATGTCTATGTGGGCGTGTTTGTCTGTGTACGTGTATGTATTTATGTTTATGTGTGTGTTTGTCTGTGTATGTGTATGTATTTATGTCTATGTGGGCGTGTTTGTCTGTGTATGTATTTATGTCTATGTGGGTGTGTTTGTCTGTGTATGTGGATGTATTTTTGTTTATGTGGATGTGTTTGTATGTGTATGTGTGTGTATTTATGTCTATGCAGGTGTGTCTGTGTGTGTATGTTGGTGTGTTTGACTGTATATGTGATGTATTTGTGTGTATGCGAATGTGCTTGTGTCTGTATGTGGGTGTAAGTGTGTGTACGTGGATGTATGTCTGTGTATGCAGGAGTTTTTGCGTGTGTATGTGTGTGTATGTGTGTGTATCAGGGTGTGTTTTTGTGTGTATGTGTGAGTATGTGAGTGTATTATCGTATATTTGTGTGTTAGAAGGTGGGTGGATGTGGGTGGGCGTGGATGTTTGTATGTATTCGGAGGTGTTTGTGTGTATGCGGATGTGTTTGTGTGTATGCGGACGTGTTTGTGTGTATGCGGACGTGTTTGTGTATATGCGAACGTGTTTGTGTGTAAGCGGACGTGTTTGTGTGTATGCAGGTGTGTTTGTGTGTATGCGGACGTGTTTGTGTGTATGCGGACGTGTTTGTGTGTATGCGGACGTGTTTGTGTGTAAGCGGACGTGTTTGTGTGTATGCGGACGTGTTTGTGTGTATGCGGACGTGTTTGTGTGTATGCGGACGTGTTTGTGTCTGTGCGGACGTGTTTATGTCTCTGCGGACGTGTTTGTGTGTAAGCGGACGTGTTTGTGTGTAAGCGGACGTGTTTGTGTGTAAGCAGACGTGTTTGTGTGTATGCGGACGTGTTTGTGTGTATGCGGACGTGTTTGTGTGTAAGTGGACGTGTTTGTGTGTAAGCGGACGTGTTTGTGTGTAAGCGGACGTGTTTGTGTGTATGCGGACGTGTTTGTGTGTATGCGGACGTGTTTGTGTGTATGCGGACGTGTTTGTGTGTATGCGGACGTGTTTGTGTCTGTGCGGACGTGCTTGTGTCTCTGCGGACGTGTTTGTGTCTGTGTGGACGTATTTGTGTGTATGCGGACGTGGTTGTGTGTAAGAGGACGTGTTTGTGTGTATGCGGACGTGTCTGTGTGTATGCGGACGTGTTTGTGTCTGTGCGGACGTGTTTGTGTCTGTGCGGACGTCTTTGTGTGTATGCGGACGTGTTTGTGTCTGTGCGGACGTGTTTGTGTCTGTGCGGACGTGTTTGTGTGTATGCCGAGGTGTTTGTGTGTATTCAGGTGTGTTTGTGTGTATCAGGGTGTTTGTCATTGTATCTGTTACAAGACGGATGCAATTGAGTGGGCGTAGACATGTTTTTGTGTGTATGTGTGTGTATTTGTGTATGTGGGTATGTTTTTGTGTGTATGTGTGTGTATTTGTGTATGTGGGTATGTTTTTGTGTGTATGTGTGTGTATTTGTGTATGTGGGTATGTTTTTGTGTGTATGTGGGTGTATTTTTGTGTATGTGTGTGTATTTGTGTGTATGTGCGTGTAATTATATTTATGCGGGTATGTTTTTTTGAGTATGCGGGTATGTTTTTTTGTGTATGTGGATGCATGTGTAGGTATAGTTGTATGTGTTTATGTGTATGTGGATGCATGTGTAGGTATAGTTGTATGTGTTTGTGTGTATGTGGATGCATGTGTAGGTATAGTTGTATGTGTTTGTGTGTATGTGGATGCATGTATATGTATAGTTGTATGTTTTTGTGTGTATGTGGATGCATGTGTAGGTATAGTTGTATGTTTTTGTGTGTATGTGGATGCATGTGTAGGTATAGTTGTATGTGTTTGTGTATATGTGGATGCATGTGTATGTATAGTTGTATGTGTTTGTGTGTATGTGGATGCATGTGTATGTATAGTTGTATGTGTTTGTGTGTATGTGGATGCATGTATATGTATAGGTGTATGTGTTTGTGTGTATGTGGATGTATGTATATGTATAGGTGTATGTTTTTGTGTGTATGTGGATGCATGTATATGTATAGTTGTATGTTTTTTGTGTGTATGTGGATGCATGTATATGTATAGGTGTATGTTTTTGTGTGTATGTGGATGCATGTATATGTGTATAGGTGTATGTTTTTGTGTGTATGTGGATGCATGTGTATGTATAGTTGTATGTGTTTGTGTGTATGTGGATGCATGTATATGTATTGGTGTATGTTTCTGTGTGTATGTGGATGTATGTATATGTATAGGTGTATGTTTTTGTGTGTATGTGGATGTATGTATATGTATAGGTGTATGTTTTTGTGTGTATGTGGATGTATGTATATGTATAGGTGTATATTTTTGTGTGTATGTGGATGTATGTATATGTATAGGTGTATGTTTTTGTGTGTATGGGGTATGTTTTTGTGTGAATGTGGGTGTATTTATGTGTAAAGGTGTATGTTTTTGTGTGTATGTGGATGCATGTATATGTATAGGTGTATGTTTTTGTGTGTATGCGGGTATGTTTTTGTGTGATTGTGGCTGTATTTATGTGTAAAGGTGTATGTTTGTGTGTGTATGTGGATGTATGTATATGTATAGGTGTATGTTTTTGTGTGAATGTGGGTGCACTTATGTGTATAGGTGTATGTTTTTGTGTGTATGTGGATGTATGTATTTGTATAGGTGTATGTTTTTGTGTGTGTATGTGGATGCATGTATATGTATAGGTGTATGTTTTTGTGTGAATGTGGGTGTATTTAAATGTATAGGTGTATGTTTTTGTGTGAATGTGGGTGTATTTATATGTATAGGTGTATGTTTTTGTGTGTATGTGTGTGTATGTGTGTGTATGTATGTGTTTGTGTGTGCATGTATTTGTGTGTATGTGTGTATGTGTGTGTTTGTGTGTGCATGTATCTGTGTGTATGTGTGTATGTGTGTGTAAGTCTGTGTATGTGGGTGTATGTGTGTGTGTAAGTGCGTGTTTATGTGTATATGTGTGTATGTGTGTATTTATGTGTATGTGTGTGTGTATTTGTGTGTATACGAGTGTATTAGTGTGTATGCAGATGTACCTATGTGTATTTATATGTAAAGTGATATGTATTTGCGTGTATGTGGGCGTATTTATATGTATTGTATGATTGTGTGTGTATGTGGGTGCATTTATATGAATGCGAGTATGTTTTTGTGTTTATGTGGGTGTATTTATATGTATTGTATTTGTGTGTGTGTATGTGGGTGTATTTATTTGTGTGATGGTAGGTTTTGTGTGCATGTGGGTGTATTTATATGTATTGTATGTTCTTATGTATGTGAGTGTATCTATATGTATTCTCTGTTTGTATATGTATGTGGGTGTATTTATATGTTTTTTTATGTTTTTGTGTGTATGTTGGTGTATTTATATGCCTGTTATGTTCTTGTGTGTATGTGGGTGTATTTATAAGTAGGCTTAGTAGGATTTTGTGTTTGTGGGTGTATTATATGTATGCTGGTATGGTTTTGTGTATGTATGTAATTATATGTATGCAGATATGTTTTTGTGCGTATGTAGGTGCATTTATATGTATGCTGGTATGTTTTTGCGTGTATGTGGTTGTATATATATATATATATATATATATATATATATATATATACATGTGTGGGTACGGTTTTGTTTGTATATAGGTGTATTTGTATGTTTGCAGGTATGTATTTTTGTGTATCTGGGTGTGTTAATATGTATGCAGGTGTGTATTTGTATGTATGCAGGTATGCATTCGTGTGTAATGAATGCACGTATGTATTTGTGTGTATGTGGGTGTATTTATATGTATGCATGTATGTATTTGTGTGTAAGTGGGTGTATTTATATGAATGCACGTATGTATTTGTGTGTATGTGGGTGTATTTATATGAATGCACGTATGTATTTGTGTGTATGTGGGTGTATTTATATGTATGCAGGTATGTATTTGTGTGTAAGTGGGTGTATTTATATGAGTGCACGTATGTATTTGTGTGTATGGGTGGGTGTATTTATATGTATGCAGGTATGTGTCTGTGTGTAAGGGGTGTATTTATATGTATGCATATATTTTTGTGTGTATGTGGGTATATTTATATGTATGCTGGTATGTTTTTGTGTGTATTTGTGTATATGTGTATATTTATATGTATGCAGGTATGTTTTTGTGTGTATTTGTGTGTATGTGGGTATATTTATATGTATACAGGTGTGTTTTTGTGTGTATTTGTGTGTATGTGGGTATATTTATACGTATGTGGGTATGTTTTTGTGTCTATGTGGGTATATTTATTTGTATGCAGGTATGTTTTTGTGTGTATTTGTGTGTATGTGGGTATTTTTATATGTATGGGGGTATGTTTTTGTGTGTATGGGGGTGTATTTATATGTATGCGGTTATGTTTTGTGTGTATGCAGGTGTACTTATATGTATGCAGGTATGTGTTTCTGTGTATGCGGGTATATTTATATGTATGCAGGTATGTTTTTCTGTGTATGTGGATGTACTTATATGTATGCAGATATGTTTTTCTGTGTATGTGGGTTTACTTATATGTATGCGGGTATGTTTTTGTGTGTTTGTGGGTGTATTTGTGTGTATGTGGGTGTGTTTGTGTGTATATGGGTGTATTTGTTTGTATATAGGTGTATTTGTGTGTATATGTGTGTATTTGTGTGTATAAGGGTGTATTTGTGTGTATATGGGTGTATTTGTGTGTATATGGGTGTATTTGTGTGCATATGGGTGTATTTGTGTGTATATGGGTGTATTTGTGTGTATGTGGTTGTATGTGTGTGTTGGTGTATTAGTGTGTATGTGTGTGTATTGTGTGAATATGGGTGTATTTGTGTGTATATGAGTGTATTCGTGTGTATATGGGTGTATATGTGTGTATGTGTGTGTATTTGTGTGCATATGGGTGTATGTGTGTGTATATGGGTGTATGTGTGTGTATGTGGGTGTATTTGTGTGTATGTGGATGTATTTGTGTTTATGGGGGTGTATTTGTGTGTATATAGGTGTATTTATATGTTTATGTGTGCATGCATGTGCATTTCTGCGTATGTGGGTGTATTTGTATGTATGCGGGTATCTTTTTGTGTGTATGTCGGTGTATTTGTATGTACGCGGCTATGTTTTCGTTTGTATGTGGGGTTTTTTGTGTGTGTATGTGTGTGGATGTGTGTGTATTTGTGTGTATGTGATTATGTTTTCGTCTGTATGTGGATGTATTTGTTTGTATGTAGGTGTGTGTGGGTGTATGCTTTGATGTCGTGTGTATATTTATGTGTAAGATGTTATTTGTGTGTATGTGGGTGTATTTCATTTATATGTATTGTATGTTTTTGTGTGTATGTGGTTGTATTTATAAGTATTGTATATTTTTATGTGTATGTAGGTGTTTTATACCTATTGTATGTTATATGTTTATGTTCGTGTATTGGTGTATGTGGATGTACTTGTGTGTATGTGGGTGTATTTACATATATATATATATATATATATATATATATATATATATGCAGGTGTGGTTTTGTATGTATTTATGTGTATTTTTGAGTATGCGTATGTATTTGTGTATATGAGGCTGTATTTATATGTATGCGGATATGTATTTGTGTCTATGTGGGTGTATTTATATTATTGTACGTTTTTGTTTGTATGTGGATGTATGTATATGTATGCGGGTATGTTTTTGTGTTCATGTGGATGTATTTATATCTATCTTATGTTCGTGTATGTATGTGGGTGTATTTATATGTATTGTATTTGTTTGTGTATATTTGGATGTATTTATATGTATTGTATGTTTTTGTGTGTGTATGTGGGTGTATTTATATTTATTGTATTTGTGTGTGTCTATGAGGGTGTATTTATATGTATTGTATATTTTTATGTGTATGTGGGTCATTGATATGTATTGTATTCTTTTGTGTATATGTTTGGTGTATTTATATGTATTGTATGTTTTCTGCATTTGTTAGTGTAGTTATATGTATTGTATGTTTTTATATGTATTTTATGTTTTTGTATGCATGTGGGTGTATTTATATGTATGTAGGTATGTTTTGTCTGCATGTCGGTGTATCAATATATATGGGGTATGTGTTTGTGTGTATGCGGGTTTATTTATATTTATGCTATTATGGTTTTGTGTGTATGTGAGTGTATTTAAATGTCTGCTGGTATTGTTTTGTGTTTATGTTAGTGTATTTATACGTATGCTGGTATGATTTTGTTTGTATATGGGTGTTTTATATGCTATACTGGTATGGTTTTATGTGTATGTGGCTGTATTTATATGTATAATTGTATGATTTTGTGTATAAGGGTGTGTTTATATGTATGCGGACATGGTTTTGTGTGTATGTGGGTGTATTTATACGTATGCTGGTATGGTTTTGTATGTATGTAGGTGTACTTTATATATATATATATATATATATATATATATATATATATATATATATATATATATATATATATATATATATGTTGGTATGCTTTTGTGTGTATGTGGGTGTATTTTTATGCATACGAGTATGTTTTTTGTAGGTATGTTGGGTATTTATATGTATATGAAAAGTTGTTTTTGTGTTTATGTGGGTGTATTTGTGTGTATGTGGGTGTATTTATATGTATGCAGATATGTTGTTGTATGTATGTGGGTGTATTTATATGTATGCGGGTGTATGTTTTGAGTATGTGTGTATTTATATGTATGTGAGTATATTTGTGTGTATGTGGGTGTATTTATATGTATACAGATAATTTTTGTATATATCTGGATGTATTTATATGTATACGAGTATGTTTTTGTGTGTATGTGGGTGTATTTGTGTGCATATGGTGTATTTATATGAATATGGGTATGATTATGAGTGTATGTGGGTGTGTATGTGTGTATGTTGGTTCATTTGTGTGTATGCGGGCATGTATTTCTGTGTAGGTGAATGTATTTACATGTATGCGGGTATGACTTTGTGCGTATGTGGTGTATTTATATGTATGTGGCTATGTTTTTGTGTATTTGTTGGCGTATTAGTGTGTATGTGGGTGTATTTATGTGTATGCGGGTATGTTTTGTGTGTGTGGATGTATTTCTATGTATGCGGGTATGTATTTGTGGATGTGTGTGCATTTGTGTGTAGGTGGGTATGTTTTTGTGAGTGTGTGTATGTCTTGATGTAGTGTGTGTATTTATATGTATACATGTATGTCTTTGTGTGTATGTGTGTGTGTATTTGTGTCTGTGTGGGTATGTTGGTT
The DNA here is from genome assembly GCA_037039925.1 of Doris montereyensis. Taxonomy (NCBI): domain Eukaryota; kingdom Metazoa; phylum Mollusca; class Gastropoda; order Nudibranchia; family Dorididae; genus Doris; species Doris montereyensis. The sequence goes on along the minus strand of JAXRKP010001291.1, from coordinate 91,123 downwards.
TGTGTATGTTGGTGTATTTATATCTATGTGTCTATGTTTTTGTGTGTATGTTAAATGATACAACACGGGGTCAAAGTA
>JAXRKP010001291.1:33545-86045 GCA_037039925.1 Doris montereyensis | reverse complement strand
GGCTTTAGACATGGAACGTTTCAACAGACTGTATCACTTACCCTCAGGTTTTAGACATAGAATGTTTGAAAAAACTGTATCAGTTACCCCCAGGCTTTAGACATGGAACGTTTAAACAGACTGTATCAGTTATCCTCAGGCTCTAGACAGACGTTTAAACAGACTGTATGGGTTATGCTCAGGCTGTAGACACACGTTTCAACGAATGTATCAGTTACCCTCAGGCTCTAGACACGTTTCAACAGACTTTATCGGTTACCCTCAGGCTCTAGACACGTTTCAACAGACTGTATCAGTCACTCTAGACATGGACGTTTCAACAGACTGTATCCAGGTTACCCTCAGACTCTAGACATGGAACGTTTCAACAGACTGTATCAGTTACCCTCAGGCTCTAGACACGTTTCAACAGACTGTATCGGTTACCCTCAGGCTCTAGACATGGAACGTTTCAACAGACTGTATCGGTTACCCTCAGACTCTAGACATGGAACGTTTCAACAGACTGTATCGGTTACCCTCAGGCTCTAGACATGGAACGTTTCAACAGACTGTATCAGTTACCCTCAGAGACACAACGTTTCAACAGACTGTATCCGGTACCCTCAGGCTTACCGTTTCAACAGACTGTATCGGTTACCCTCAGGCTCTAGACATGGAACGTTTCAACAGACTGTATTTTACCCTCAGGCTCTAGACATGGAACATTTAAACAGACTGTATTGGTTACCCTCAGGCTCTAGACATGGAACGTTTCAAAAGACTGTATTGGTTATCCTCAGGCTCTAGACATGGAACGTTTCAACAAACTGTATCGGTTACCCTCAGACTCTAGACAAGGAACGTTTCAACAAACTGTATCATTTACCCTCAGGCTCTAGACATGGAACGTTTAAACAGACTGTATTGGTTACCCTCAGGCTCTAGACATGGAACGTTTCAACAGACTGTATCGGTTATCCTCAGGCTCTAGACATGGAACGTTTCAACAGACTGTATCGGTTATCCTCAGGCTCTAGACATGGAACGTTTCAACAGACTGTATCGGTTATCCTCAGGCTCTAGACATGGAACGTTTCAACAGACTGTATCGGTTATCCTCAGGCTCTAGACATGGAAAGTTTCAACAGACTGTATCGGTTACCCTCAGGCTCTAGACATGGAACGTTTCAACAGACTGTATCGGTTACCCTCAGACTCTAGACATGGAACGTTTCAACAGACTGTATCGGTTACCTCAGACTCTAGATATGGAACGTTTCAACAGACTGTATCAGTTACCCTCAGGCTCTAGACATGGAACGTTTCAATAGACTGTATCAGTTACCCTCAGACTCTAGATATGGAACGTTTCAACAGACTGTATCAATTACCTCAGGCTCTAGATGGAACGTTTCAACATACTGTATGGAACGTTTCTAACAGAACTTTCAACAGACTGTATCGGTTACCCTCAGGTTCTAGACATGGAACGTTTCAACAGACTGTATCGGTTATCCTCAGACTCTAGACATGGAACGTTTCAACAGACTGTTCGGTTACCCTCAGGCTCTAGACATGGAACGTTTCAACAGACTGTATCGGTTACCCTCAGACTCTAGACATGGAACGTTTCAACAGACTGTATCGGTTACCCTCATCTAGACATGAACATTTAAACAGACTGTATCGGTTACCCTCAGGCTCCTAGACATGGAACGTTTCAACAGACTGTATCGGTTATCCTCAGGCTCTAGACATGGAACGTTTCAACAGACTGTATCGGTTACCCTCAGGCTCTAGACATCGAACGTTTAAACAGACTGTATCGGTTACCCTCAGGCTCTAGACATGGAACGTTTAAACAGACTGTATCGGTTACCCTCAGGCTCTAGACACACGTTTCAACAGACTGTATCAGTTACCCTCAGGCTCTAGACATGGAACGTTTAAACAGACTGTATCATTTACCCTCAGACTCTAGACATGGAACGTTTCAACAGACTGTATCGGTTACCCTCAGACTCTAGACATGGAACGTTTCAACAGACTGTATCGGTTACCCTCTGACTCTAGACATGGAACGTTTCAAAAGACTGCATCGGTTACCTTCAGGCTCTAGACACACGTTTCAACAGATTGTATCAGTTACCCTCAGGCTCTAGACATGGAACGTTTCAACAGACTGTATCATTTACCCTCAGACTCTAGACATGGAACGTTTCAACAGACTGTATCATTTACCCTCAGACTCTAGACATGGAACGTTTCAACAGACTGTATCATTTACCCTCAGACTCTAGACATGGAACGTTTCAACAGACTGTATTGGTTATCCTCAGGCTCTAGACACACGTTTCAACAGACTGTATCGGTTACCCTCAGACTCTAGACATGGAACGTTTCGACAGACTGTATTGGTTATCCTCAGGCTCTAGACACACGTTTCAACAGACTGTATCGGTTACCCTCAGACTCTAGACATGCAACGTTTCAAGAGACTGTATCGGTTATCCTCAGGCTCTAGACATGGAACGTTTCAACAGACTGTATCGGTTATCCTCAGACTCTAGACATGGAACGTTTCAACAGACTGTATCATTTACCCTCAGACTCTAGACATGGAACGTTTCAACAGACTGTATCATTTACCCTCAGACTCTAGACATGGAACGTTTCAACAGACTGTATCATTTACCCTCAGACTCTAGACATGGAACGTTTCAACAGACTGTATTGGTTATCCTCAGGCTCTAGACACACGTTTCAACAGACTGTATCGGTTACCCTCAGTTTCTAGACATGGAACGTTTCAACAGACTGTATTGGTTATCCTCAGGCTCTAGACACACGTTTCAACAGACTGTATCATTTACCCTCAGACTCTAGACATGGAACGTTAAAACAGACTGTATTGGTTATCCTCAGGCTCTAGACACACGTTTCAACAGACTGTATCGGTTATCCTCAGGCTCTAGACACACGTTTCAACAGACTGTATTGGTTATCCTCAGGCTCTAGACACGTTTCAACAGACTGTATCGGTTACCCTCAGACTCTAGACACACGTTTCAACAGACTGTATCGGTTACCCTCAGACTCTAGACACACGTTTTAACAGACTGTATCGGTTACCCTCAGACTCTAGACACACGTTTCAACAGACTGTATCGGTTACCCTCAGACTCTAGACACACGTTTCAACAGACTGTATCGGTTACCCTCAGACTCTAGACACACGTTTCAACAGACTGTATCGGTTACCCTCAGACTCTAGACACACGTTTCAACAGACTGTATCGGTTACCCTCAGACTTTAGACACACGTTTCAACAGACGGTATCGGTTACCCTCAGGCTCTAGACCCACGTTTCAACAGACTGTATCGGTTACCCTCAGACTCTAGACACACGTTTCAACAGACTGTATCGGTTACCCTCAGACTCTAGACACACTTAATAATCCACCCCTCTCCCCTTCTTCCCCTCAATTTCAAATCATAATCCACCCCTCTCCCCTTCTCCGCCTCAATTTCAAACCATACTTCACTCCCTCTCCCTTCTTGCTCTTAATTTCAAACCCTAATCCACCCCTCTCCCCTTCTTCCCCCCCCCAGAGTTCACACCATAATCCAACCCCATCTCCTTATATACCTTCATTAGAGTGGTAGTCATATCAACCTTATGTTCCTTGATTACAGTGGTAGTGATATCAACCTTTTGTTCCTTGATTACAGTGGTAGTGATATCAACCTTATGTTCCTTGATTTGAGTGATAGTGAGATCAACCTTATGTTCCTTGATTACAGTGATAGTGATATTAACCTTATGTTCCTTGATTACAGTGGTAGTGATATCAACCTTATGTTCCTTGATTACAGTGGTAGTGATATCAACCTTATGTTCCTTGATTACAGTGGTAGTGATATCAACCTTATGTTCCTTGATTACAGTGGTAGTGTTCCTTGATATCAACCTTATGTTCCTTGATTACAGTGGTAGTGATATCAACCTTATGTTCCTTGATTACAGTGGTAGTGATATCAACCTTATGTTCCTTGATTACAGTGGTAGTGATATCAACCTTATGTTCTTTGATTTGAGTGGTACTGGTGGCAAGCTTACGTTCCTTAATTAGAGTGGTAGTGATATCAACCTTATGTTCTTTGATTTGAGTGGTACTGGTGGCAAGCTTACGTTCCTTAATTAGAGTGGTAGTGATATCAACCTTATGTTCTTTGATTAGAGTCGTAGTGATATCAACCTTATGTTCTTTGATTTGAGTGGTACTAATATCAACCTTATGTTCCTTAATTAGAGTGATAGTGAGATCAACCTTATGTTCCTTGATTTGAGTGATAGTGAGATCAACCTTATGTTCTTTGACTTGAGTGGTACTGATATCAATCTTATGTTCCTTAATTAGAGTGATATCAACCTTATGTTCTTTGATATCAATCAACCTGATGTTCCTTGATGAGAACAGTAGTGATATCAACCTTATATTCCTTGATTAGAGTAGTATTGATATCAACCTTATGTTCCTTGATTAAAACGGTCTTGATATCAACTTTATGTTCCTTGATTAGAGTGGTAGTGATATCAACCTTATGTTCCTGGATTAGAGTAGTATTGATATCAACCTTGTGTTCCTTGATCAGTGGTAGAGATATCAACATTATGTTCCTTGATTAGACTGGTAGTGTGATATCAATCTTATGTTCCTTGATTAGAGTGGTAGTGTGATATCAACCTTGTGTTCCTTGATTAGACTGGTAGTGTGATATCAACCATATGTTCCTTGATTAGAGTGGTAGTGTGATATCAACCTTATGTTCCTTGATTAGACTGGTAGAGGTGATTAGACTGGTAATTGATATCAATCTTATGTTCCTTTGATTAGACTGATATCAATCTTATGTTCCTTGATTAGACTGGTAGTGTGATATCAATCTTATGTTCCTTGATTAGACTGGTAGTGTGATATCAATCTTATGTTCCTTGATTAGACTGGTAGTGTGATATCAATCTTATGTTCCTTGATTAGACTGATATATCAATCTTATGTTCCTTGATTAGACTGGTAGTGTGATATCAATCTTATGTTCCTTGATTAGACTGTAGTGTGATATCAATCTTATGTTCCTTGATTAGAGTGGTAGTTCCTTGTGATATCAATCTTATGTTCCTTGATTAGAGTGGTAGTGTGATATCAATCTTATGTTCCTAGATTAGACTTAGTGTGATATCAATCTTATGTTCCTTGATTAGAGTGCTAGTGATATCAATCTTATGTTCCTTGATTAGAGTAGTGTGATATCAATCTTATGTTCCTTGATTAGACTGGTAGTGTGATATCAATCTTATGTTCCTTGATTAGAGTAGTGTGATATCAATCTTATGTTCCTTGATTAGACTGGTAGTGTGATATCAACCTTATGTTCCTTGATTAAGTAGTGTGATATCAATCTTATGTTCCTTGATTAGAGTAGTGTGATATCAATCTTATGTTCCTTGATTAGTGTGTGATATCAATCTTATGTTCCTTGATTAGACTGGTAGTGTGATATCAATCTTATGTTCCTTGATTAGAGTGGTAGTGTGATATCAATCTTATGTTCCTTGATTAGACTGGTAGTGTGATATCAATCTTATGTTCCTTGATTAGACTGGTAGTGTGATATCAATCTTATGTTCCTTGATTAGAGTGGTAGTGTGATATCAACCTTATGTTCCTAGATTAGACTGGTAGTGTGATATCAATCTTATGTTCCTTGATTAGAGTGCTAATGATATCAATCTTATGTTCCTTGATTAGAGTAGTGTGATATCAATCTTATGTTCCTTGATTAGACTGGTAGTGTGATATCAATCTTATGTTCCTTGATTAGAGTAGTGTGATATCAATCTTATGTTCCTTGATTATAGTGTGATATCAATCTTATGTTCCTTGATTAGACTGGTAGTGTGATATCAATCTTATGTTCCTTGATTAGAGTGGTAGTGTGATATCAATCTTATGTTCCTTGATTAGACTGGTAGTGTGATATCAATCTTATGTTCCTTGATTAGAGTAGTGTGATATCAATCTTATGTTCCTTGATTAGAGTGGTAGTGTGATATCAATCTTATGTTATCAACTTGTTCCTTGATTAGAGTGGTAGTGTGATATCAATCTTATGTTCCTTGATTAGAGTGGTAGTGTGATATCAATCTTATGTTCCTTGATTAGAGTGTAGTGTGATATCAATATCAATCTTATGTTCCTTGATTAGAGTGGTAGTGTGATATCAATCTTATGTTCCTTGATTAGAGTGGTAGTGTGATATCAACCTTATGTTCCTTGATTAGAGTGGTAGTGTGATATCAACCTTATGTTCCTTGATTAGAGTGGTAGTGTGATATCAATCTTATGTTCCTTGATTAGAGTAGTGTGATATCAATCTTATGTTCCTTGATTAGTTCAATCTTATGTTCCTTGATTAGAGGTAGTGTGATATCAATCTTATGTTCCTTGATTAGAGTGGTAGTGTGATATCAATCTTATGTTCCTTGATTAGAGTAGTGTGATATCAATCTTATGTTCCTTGATTAGAGTAGTGTGATATCAATCTTATGTTCCTTGATTAGAGGTAGTGTGATATCAATCTTATGTTCCTTGATTAGAGTGGTAGTGTGATATCAATCTTATGTTCCTTGATTAGAGTAGTGTGATATCAATCTTATGTTCCTTGATTAGACTGGTTCCAATCTTATGTTCCTTGATTAGAGTAGTGTGATATCAATCTTATGTTCCTTGATTAGATTAGAGTGGTAGTGTGATATCAATCTTATGTTCCTTGATTAGAGTAGTGTGATATCAATCTTATGTTCCTTGATTAGAGTAGTGTGATATCAATCTTATGTTCCTTGATTAGAGTGGTAGTGTGATATCAATCTTATGTTCCTTGATTAGAGTGGTAGTGTGATATCAATCTTATGTTCCTTGATTAGAGTGTGGTAGTGTGATATCAATCTTATGTTCAATCTTATGTTCCTTGATTAGAGTGCTAGTGATATCAATCTTATTAGTTCAACCTTATGATTAGAGTAGTGTGATATCAATCTTATGTTCCTTGATTAGACTGGTAGTGTGATATCAACCTTATGGATTAGTGTGATATCAATCTTATGTTCCTTGATTAGAGTAGTAGTGTGATATCAATCTTATGTTCCTTGATTAGACTGGTAGTGGTCAATCTTATGTTCCTTGATTAGATATGTGATATCAATCTTATGTTCCTTGATTAGAGTGGTAGTGTGATATCAATCTTATGTTCCTTGATTAGAGTAGTGTGATATCAATCTTATGTTCCTTGATTAGATTAGATATCAATCTTATGTTCCTTGATTAGTGTGTGATATCAATCTTATGTTCCTTGATTAGAGTAGTGTGATATCAATCTTATGTTCCTTGATTAGAGTGCTAGTGGTAGTTCCTTGATTAGATATATCAATCTTATGTTCCTTGATTAGAGTAGTGTGATATCAATCTTATGTTCCTTGATTAGACTGGTAGTGTGATATCAATCTTATGTTCCTTGATTAGAGTAGTGTGATATCAATCTTATGTTCCTTGATTAGTGTGTGATATCAATCTTATGTTCCTTGATTAGAGTGGTAGTGTGATATCAACCTTATGTTCCTTGATTAGTGTGATATCAATCTTATGTTCCTTGATTAGACTGGTAGTGTGATATCAATCTTATTAGAGTAGTTCAATCTTATGTTCCTTGATTAGAGTGGTAGTGTGATATCAATCTTATGTTCCTTGATTAGACTGGTAGTGTGATATCAATCTTATGTTCCTTGATTAGACTGGTAGTGTGATATCAATCTTATGTTCCTTGATTAGAGTAGTGTGATATCAATCTTATGTTCCTTGATTAGAGTAGTGTGATATCAATCTTATGTTCCTTGATTAGAGTGGTAGTGTGATATCAATCTTATGTTCCTTGATTAGAGTAGTGTGATATCAATCTTATGTTCCTTGATTAGAGTGGTAGTGATATCAATCTTATGTTCCTTGATTAGAGTGCTGTGATATCAATCTTATGTTCCTTGATTAGATATCATATCAATCTTATGTTCCTTGATTAGAGTAGTGATGATTATCAATCTTATGTTCCTTGATTAGAGTGGATATCAATCTTATGTTCCTTGATTAGAGATATCAATCTTATGTTCCTTGATTAGACTGGTAGTGTGATATCAATCTTATGTTCCTTGATTAGAGTAGTGTGATATCAATCTTATGTTCCTTGATTAGAGTGGTAGTGTGATATCAATCTTATGTTCCTTGATTAGACTGGTAGTGTGATATCAATCTTATGTTCCTTGATTAGAGTGGTAGTGTGATATCAATCTTATGTTCCTTGATTAGACTGGTAGTGTGATATCAACCTTATGTTCCTTGATTAGACTGGTAGTGTGATATCAATCTTATGTTCCTTGATTAGACTGGTAGTGTGATATCAATCTTATGTTCCTTGATTAGATTAGACTGGTATATCAATCTTATGTTCCTTGATTAGATATCAATCTTATGTTCCTTGATTAGAGTGGTAGTGTGATATCAATCTTATGTTCCTTGATTAGACTGGTAGTGTGATATCAACCTTATGTTCCTTGATTAGAGTAGTGTGATATCAATCTTATGTTCCTTGATTAGATTAGTGTGATATCAATCTTATGTTCCTTGATTAGACTGGTAGTGTGATATCAATCTTATGTTCCTTGATTAGACTGGTAGTGTGATATCAATCTTATGTTCCTTGATTAGACTGGTAGTGTGATATCAATCTTATGTTCCTTGATTAGAGGTAGTGTGATATCAACCTTATGTTCCTTGATTAGACTGGTAGTGTGATATCAATCTTATGTTCCTTGATTAGACTGGTAGTGTGATATCAATCTTATGTTCCTTGATTAGACTGGTAGTGTGATATCAATCTTATGTTCCTTGATTAGACTGGTAGTGTGATATCAACCTTATGTTCCTTGATTAGACTGGTAGTGTGATATCAATCTTATGTTCCTTGATTAGAGTGGTAGTGATATCAATCTTATGTTCCTTGATTAGAGTGGTAGTGTGATATCAACCTTATGTTCCTTGATTAGACTGGTAGTGTGATATCAATCTTATGTTCCTTGATTAGAGTTGTAGTGTGATATCAATCTTATGTTCCTTGATTAGACTGGTAGTGTGATATCAATCTTATGTTCCTTGATTAGACTGGTAGTGTGATATCAATCTTATGTTCCTTGATTAGTTCTTATGTTCTTGATTAGAGTGGTAGTGATATCAACTTTATGTTCCTTGATTAGAGTGGTAGTGATATCAACTTTATGTTCCTTGATTAGAGTGGTAGTGATATCAACTTTAATTAGAGTGGTAGTAATATCAACTTTATGTTCCTTGATTAGAGTGGTAGTGATATCAACTTTATGTTCCTTGATTAGAGTGGTAGTGATATTAATCTTATGTTCCTTGATTAGAACAGTATTGATATCAACCTTATGTTCCTTGATTAGAGTGGTAGGGATATCAACCTGTGTCTTTTTTGTTTTTGTTTCACAGAGTGACTTGTACACGGGAGCCCTCTTTGTACAACAAGCTTTGAAATGGGATCTCTACCTGTCAATTATCATGTTGGTTCTGGCCACTGCCTTGCTGACTATTACAGGTATTACCTGCTTACCTACTTGTGTGGGCAAGGCTGCAATCCCTACTTGTGAGCGCAAGGCTGCAATCCCTACTTGTGAGGGCAAGGCTGCAATCCCTACTTGTGAGGGCAAGGCTGAAATCCCTACTTGTAAGGGCTAGGCTGCGATCCCTACTTGTTAGGGCAAGGCTGCAATCCCTACTTGTGAGGGCAAAGCTGCAATCCCTACTTGTGAGGCAAGGCTGCAATCCCTACTTGCGAGGGAAAGGCTGCAATCCCTACTTGTGAGGCAAGGCTGCAATTTTGTGAAGTTAAATAGTCGTCACACTGTGTTAAGATGTGAGTGTATTCTCGTTAGAGTGTGTGTGTCTGTGTGTATGGGTGTGTGTGTATATGTATGTGTTAGTCTGGGTGTGTGTCTGAATTGTGTATGTTGGTTGGAGGATAGGTGTTTGTGTGTTAGTGATTGTATGTGTGTGTGTGTGTGTGTGTGTGCGTGTGTGGTTTGTTAATATGTGTTTGACATTTAACTTATTCAAACATGGTTCTGACATTCCATACTCCTACATTTGTGAGTGTCTCGTTCGACATCACTATATTTCGCTTGGTGGCTTCCGTCTAGCTTTCACCATAAAGATTCCCGCAAGCGTCTTAGGGAACATCTTTCTCCCCAGCACAGTCAATTGTTTATGTAGCATTGTCCATTTTTAAGGGACTGGAATGCTGACATGGGACTGGAATGCTGACATGGGACTGGGATGCTGACATGGGACTGGAATGCTGACATGGGACTGGGATGCTGACATGGGACTGGAAAGCTGACATGGGACTGGGATGCTGACATGGGACTGGAATGCTGACATGGGACTGGAATGCTGACATGGGACTGGGATGCTGACATGAGACTGGGATGCTGACATGGGATCGGAATGCTGACATGGTACTGGAATGCTGACATGGTACTGGAATGCTGACATGGGACTGGGATGCTGACAAGGGACTGGAATGCTGACATGGGACTGGAATGCTGACATGGGACTGGAATACTGACATGGGACTGGGATGCTGACATGGGACTGGAAAGCTGACATGGTACTGGAATGCTGACATGGGACTGAAATGCTGACATGGGACCGGAATGCTGACATGGGACTGGAATGCTGACATGGGACCGGAATGCTGACATGGGACCGGAATGCTGACATGGGACTGGAATGCTGACATGGGACTGGAAAACTGACATGGGACTGGGATGCTGACATGGAATGCTGACATGGGACTGGAATGCTGACATGGAATGCTGACATGGAATGCTGACAAGGGACTGGAATGCTGACATGGGACTGGAATGCTGACATGGACTGGAATGCTGACATGGGACTGGGATGCTGACATGAAATGCTGACATGGGACTGGAATGCTGACATGGGACGGGAATGCTGACATGGAATGTTGACATTGAATACTGACAAGGGACTGGAATGCTGACATGGGACTGGAATGCCGACATGTAATGCTGACGTGGGACTGCAATGCTAACATGGGACTGGGATGCTGACATGGGACAGGGATGCTGACATGGAATGCTGACATGGGATTGCAATGCTGACATGGGATTGGGATGCTGACATGGAATGCTGACATGGAATGCTGACATGGGAATGGAATGCCGACATAGGACTGGATTGCTGACAAGGGACTGGGATACTGACATGGGCCTGGGATGCTGACATGGGATTGGAATGCTGACATGGGACTGGAATGCTGACATGGGACTGGAATGCTGACATGGGACTGGGATGCTGACATGGGATTGGAATGCTGACATGGGATTGGAATGCTGACATGGGATTGGGATGCTGACATGGAACTGGATTGCTGACATTATAATAGTTTACTGACATTAGAATAGATTACTGCCATTAGAAAAGATTACAGATACTAGAATAGAATACTGACATTAGAATATATTACTGACATTAGAATAGACTACTGACATTAGATTAGAATACTGACATTAGATTGGATTACTGACATTAGACTAGAATACTGACATTAGACTAGAATACTGACATTAGAATAGATTACTGACATTAGAATAGATTACTGACATTAGAATAGATTACTGACATTAGACTACATTACTGACATTAGAATAGATTAATGACATTAGACTGGATTACTGACATTAGACAGAATACTGACAGACTAGAATACTGACATGAGACTGGATTACTGACATTAGACTAGAATACTGATATTAGACAGAATACTGACATTACACTAGAATGCTGACATTAAACAGAATACTTACATTAGACTGAATACTGACATTAGACTGTATTACTGACATTAGACGGAATAGAATACTGACATTAGCCTTAGAATACTGACATCAGACTAGATTACTGACATTAGACTAGAATACTGACGTTAGACTAGAATACTGACATTAGACTAGAATACTGATATTAGACTAGAATACTGACATTAGACTAGAATACTGAAAGTAGACTAGAATACTGACATTACACGAGGACACTGACATTAGTCTAGTGTACTAACATTAGACTAGAATACTGACATTAGACTAGATTACTGACATCAGACTGGAATACTCACATTAGACTGGATTTCTGACATTTTACAGAATACTGACATTCCACTAGAACACTGACATTAGACTAGAATACTGACATTAGACTAGAATGCTGACATTAGACTAGAATACTGACATTAGACTAGAATACTGACATTAGACTAGAATACTGACATTAGACTAGAATACTGACATTAGACTAGAATACTGACATTAGACTAGAATGCTGACATTAGACTAGAATACTGACATTAGACTAGAATACTGACATTAGACTAGAATACTGACACTAGTCTAGAATGCTGACATTAGATTAGAATACTGACATTAAACTAGAATACTGACATTAGACTAGAATACTGATATTAGACAGAATACTGACATCAGACTAGAATACTGACATTAGACTAGAATAATGACATTATACTAGAATACTGACATTAGACTAGAATACTGACATCGGACTAGAATATTGACATTAGACAGAATACTGACATCAGACTAGAATACTGACATTAGATTGGAATATTGACATTAGACTGGAATACTGACATTAGACTGGAATACTGAATTAAACAGATTACTGACATTAGACTACAATACTGACATTAGATTAAAATACTGGCGTTAAACAAAATACTGACATTAGACTAGAATACTGACATTATCCTAGAATACTGACATTAGACTAGAATACTGACCTTAGACTAGAATACTGACATTATACTAGAATACTGACATTAGACTAGAATACTGACATCCAACTAGATTACTGACATTAGATTAGAATACTGACAATAGACTAGAATACTGACATTAAACATAATACTGACATTAGACTAGATAACTGACATCAGATTGAAATACTCACGTTAGACTGGATTTCTGACATTATACTAGAAAACTGACATTAGACAAGATTACTCACATTAGACTGTATTACTGACATTAAACTAGAATACTGACATTAGACTAGAATACTGACATTACACTGGAATACTCATATTAGACTAGAATACTGACATCAGACAAGAATACTGACATCAGACGTGAATACTGACATTAGACTAGAATACTGATATTAGACTAGCATAGTGCCATTAGACTAGAATACCGACATTAGACTAGAATACTGACATTAGACTAGAATACTGACATTAGACTGGATTACCGACATTAGACTTGATTACTGATATTAGACTAGAATACTGACATTAAACTAGAATACTGACGTTAAACAGAATACTGACTTTAGACTAGAATACTGACGTTAGACTAGAATACTGACATTAGACAGAATACAGACATTAAACAGAATACTGACATTATACAGGATTCCTGACATTAGACTAGAATACTGACATCAGACTAGAGTAATGACATCAGACTTGAATATGGACATTAAACTAGAATACTGACATTAGCCTAGAATACTGACATTAGAATTTAATACTGCCATTAGACTAGAATAGTGACTTTAGACTAGAATAGTGACATTAGACTAGATTACTGACATTAGACTAGAATACTGATATTAGACAAGAATACTGACATCAGACTAGATTACTGACATTAGATTAAAATACTGACATTAGATTAGAATAATGATATTAAACATAATACTGACATTAGACTAAAATTCTGACATTAGACTAGAATACTGACATTAGACTGGAATACTGAGATCAGACTACATTACTGACATTAGACTGGAATACTAACATTAGACTGAATACCGACATTAGACTGGAGTACTGACATTACATTGGAATACTGACATTAGAGTGAATACCGACATTAGACTGGAATACTGACATTAGACTGAATACCGACATTAGACTGGAGTACTGACATTAGACAGAATACTGACATCAGACTAGAATACTGACATTAGACTTGATTACTGACAGTAGAGTAGAATACTGACATTAGACTTGATAACTGACATCAGACTGGATTACTGACATTATACTGGATTACTGACATTAGACTGGATTACTGACATTAGATTAGATTACTGACATTAGACTAAAATAATGACATTAGACTCGAATACTAACATTAAATAGAATACTGACATCAGACTACAATACTGACATTAGACTGGAATACTTACATTAGATTGGATTACTGACATTAGACAGTATACTGACATTAGACTAGAATACTGACATTAGACAGAATACTGACCTTAGACTGTATTCCTGACATTAGACGAGAATACTGACATTAACCAGTATACTGACATTAGACTAGAATAATGACATTAGACTAGAATACTGACATTAGACTATAATACTGACATTAGACTAAAATACTGACGCTATACTAAAATATTGACATTAGACTAGAATACTGACATTAGACTAGAAAACTGACATTAGACTAGAATACTGACGCTATACTAAAATACTGACATTAGAATAGAATACTGACATCAGAATACACTACTGACATTAGACTAGAATACTGACATTAGACAAGATTATTGATATTAGACTAGAATACTGACATTAGACTAGAATACTGACATTAGACTAGAATACTGACATTAGACTACAATACGGTCATTAGACTGGAATACTGACATAAGACAGAATACCGACATTAGACTGGATTACTGAAATTAGACAGAATACTGACTTTAGACTACAATTCTGATATTAAACTAGAATACTGACATTAGCCTGGAATACTGACATTAGTCTGGAATACCGACATCAGACTGGATTACTGACATCAGACTAGAATACTGACATTAGACTAGATTACTGATATTAGACTAGAATACTGACATTAGACTAGAATACTGACATTACATTGGAATACTGACAATAGACTAGAATACTGACATCAGACAAGAATACTGACATCAGACGTGAATACTGACATTAGAATAGAGTACTGACATTTGACTAGAAAACTGTTATTAGACTAGAACACTGACATTAGACTAGAATAGTGCCACTAGACTAGAATACTGATATTAGACTAGAATACTGACATTAGACTAGAGTACTGACATTAGACTAGAATACTGACTTGATACTAGAATACTGACATTAGACTAGAATGCTGACATTACATTAGAATACTGACATTAGACAAGAATACTGACATTAGATTAGAATACTGACATTAAACAGAATACTTAAATCAGACTAGAATACTGACATCAGACTAGAATACTGACATTAGACTAGAATACTGACATTAGACTGGAATACTGACATTAGACTGGAATACTGACATTATGCTGAATTACTGACATTAGAGACAATAGTGATATTAGACTAGGATACTAACATTAGCCTAGAATACTGACATCAGACTACATTACTAACATTACACTAGAATACTGACATTAGAGAAGATTACTGACATTAGACTGTATTACTGACATTAGACTATAATAATGACATTAGACTAGAATACTGACATTAGACTAGAATACTGACATTACATTGGAATACTGACATTAGACTAGAATACTGACATCAGACAAGAATACTGACATCAGACGTGAATACAGACATTAGACTAGAGTACTGACATTAGACTACAATACTGATACTAGACTAGAACACTGACATTAGACTAGAATACTGACATTAGACCAAAATACTGACATTAGACTGGAATACTGAGATCAGACTACATTACTGACATTAGACTGGAATACTAACATTAGACTGAATACCGACATTAGACTGGAGTACTGATATTAGATTGGAATACTGACATTAGACTGAATACCGACATTACATTGGAATACTGACATTAGACTGGAGTACTGACATTAGACAGAATACTGACATCAGACTAGAATACTGACATTAGACTTGATTACTGACAGTAGAGTAGAATACTAACATTAGACTAGATAACTGACATCAGACTGGATTACTGACATTATACTGGATTACTGACATTAGACTGGATTACTGACATTAGACTAGATTACTGACATTAGACTAAAATAATGACATTAGACTAGAATACTAACATTAAAAAGAATAATGACATCGGACTACAATACTGACATTAGACTGGAATACTCACATTAGATTGGATTACTGACATTAGACAGTATACTGACATTAGACTAGAATACTGACATTAGACAGAATACTGACATTAGACTGCATTCCTGACATTAGACGAGAATACTGCCATTAACCAGAATACTGATATTAAACTAGAATAATGACATTAGACTAGAATACTGACATTAGACTATAATACTGACATTAGCATAGAATACTGACATCAGACTAGATTACTGACATAAGACTAGAATACTGACATTAGACTAGAATACTGACATTAGACTAGAATACTGACGCAATACTAAAGAAATGACATTAGACTAGAATACTGACATCAGACTACACTACTGACATTAGACTAGAATACTGACATTAGACTAGATTACTGGCATTAGACAGGATTATTGACATTAGACTAGAATACTGACATTAGGCTAGAATACTGACATTAGACTACAATACTGACATTAGACTGGAATACTAACATAAGATAGAATACCGACATTAGACTGGGTTACTGAAATTAGACAGAATACTGACTTTAGACTAGAATACTGATATTAAACTAGAATACCGAGATCAGACTGCATTACTGACATCAGACTAGAATACTGACATTAGACTAGAATACTGACATTACATTGGAATACTGACATTAGACTAGAATACTGACATCAGACAAGAATACTGACATCAGACGTGAATACTGACATTAGACTAGAGTACTGACATTAGACTAGAATACTGATATTAGACTAGTACACTGACATTGGACTAGAATAGTGCCATTAGACTAGAATATAGACATTAGTCTAGAATACTGACCTTAGACTAGAGTACTGACATTAGACTAGAATACTGACATTATACTAGAATACTGACATTAGACTAGAATACTGACATTATACTAGAATACTGACGTTAATCTAGAATGCTGACATTACATTAGAATACTGACATTAGACTAGAATACTGACATTAGATTAGAATACTGACATTAAACAGAATACTTAAATCAGACTAGAATACTGATATCAGACTAGAATACTGACATTAGACTAGAATACTGATATTAGACTGGAATACTGACATCAGAATTAGATTACTGACATTAGACTAGAATACTGACACTAGAAAGAATACTGACACTAGACAAGAATACTGACATTAGACTAGAACACTGAAATTAGACTAGAATACTGACATTAGACTGTATTACTGACATTAGACAGAATACTGACATTAGATTAGAATACTGACCTTAAACAGAATACTGACATTAGACAAGAAGACTGACATTAAAGTAGAATACTGACATTAGACTAGAATACTGACATTAGACTAGAATACTGAAATTAGCCAAGAATACTGATATCAGACTATATTACTGACATTAGACTAGTATACTTTCATTAGACTAGAATACTGACATTAAACAGAATACTGACATTAGACTGGAATACTGACATTATGCTGGATTACGGACATTAGAGACAGTAGTGACATTAGACTAGAATACTAACATTAGCCTAGAATAGTGACATCAGACTACATTACTAACATTACACTAGAATACTGACATTAGAGAAGATTACTGACATTAGACTGTATTACTGACATTAGACTAGAATACTGACATTAGACTAGAAAATGAAATTAGACTAGAATACTGACATTAGACTAGAATACTGACATTAGGCTGGAATACTGACATCAGCTTAAAATACTCACATTAGACTAGAATACTGATAATAGACTAGAATACTGACATTAGACTAGAATACTGACATTAGACTAGAACACTGACATTAGACTAGAATACTGACCTTAAACAGAATACTGACATTAGACAAGAAGACTGACATTAAACTAGAATACTGACATTAGACTAGAATACTGACATTAGACTAGAATACTGATATTAGCCTAGAATACTGATATCAGACTAGATTACTGAGATTAGACTAGAATACTGACATTAGACTAGAATACTGACATTAAACAGAATACTGACATTAGACTGGAATACTGACATTATACTGGATTACTGACATTAGAGAGAAAAGTGACATTAGACTAGAATACTGACCTTAGCCTAGAATACTGACATCAGACTACATTACTAACATTACACTAGAATACTGACATTAGAGAAGATTACGGACATTAGACTGTATTACTGACATTAGACTGGAATACTGACATTAGACTAGAATACTGACATTAAACTAGAATACTGACATTACATAGGAATACTGACATTAGACTAGAATACTGACATCACACAAGAATACTGACATCAGACGTGAATACTGACATTAGACTAGAGTACTGACATTAGACTAGAATACTGACATTAGACTAGAATACTGACATTATACTGGATTACTGACATTAGAGAGAATAGTTACATTGGACTAGAATACTAACATTGCCTAGAATACTGACATTACACTAGAATACTGACATTAGTCTAGAATACTGACATTAGACTAAAATACTGACATCAGACTACATTACTGACACTAGACTAGAATACTGACATTAGACTAGATGTCTGATATTAGACTGTATTACTGACATTAGACTAGAATATTGACATTAGACTCTATTACTGACATTAGACTAGAATACTGACATTGCACTGGAATACTGACATTAAACAGAATACTGACATTAGACTGAAATACTGACATTAGACTGAAATACTGACAATAGATAGAATACTGACATCAGACTAGAATACAGACATTATACTAGATCACTGACATCTGACTGGATTACTGACATTAGATTTCATTACTGACATTAAACTAGAATACTGACATTAGATTAGATTACTGACATCAGACTGGATTACTGACATTAGGTGGGATTACTGACATTAGACTAGAATACTGACATTAGACTAGAATACTGACATTAGACGAGAATACTGACATTAGACTAGAATACTCTCATTAAACAGAATACTGACATCAGACTACAATACTGACATTAGACTGAAATACTCACATTAGACTGGATTACTGAAATTGGACTAAAATACTCACTTTAAACGAAAATACTGACATTAAACAGAGTACTGACATTAGACAGAATACCGACATTAGACAGAATATTGACATTAGACTGGATTCCTGACATTAGACTAGAATACTGACATTAGACTGGAAGAGTGACATTAAACAGAATACTACCATTAAACAGAATACTGACATTAGATTAGAATACTAACATTAGAATATAATACTGACATTAGATTATAATACTGACATTAGACTAGATTACTGACATTAGACTAGAAAACGGACATTAGACTAGAATACTGACATTAGACTAGATTACTGACATTAGACTAGAATACTGACATTCGACTAGAATACTGACATTAGACTAGAATACTGACATTACAGTTGAATACTAACATTAGACTAGAAAACTGACATTAGACTAGAATACTGACATCAGACTAGATTACGGACACTAGACTGGAACACCGTCATTAAAGTATAATACTGACATCAGATTAGATTACTGATATTAGACTGTAATTCTGACAATTGACTGGAATACTGACATCAGACTAGAATATTGACATTAGAGTAGAATACTGACAATTGACTAGAATACTGGCATTAGACTAGAATACTGACATTAGACTACATTACAGACATTAGACTGGATTACTGACATTAGACAGAATACTGACATTAGAATAGAATACAGACATTAGACAGAATACTGACATTAGACTAGAATAGTGACATTAGACTAAAATACTCACATTAGACTAGAACACGCACATAAGACTAGAATACTGACATTAGACTCGATTACTGACATCATACAGAATACTGACATTAGACTCGAATACTGACATTAGACCGAATACTGACATTAGACAGAATACTGACATTAGACAAGAAGACTGACATTAGACTAGAATACTGACATTAGACTAAATTACTGACATTAGACTAGAATACTGACATTAGCATAGAATACTGACATCAGACTAGATTACTGACATAAGTTAGAATACTGACATTAGACTAGAATACTGACATTAAACAGTATACTGACATTACACTGGAGTACTGACATTAGACTGAATTAATGACATTAGACAGAATAGTGACATTAGACTAGAATACTAACATTAGACTAGAATACTGACATTAGACTAGAATACCGACATTAGATTAGATCACTGACATTAAACTAGAATAATGACATTAGACTAGAATACTGACATTAGATTGGAATACTGACATTAGACTAGAATACTGACATTACATTGGAATACTGACATTAGACTAGAATACTGACATCACACAAGAATACTGACATCAGATGTGAATAGTGACATTAGACTAGAGTACTGACGTTAGACTACAATATTGATATTAGACTAGAACACTGACATTAGACTAGAATACTGCCATTAGACTAGAATACTGACATTAGACTAGAATGCTGACATTAGACTAGAGTACTGACATTATACTAGAATACTGACATTAGACTAGAATACTGACATTAGACTAGAATGCTGACAATACACTAGAATACTGACATTAAGACAAGAATACTGAAATTAAACAGAATACTTAAATCAGACTAGAATACTGACATCAGACTAGAATACTGACATTAGACTAGAATAGTGACATTAGACTGGAATACTGACATCAAATTAGAATACCGACATTAGACTAGAATACTGACATTAGACTAGAATACTGACATTAGACAGAATACTGACATTAGATTAGAATATTGACCTTAAACAGAATACTGACATTAGACTAGAATACTGACAATAGACTAGAATACTAATATTAGTCTAGAATACTGATATCAGACTAGATTATTGACATTAGACTAGAACACTGACATTAGACTAGAATACTGACATTAAACAGAATACTGACATTAGACTGGAATACTGACATTAGACTAGTATACTGACATTAGACAGACCACTGACATTTGACTAGAATACTGACATTAGACTGGAATACTGACATTAGACTAGAATACTGACATTAAACAGAATACTGACATTAGACTAGAATACTGACGTTAGACTAGAATACTAATATTAGACTAGAATACTGACATTAAACAAAATACTGACATTAGACAGAATACTGACCTTAGACTGCCTTCCTGACATTAGACGAGAATACTGACTTTAACAAGAATACTGACATTAGACTAGAATAATGACATTAGATTAGAATACTGACATTAGACTATAATACTTACATTAGACTGGAATACTGACGCAATACTAAAATATTGACATTCGACTAGAATACTGACATCAGACTACACTACTGATGTTAGACTAGAATACTGACATTAGACTAGATTACTGGCATCAGACAGGATTATTGACATTAGACTAGAATACTGACATTGGACTAGAATACTGACATTAGACTACAATACTGACATTAGACAGAATACCGACATTAGACTGGATTACTGAAATTATACAGAATACTGACTTTAGACTAGAATACTGATATTAAACTAGAATACTGACATTAGCCTGCAATACTGACATTAGTCTTGAATACCGACATTAGACTGGATTACTGACATCAGACTAGAATACTGACATTAGAATAGATTACTGATATTAGACTAGAATAGTGACATTAAACAGAATACTGACATTAGACTGGAATACTGACATTAGACTAGTATACTGACATTAGACAGAACACTGACATTTGACTAGAATACTGACATTAGACTGGATTGCTGACATTAGGCTAGATTACTGACATTAGACTAGAATACTGACATTAGACTAGAATACTGACATTAGACTAGAATACTGACATTAGACTGGAATACTGACATTAGACTGGAATACTGACATTGGACTAGAATACTGACATTAGACTAGAATACCGACATTAGACTAGAATACTGACATTAGACTAGAATACTAACATTAGACTGGAATACTGACATTAGACTAGTATACTGACATTAGACAGAACACTGACATTTGACTAGAATACTGACAACATAGGCTGGAATACTGACATTAGACTAGAATACTGACATTAGACTAGAATACGGACATTAGACTAGAATAGTGACATTAGACTGGATTACAGACATTAGACTAGAATACTGACATTAAACTGGATTACTGACATTAGACTAAAATACTGACATTGGACTAGAATACTGACATTGGACTGAAATACTGACATCAGACTAGAATACTGACATTAGACTGGAATACTGACACTGGACTAGAATACTGACATTAGACTAGAATACTGACACTGGACTAGAATACTGACATTAGACTAGAATAATGACATTAGACAGAACACTGACATCAGACTAGAATACTCACATTAGACTGCAATACTGACATTAGACTGGATGACTGACATTAGACTAGAATACTGATATTAGACTAGAATACTGATATCAGACTAGAATACTGACATTAGGCTCGATTAATGACATTAGACTAGAATAGTGACATTAGACTGGATTACTGACATTAGACTAGAATACTGACATTAGACTAGAATACTGTAATTAGACAGAACACTGACATGAGACCAGAATACTGACATTAGAATGGAATACTGACATCAGACTAGAATGCTGACATTAGACTTGATTGCTGATATGAGACTGGATTACTGACATTAGACTGGATTACAGACATTAGACTAGATTACTGACATTAGACTAGAATACTGTCATTAGACTGGATTACTGACATTAGAATGAATTACAGACATTAGACTAGAATACTGACATTAGACTGGATTACTGACATTAGAATGGATTACTGACATTAGACTAGAATACTGACATTAGACTAGAATACTGACATTAGACAGAATACTGACATTAGACTGGATTACTGACATTAGAATGGATTACAGACATTAGAATGGATTACTGACATTAGAATGGATTACAGACATTAGACTAGAATACTGACATTAGACTAGAATACTGACATTAGACTAGAATACTGACATTAGACTAGAATACTGAGGCTATACTAAAATACTGATATTATACTAGAATACTGTAATTAGACTAGAATACTGACATTAGACTGGAATACTGACATTGGACTAGAATACTGACATTAGACTAGAATACCGACATTAGACTAAAATACTGACATTAGCCTAGAATACTGACATTAGACTAGAATACTGACATTAGACTAGTATACTGACATTAGACAGAACACTGACATTTGACAAGAATACTCTACATTAGACTGGAATACTGACATTAGACTGGATTACTGACATTGGACTAGAATATTGACATTAGACAGAATACTGACATTAGACTAGAATACTGACATTAGACTGGAATACTGACATTAGACTAGAATACTGACATTAGACTAAAATACCGACATTAGACTAGAATAGTGACATTAGACAGGATTACTGACATTAGACTAGAATACTGACATTAAACTGGATTACTGACATTAGACTAGAATACTGACATTGGACTAGAATACTGACATTGGACTGAAATACTGACATCAGACTAGAATACTGACATTAGACTGGATTATTGACATTAGACTAGATCAATGACATTCGACTGGATTGCTGACATTAGACTAGAACACTGACATTAGACTGGATTACTGACATTAGACTGGATTACTGACATTAGACTAGAATACTGACATTAAACAGAATACTGACATCAGACTAGACTACTGACATTAGACTGGAATACTGACCTTAGCATGGAATACTGACTTTAGACTGGAATACTGCATTAAACAGATTACTGACATTAGACTAGAATACTGACATTAGACTAAAATACTGACATTAGACAGAATACTGACATGAGACAGAATACAGACATTACACAGAATACTGACATTAGGCTGGATTGCGGACATTAGACTAGAATACAGACATCAGACTAGAATACTGACATCAGACTTGAATATTAACATTAGACTAGAATACTGACATTAGATTAGAATACTGACATTAGACTAGAATGCTGACAATAGACTAGAATACTGACATGAGAGTAGATTACTGACATTAGACTAGAATACTGACATTAGACTAAATTACTGACATTGGACTAGATTACTGACATTTGACTAGATTACTGACAATAAACCTGAATACTGACATTACACTGGAATAGTGACACTACACTAGAATACTGATATTGGACTAGATTACGGACATTAGACTAGAATACTGACATGAGACTAGATTACTGACATTACACTAGATTACTGACAATGGACTAGATTGCTGACATTGGACTAAATTACTGACATTGGACTATATTACTGATATTAGACTGGAATATTGACATTAGACTCGATTACTGACATTAGACTAGATTACTGACATTGGACTGGAATACTGACATTAGGCTAGCTTACTGACAGTAGACTAGATTATTGACATTAGACTGGAATACTGACACTTAGACTAGAATACTGACATTAAACAGAATACTGACATTAGACTGGATTACTGACATTAGACTGGAATACTGACATTAGACTAGAATACTCACATTAGACTAGAATACAGACATTAAACAGAATACTGCCATTAGAATGGATTACTGACATTAGGCTATAATACTGACATTACACTAGAACACTGACATTAGACTAGAATACTGACATTAAACAGAAAAACTGACATTAGACTGGATTACAGACATTAGACTAGAATACTGACATTGGACTAGAATACTGACATTGGACTGAAATACTGACATTAGACTGGAATACTGACACTGGACTAGAATACTGACATTAGACTAGAATACTGACATAAGACTAGAATGCTGTCATTAGACTAGAATACTGACATTAGACAGAACACTGACATCAGACTAGAATACTCACATTAGACTGCAATACTGACATTAGACTGGATGACTGACATTAGACTAGAATACTGATATTAGACTAGAATACTGATATCAGACTAGAATACTGACATTAGTCTCGATTACTGACATTAGACTAGAATAGTGACATTAGACTGGATTACTGACATTAGACTAGAATACTGACATTAGACTAGAATACTGTAATTAGACAGAACACTGACATGAGACCAGAATACTGACATTAGAATGGAATACTGACATCAGACTAGAATGCTGACATTAGACTTGATTGCTGATATGAGACTGGATTACTGACATTAGACTGGATTACAGACATTAGACTAGATTACTGACATTAGACTAGAATACTGTCATTAGACTGGATTACTGACATTAGAATGGATTACAGACATTAGACTAGAATACTGACATTAGACTGGATTACTGACATTAGAATGGATTACTGACATTAGACTAGAATACTGACATTAGACTAGAATACTGACATTAGACAGAATACTGACATTAGACTGGATTACTGACATTAGAATGGATTACAGACATTAGAATGGAATACTGACATTAGAATGGATTACAGACATTAGACTAGAATACTGACATTAGACTAGAATACTGACATTAGACTAGAATACTGACATTAGAATGGATTACTGACATTAGAATGGATTACTGACATTAGAATGGATTACTGACATTAGAATGGATTACTGACATTAGAATGGATTACTGACATTAGAATGGATTACTGACATTAGAATGGATTACTGACATTAGACTAGAACACTGACATTAGACTAGATTACTGACATTAGAATGGATTACTGACATTAGAATGGATTACTGACATTAGACTAGAATACTGACATTAGACTAGATTACGCACATTAGAATGGATTACTGACATTAGACTAGAATACTGACATTAGACTAGAATACTGACATTAGACTAGATTACTGACATTAGAATGGATTACTGACATTAGACTAGAATACTGACATTAGACTAGAATACTGACATTAGACTAGAATACTGACATTAGACTAGAATACTGACATTAGACTAGAATACTGACATTAGACAGAATACTGACATTAGAGTGGATTACTGACATTAGAATGGATTACTGACATTAGACTAGAATACTGACATTAGACTAGAATACTGACATTAGACTAGAATACTGACATTAGAATAGAATACCGACATTAGACTGAATTACTGACATTAGACTGGAATACTGACATTAGACTAGAATACTGACAATAGACTGGATTACTGACATTAGAATGGATTACTGATATTAGACTAGAATACTAACATTAGGCTAGAATACTGACATTAGACTAGAATACTGACATTAGACTGGATTACTGACATTAGAATGGATTACTGATATTAGACTAGAATACTGATATTAGACTAGAATACTGATATTAGACTATAATACTGACATTAGACTGGAACACCGACATTAGAGTATAATACTGACATTAGACTAGATTACTGACATTAGACTAGAAAACGGACATTAGACTAGAATACTGACATTAGACTAGATTACTGACATTAGACTAGAATACTGACATTCGACTAGAATACTGACATTAGACTAAAATACTGACATTAGAGAATACTACTGACATTAGACTTGAATACTAACATTAGACTAAAAACTGACATTAGACTAGAATACTGACATCAGACTAGATTACGGACATTAGACTGGAACACCGACATTAGAGTATAATACTGACATCAGATTAGATTACTGATATTAGACTGTAATTCTGACAATTGACTGGAATACTGACATCAGACTAGAATATTGACATTAGAGTAGAATACTGACAATTGACTAGAATACGGACATTAGACTAGAATACTGACATTAGACTACAATACTGACATTATACTGGATTACTGACATTAAACAGAATACTGACAGTAGAATAGAATACAGACATTAGACAGAATACTGACATTAGACTAGAATAGTGACATTAGACTAAAATACTGACATTAGACTAGAACACGGACATTAGACTAGAATACTGACATTAGACTCGATTACTGACATCATACAGAATACTGACAATAGACTCGAATACTGACATTAGACCGAATACTGACATTAGACAGAATACTGACATTAGACTAGAATACTAACATTAGACTAGAATACTGACATTAGACAGAATACTGACATTAGACAGAACATTAACATTAGACTGGATTCCTGCCATTAGACTAGAATACAGACATCAGACTAGAATACTGACATCAGACTTGAATACATTAGATTAGAACATTGACAGTAGACCAGAATACTGACATTAGACTGGATTACTGACATTAGACTAGATTACTAACATTGGACTAGATTACTGACATTGGACTGGAATATTGACATTACACTAGATAAATGACATTCGACTAGATTACTAACATTGGACTAGATTACTGACATTAGACTGGAATATTGACATTAGACTAGATAACTGACATTAGACTAGATTACGGCCATTGGACTGGAATACCGACATTAGAGTGGATTACTGACATTAGACTAAATACCCCCATTAGATTAGAATACTGAAATTAGACGGAATTGTTGACATTAGACTAGAATATTAACTTTACATTGGAATACTCACATTAAACAAAATACTGACATTAGACTGGAATACTGACATTAGACTAGAATACTGACATTAGACTGGAATATCTGACATTAGACTGGAATACTGACATTAGCCTGGAATACTGACATTAGACTGAATACCGACATTACACTGGAGTACTGAGATTTGACAGAATACTGACATCAGACTATAATACTGACATTAGACTAGATTACTGACATCAGACTGGATTACTGATATTAGACTTGATTACTGACATTAGACTAGAATACTGACATTAGACTAAATTACTGACATTAGACTAAATTACTGACATTAGACTAGATTACTGACATTAGACTGGAATACTGACATTTAGACTAGAATATTGACATTAAACAGAATACTGACATTAGACTGGATTACTGACATTAGACTGAAATTATGACATTACACTAGAATACTGACATTAGACTAGAATACTGACATTAAACAGAAAACTGCATTAGGCTAGAATACTGCCATTAGACTAGAATACTGACATTAGACATGATTGCTGACATCAGGCTAGAATACTGACATTAGACTAGAATACTGACATTAAACAGAATACTGACATTAGACTGGAATACTGACATTAGACTGGAATACTGACATTAGACTGGAATATCTGACATTAGACTGGAATACTGACATTAGACTGGAATACTGACATTAGACTGGAATATCTGACATTAGACTGGAATACTGACATTAGACTGGACTACTGACATTAGAATGAATACCGACATTACACTGGAGTACTGAGATTTGACAGAATACTGACATTAGACTAGATTACTGACATCAGACTGGATTACTGATATTAGAATGGATGACTGACATTAGGCTGGAATACTGACATTAGACTAGAATACTGACATTAAACTAGAATACTGACATTACACTGGATTACTGATATTGGAATGGATTACTGACAGTAGACTAGAATACTGACATTAAACATAATACTGACATCAGACTAGAATACTGACATTAGACACAATACTGACATCAAACTAGAATACTGACATTAAACATAATACTGACATCAGACTAGAATACTGACATTAAACATAATACTGACATTAGACTAGAACACTGACATCAGACTAGAATACTGACATTAAACATAATACTGACATTAGACTAGAATACTGACATTAAACATAATACTGACATTAGACTAGAATACTGACATTAAACATAATACTGATATTAGGCTAGAATACTGACATTAGACTAGAATACTGACATTAGACTAGAATACTGACATTAGACTAGAATACTGACATTAGAATGGATTACTGACATTAGACTGGAATACTGACATTAGACTAGAATACTGACATTAGACTAGAATACTGACATTAGACTAGAATACTGACATTCGACTAGAATACCGACATTAGACTAGAATACTGACATTAGACTAGAATACTGACATTAGAATGGATTACTGCCATTTGACTGGAATACTGACATTAGACTAGAATACTGACATTACACAGAATATTGACATTAGACTAGATTACTGACATTAGACTAGAACACTGACATTAGACTAGAACACTGACATTACACAGAATATTGACATTAGACTAGAATACTGACATTAGACTAGAACACTGACATTACACAGAATATTGACATTAGACTAGATTACTGACATGAGACTAGAACACTGACATTACACAGAATATTGACATTAGACTAGATTACTGACATGAGACTAGAACACTGACATTATACAGAATATTGACATTAGACTAGATTACTGACATGAGACTGGAATACTGACATTAGACTAAAATACTGACTTTAGACTGGATTACTGACATTAGACTGGATTACTGACATTAGACTAGAATACTGACGTTAGACTAGAATACTGACATAGACTAGAACACTGACATTAAACAGAATACTGACATTAGACTGGATTACTGACATTAGACTAGAATAATGATATTAGACTAGAATACTGACATTAAACAGAATGCTGACATTAGATGGATTGCTAATATTAGACTAGAATACTGACATTAGAGTAGAATACTGACATTAAACAGAATACTGACATTAGACTGGATTGCTGACATTAGGCTAGAATACTGACATTAGACTAGAATACTGACATTAGCCTGAATTCCTGACATTAGACTAGAATACTGACATTAGACAGAATACTGACATTAGACTAGATTACTAACATTAGACTGGAATACTGACATTAGACTAGAATAGTGACATTAGACTGGATTATTGACATTGGACTGGAATACAGACATTAGACTAGAATACGGGCATTGGACTAGATTACTCACATTAGACCAGAATACTGACATTACACTAGAATACTGACATTGGATTAGATTACTGACATTAGACTAGAATAATGATATTAGACTAAAATATTGACATCAGATTAGATTAATGACATTAGACTAGAATACTGACATTAGACTACATTACTGACATTGGATTGGATTACTGACATTAGACTATAATACGGACATTAAACTGGAATATTGATATTATACAGAATACTGAGATTAGACTGGAATACTGACATTAGACAGAATACTGATATTAGACTGGAATACTGACATTAGAGAGAATACTGATATTAGACTGGATTACTCACATTAGCCTAGAATAGTGACATTAGACTAACATTCTGACATTAGACTAGAATAATGACATTAGACTAACATTCTGACATTAGACTAGAATAATGACATTAGACTAACATTCTGACATTAGCCTAGAATAATGACATTAGAGTAACATTCTGACATTAGACTAGAATAGTGACATTAGACTAACATTCTGACATTAGCCTAGAATAGTGACATTAGACTAACATTCTGACATTAGACTAGAATAGTGACATTAGACTAACATTCTGAGATTAGACTAGAATAATGACATTAGACTAACATTCTGACATTAGACTGGAATACTGACATTAGACTAGATTACTGACATTAGACTAGAATAGTGACATTAGACTAACATTCTGACATTAGACTAGAATAATGACATTAGACTAACATTCTGACATTAGACTAGAATAGTGACATTAGACTAACATTCTGACATTAGACTAGAATAATGACCTTAGACTAACATTCTGACATTAGACTAGAATAGTGACATTAGACTAACATTCTGACTTTAGACAGGAATACTGACATTAGACTGCAATACTGACATTAGACTAGATTACTGACATTAGACTAGATTACTGACATTAGACTGGAATACTGACATTTAGATTAGCATACTAACATCAAACAGAATACTGACATTAGCCTAGAATACTAACATTAGACTGGATTACTGACATTAGACTGGAATTATGACATTAGACTAGAATACTGACATTAGACTAGAATGCTAACATTAAACAGAATACTGACATTAGACTGGATTACTGACATTAGACTAGAATACTGACATTAAACTAGAATACTGACATTAGACTAGAATACTGACATTACACTAGAATACTGACATTAGACTAGAATACTGGCAATAGACTAGAATACATATATTAGACTAGAATACTGATATCAGACTAGAATACTGACATTAGACAGAATACTGACATTAGACAGAATACTGACATTAGACTAGAATACTGACATTAGACTAGAATACTGAGGTTAGACAGGATACTGACATTAGACTGGAATACTGACATTAGACAGAATACTGACATTACACTGAAATACTGACATTAGACGGAATATTGATATTAGACTAGATTACTGACATTAGATAGAATACTGACAGTAGACTAGAATAGTGACATTTGAATACAATTCTGACATTAGCAGGGAATACTGACCCTAGACTAGAATACTGACATTAGAGTAGAATACTGACATTAGCCTAGAATACTGACAGCAGACTAGAATACTGACATTAGATCGAATACTGACATTAAACTGGAATAGTGACATTAGACTGGATTACTGACATTAGACTGGAATACTGACATTAGACTAGAATACTGACATTAGACTAGAATACTGACATCAGACTAGAATACTGACATTAGACAGAATACTGACATTAGACTAGAATACTGACATTAGACTGGAATACTGACAATAGACTGGAATACTGACATTAGACTGGAATACTGACATTAGACTGGATTACTGACATTAGACTGGAATACTAAAAATAAGACTGGATTACTGACATTAGACTGGAATACTGACATTAGACTGGAATACTGACATTAGGCTGGATTGATGACATTAGACTGGAATACTGACAGCAGACTAGAATACTGACATTAGACTTGAATACTGACATTATACTGGAATAATGACATTAGACTGGATTACTGACATTAGACTGGAATACTGACTTTAGACTAGAATACTGACATTAGACTGGATTACTGACATTAGACTGGAATACTGACATTAGACTGGATTACTGACATTAGACTGGAATAATGACATTAGACTGGATTACTGACATTAGACTGGAATAATGACTTTATACTAGAATACTGACATTAGACTGGATTACTGACATTAGACTGGAATACTAAAATAAGACTGGATTACTGACATTAGACTGGAATACTGACATTAGACTGGAATACTGACATTAGGCTGGATTGCTGACATTAGACTGGAATACTGACATTAGACTGGATTACTGACATTAGACTGGAATAATGACTTTATACTAGAATTCTGACATTAGACTGGATTACTGACATTAGACTGGAATACTAAAAATAAGACTGGATTACTGACATTAGACTGGAATTCTGACATTAGACTGGAATACTGACATTAGGCTGAATTGCTGACATTAGACTGGAATACTGACAGCAGACTAGAATACTGACATTAGACTGGATTACTGACATTAGACTGGAATAATGACATTAGACTGGAATACTGACAGCAGACTAGAATACTGACATTAGACTTGAATACTGACATTAGACTGGAATAATGACATTAGACTGGATTACTGACATTAGACTGGAATACTGACTTTAGACTAGAATACTGACATTAGACTGGAATACTGACATTAGATTGGATTACTCACATCAGACTAGAATACTGACATTAGACTGGGATACTGACATTAGACAGAATACTGACATTAGACTGAATTACTGACATTAGACTGGATTGCTGATATTAAACTGGATTACTGACATTATACTAGATTACTGACATTAGATAGAATACTGACCTTTTGGCCTGTTCCTTCTCCATAGAAGTATGATAATGACGTCTGGCCTGTTCCCTCGCCATAGAAATATGATAATACCGTCTGACCTGTTCCTTCCCCATAGAAATATAATAATCCCAACTAGCCTGTTCCCTCCCCATAGAAATATCATAATTCCATCTGGCCTGTTCCCTCGCCACAGAAATATGACAATTCCATCTGGCCTGTTCCCTCCCCATAGAAATATGACAATTCCATCTGACCTGTTCCCTCCCCATAGAAATATGATAATTCCGTCTAGTCTGTTTCCTCCCCATAGAAATATGATAATTACGTCTGACCTGTTCCTTCCCATAGAAATATGATAATGCCGTCTGACCTGTTCCCTCCCCATAGAAATATGATAATGCCGTCTGGCCTGTTTCCTCCCAATAGAAATAGGATAATTCCGTCTGGCCTGTTCCCTTCCCATAGAAATATGACAATTCCATCTGGCCTGTTCCTTCCCCATAGAAATTTGATAATTCCGTCTGGCCTGTATCCTCCCCATAGAAACATGACAATTCCGTCTAGCCTGTTCCCTCCCCATAAAAATATGACAATTCCGTCTGCCCTGTTCCCTCCCCATAGAAATATGATAATTCCGTCTGGCCTGTTCCCTCCCCATAGAAATATGATAATTCCGTCTGGCTTGTTTCCTCCCCATAGAAATATGATAATGCCGTCTGGCCTGTTCCCTCCCCATAGAAACATGACAATTCCGTCTAGCCTGTTCCCTCCCCATAAAAATATGACAATTCCGTCTGCCCTGTTCCCTCCCCATAGAAATATGATAATTCCGTCTGGCCTGTTCCCTCCCCATAGAAATATGATAATTCCGTCTGGCCTGTTCCCTCCCCATAGAAATATGATAATTCCGTCTGGCCTGTTCCCTGCCCATAGAAATATGATAATGCAGTCTGGCCTGTTCCCTCCCCATAGAAATATGATAATTCCGTCTGGCCTGTTCCCTCCCCATAGAAATATGATAATTCCGTCTGGCCTGTTCCCTCGCCGCGGTCCAAGTGAATTTAGAACTGAAGGGAAATCAGCTGCGCTCAGGCCAAGGCGAATAATATTGTTGTTTTTCGAGTGACGTGAATGGCCACCGGCGGTTTTGTGGCAGGATAAAAGATGCAACTTAAAAAAAACACATTCTGGCTAAGGGGAGGGAGAAGGAGAAGGAAAAGGAGAAGGACTAGATGAAGGAGAAAGAGAAGGAGAAGGAGAAAAGGTTATTATAACTCCCACTATATCATGATATATTTGCCCTCTACCCTTTTCTTTTTTTGTGGGATGTGTCCCCTCTCATCTCTTCCCCACAAGGCGGCTTGACTGCTGTCATCTATACAGACACACTACAGGCGATTCTGATGGTAGGTGGAGCCTTGTACCTGATGGGAAAAGGTGAGTTAATATTTCTCCAGTCCATGACAGGTTGTTGAGGTAAAGATCCTCCTACTATTATTAAGTCCGTACTCATTAGCACAAGTTAATGTGACGTGGCAAAACTTTTGTTAGGTGTTTCTATTCTTGTCTCCAACGAACTTGTAAACGTCAAGTATAAGTGCCGGCTGTCCTGCCATTACTTGTAAACGTCAAGTATAAGTGCCGGCTGTCATGCCATTACTGTAAACGTCAAGTTTAAGTACCGGCTGTCATGCCATTACTTGTAAACGTCAAGTATAAGTACCGGCTGTCATGCCATTACTTGTAAACGTCAAGTATAAGTGCCGGCTGTCATGCCATTACTGTAAACGTCAAGTATAAGTGCCGGCTGTCATGCCATTACTGTAAACGTCAAGTATAAGTACCGGCTGTCATGCCATTACTGTAAACGTCAAGTATAAGTACCGGCTGTCATGCCATTACTGTAAACGTCAAGTATAAGTGCCGGCTGTCCTGCCATGTGAAACGGGGTGTCATAGTTGCAAATGACTGTGAAAAGTGGTGTCTTAGTAGTAAGTGACTGTTAAACGTGAAGTCTTAATAGTAAGTGACTGTGAAAAGTGGTGTCTTAGTAGTAAGTGACTGCGAAACGTGATGTCTTAGTAGTAAGTGACTGTGAAACGTGGTGTCTTAGTAGTAATTGACTGTGAAACGTGGTGTCTTAGTAGTAAGTGACTGTGAAACGTGGTGTATGAGTAGTAATTGACTGTGAAACGTGGTGTCTTAGTAGTAAGTGACTGTGAAACGTGGTGTCTTAGTAGTAGATGACTGTGAAACGTGGTGTCTGAGTAGTAAGTGACTGTGAAACGTGATGTCTTTGTAGCAATTCACTGTGAAACGTGATGTCTTAGTAGTAAGTGACTGTGAAAAGAGGTGTCTTACGAGTCGGTGACTGTGAAACGTGATGTCTTAGTAGTAAGTGACTGTTAAACGTGGTGTCTTAGTAGTAAGTGACTGTGAAACGTGATGTCTTAGTAGCAAGTGACTGTGAAACGTGTTGTCTTAGTAGAAAGTGACTGTGAAACGTGATGTCTTAGTAGTAAGTGACTGTGAAACGTGTTGTCTTAGTAGTAAGTGACTGTGAAACGTGGTGTCTTAGTAGTAAGTGACTGTGAAACGTGGTGTCTTAGTAGTAAGTGACTGTGAAAAGTTGTGTCTTAGTAGTAAGTGACTGTGAAACGTGATGTCTTAGTAGTAAGTGACTGTGAAACGTGATGTCTTAATAGTAAGTGACTGTGAAACGGGGTGTCATAGTTGCAAATGACTGTGAAAAGTGGTGTCTTAGTAGTAAGTGACTGTTAAACGTGAAGTCTTAATAGTACGTGACTGTGAAAAGTGGTGTCTTAGTAGTAAGTGACTGCGAAACGTGATGTCTTAGTAGTAAGTGACTGTGAAACGTGATGTCTTAGTAGTAAGTGACTGTGAAACGTGATGTCTTAGTAGTTAGTGACTTTGAATAAACTCTAGCGTATGATGGCAAATTTAGACAAATAAACTCTAGTGTATTATTGCATCTTTAAACAAATAAACTCTAGTGTATTATGGCAAATTTAGACAATTGAACTCTAGCGTGTTAAGGATAATATAGACAAATAGACTGTAGCATATTATAGCTAATTTAGATAAATAAACTCTAGCGTATTATGGAAAATTTAGACAAATAAACTTTAGCGTATTATGGCAAATTTAAATAAATAAACTCTAACGTATTATGGCAAATTTAAACAAATAAACTCTAGCACATAATGGCAAATTTAGACAAATAAACTCTAGCGTCTTATGCCAAATTTAGACAAATAAACTCTAGTGTATTATGGCAAATTTAGACAGACAAATTTCCGACCGGAGCTCTAGCGTACTATTTTAGAATGTCTTTTGTCTGCCTAGGAAATGCACACTTGTTGTTCTCATTAGCATCTCTTTTCATGTCGTTCCTTTGCAATGTCTTTTGTCTGCTTTATGAAATACACACTTTTTCTCATTAGCATCTCTTTCATATCGTTCATTTGCAATGTCTTTTGCCTGCCTTATAAAATGCACACTTGTTGTCTTTAGCCTGTCTTTTCATCCTGTTCCTTTGCAATGTTTTTTGTCTCCCTTATGAAATAGACACTTGTTCTCTTTAGCATGTCTTTTCATCCTGTTCCTTTGCAATGTCTTTTGCCTGCCTCATGAAATGCACGCTTGTTGTCTTTAGCATGTCTTTTCATCTCGTTCCTTTGCAATGTCTTTTGTCTCCCTTATGAAATAGACACTTGTTCTCTTTAGCATGTCTTTTCATCCTGTTCCTTTGCAATGTCTTTTGTCTGCATAGGAAATGCACAGTTGTTATCTTTAGCATCTCCTTTCATCTCGTTCTTCAGGTCTTTACGAGATAGGAGGTTTCAGCGGTTTGTTGGAGAAGTACCCCCAGGCCGTACCCACCAACGTGTCTGCCATAGTACCAAACACCACGTGCCACTATCCGGACAAAATGGCTTTTAAAATGCTACGGTAAGGAGACAGTAGAGCTGGACACCGAGATCCAAAATTGGTCGTTACTTCTTGAGCATGCTACTAAGCCGGATATTTTGGGTAGACAGTAGGCTATTCTGTTTCATGTCATTGTTTTACCTATGGGGTAGACAGTAGACTAGTCTGTTTCATGTCATTGTTTTACCTAGTGGGTACACAGTAGACTAGTTTGTTTCATGTTATGTTTTACCTAGGGGTAGACAGTAGATTAGTCTGTTTTATGTCATTGTTTTACCTAGTGGGTACACAGTAGACTAGTTTGTTTCATGTTATGTTTTACCTAGGGGTAGACAGTAGACTAGTCTGTTTCATGATATTGTTTTACCTAGGGGGTAGACAGTAGACTAGTCTGTTTCATGTTATTGTTTTACCTATGGGGTAGACAGTAGACTAGTCTGTTTCATGTTATTGTTTTACCTAGGGGTAGACAGTAGACTAGCCTGTTTCATGTTATTATTTTGTCTTGTGGGTAGACAGTAGGCTAGTCTGTTTCATGTTATTGTTTTACATGGTGAGAAGACAGTACGCTAGTCTTTTTCATGTTATTGTTTTACTTGGTAAGAAGAGAGTAGGCTAGTCTGTTTCATGTTATTGTTTTGTCTTGTGGGTAGACAGGAGGCTAGTCTGTTTCATGTTATTGTTGTACCTGGTAAGAAGACAGTAGATTAGTCTGTTTCATGTTATTGTTTTGTCTGGTGAGTAGACAGTAGTCTAGTCTGTTTCATGTTATTGTTTTACCTGGTTGGTAGACAGTAGTCTAGTCTGTTTCATGTTATTGTTTTACCTGTTGGGTAGACAGTAGTCTAGTCTGTTTCATGTTATTGTTTTACCTGCTGGGTAGACATTAGGCTAGTCTGTTTCATGTTATTGTTTTGTCCGGTGAACAGACAGTAGACTAGTCTGTTTCATGTTATTGTTTTGTCTGGTGAACAGACAGTAGACTAGTCTGTTTCATGTTATTCTTGTTCCTGGTTGGTATAGACAGTAGGCAAGTCTGTTATTGTTTTGCCTAGCGGGTAGACAGTAGGCTAGTCTGTTTCATGTTATTGTTTTGCCCAGTGGGCAGAGAGTAGACTTGTCTGTTTCATGTTATTGTTTTGCCTAGTGTGTAGACAGTTAGCTGATCTGTTTTATGTTATTGCTTTGCCTCGTGGATAGATAGTAGGCTAGTCTGTTTCATGTTATTGGTTTACCTGGTGGGCAGACACTTAGCTAATCTGTTTCATGTTATTGTTTTACCTGGTGAGAAGACAGTAGGCTAGTCTGTTTCATGTTATTGTTTTGCCTGTGGGCAGACAGTTAGCTATTCTGTTTCATGTTATTGTTTTACCTGGTGGGCAGACAGTTAGCTAATCTGTTTCATGTTATTGTTTTACCTGGTGAGAAGACAGTAGGCTAGTCTGTTTCATGTTATTGTTTTGCCTAGTGGGCAGACAGTTAGCTATTCTGTTTCATGTTATTGTTTTGCCTAGTGGGCAGACAGTTAGCTATTCTGTTTCATGTTATTTTTTTGCCTAGTGGGCAGACAGTTAGCTATTCTGTTTCATGTTATTGTTTTGCCTAGTGGGCAGACAGTTAGCTATTCTGTTTCATGTTATTGTTTTGCCTATTGGGTAGACAGTAGGGTAGTCTGTTTCATGTTATTGTTTTACCTATTTGACAGACAGTAGGCTAGTTTGTTTCATGTTATTGTTTTATCTGGTGGGCAGACAGTAAGCTAGTCTGTTTCATGTTATTGTGTGCCTGGTGGGCAGACAGTTAGCTAGTCTGTTTCATGTTATTGTTTTACGTGTTTGACAGACAATAGGCTAGTCTGTTTCATGTTATTGTTTTACCTGGTGGGCAGACAGTAGGCTAGTCTGTTTCATGTTATTGTTTTGCCTGGTTGGCAGACAGTAAGGTAGTTTGTTTCAAGTTATTGTTTTGTGTGGTGGGCAGACACTAGGCTGGTCTGTTTCATGTTATTGTTTTGCCCGGTTGGCAGACAGTAGGCTAGTCTGTTTCATGTTATTGTTTAGCCTGGTGGGCAGACAGTAGTCTAGTCTGTTTCATGTTATTATTTTGCCTGGCGGGTAGACAGTAGACTAGTCTGTTTCATGTTATTATTTTGCCTGGCGGGCAGACAGTAGACTAGTCTGTTTCATGTTATTGTTTTGCCTGGCGGGCAGACAGTAGACTAGTCTGTTTCATGTTATTGTTTTACCTGGCGGGAAGACAGTAGGCTAGTCTGTTTCATGTTATTGTTTTGCCTGGCGGGAAGCCTAGTCTTCAGTTGATTGCTTAGCCTAGTGGGCAGACAGTAGAGTTTGTCTTTGTCAGGATTTAGATTGCATAGCGGGTATTCCCTATATTTCTGCTTTGATTGATTGGCTGTGGTCGATGTCCGCCAGGCTTTTATCGATTGATTTAAATTTGAAACTGTCCTATGTCAGCCTCTCAACCAAGGGATGTTCGATTGTTTTAATTTCGAAACTGTTCCATATCAGCCTCTCAACCAAGGGATTATCGATTGTTTTAATTTCGAAACCGTTTCCTATTTTCCTCTTCAGCAAGGCATTGTCGATGATTCTAAGTTCGATACGGTTTCATATCAGCCTCTTCCGCAAGGCATTGTCAATAGTTCAAAGTTCAATACTGTTTGATATTAGCCTCTTCAGCAAGGCATTGTCGATGCTTCTCTCTGTCGTCAAAGTAGTGAATATTCTAAGTTCTAAGTTCCATACTGTTTCATATCAGCCTCTTCAGCAAGGCATTGTCGATGCTTCTCTCTGTCGTCAGAGTAGATATATTCAGGGTTTTAAGTTCCATAACCCTATTTCAGTCTTTCATGGTTCTAAGTTCCATAACCCTATTTCAGTCTTCCATTGTTCTAAGTTCCATAACCCTATTTCAGTCTTTCATGGTTCTAAGTTCCATACCCCTATTTCAGTCTTTCATGGTTCTAAGTTCCATTCCCCTATTTCAGTCTTTCATCGTTCTAAGTTCCATAACCCTATTTCAGTCTTTCATGGTTCTAAGTTCCATACCCCTATTTCAGTCTTTCATGGTTCTAAGTTCTATTCACCTATTTCAGCTCTTCAGGCAAGTGGAAACTGCTGGTTCCGATTTGCAACCGCGGATCCATTTCAACCTCTAAAGAAATGGATCATCGATTGTGCAAAATTTAAACAATGTCACATTTAAGGCTATCTAACGACTGATTGCTGGTACTTCCAACCCATAAAATATGGTTCAATGTTACGAACTATGCCCTATTTCGGCCTTTCAACAAATTGATTTTTGATTGTTTAAACTGTCAAACTATGTCCTATTTCAGTCTTTCAGCTAGTCATTATCAATGGTTCCATTATCAAAACTCATCTTATTTCAATTGTTAAAGAAGTCATTATCGATAATTCCATCATACAAACTGGGTCGTGTTTAACCTAACAAGGAGAATCATTATCGTTGGTTTTAAATTCCCAACTGTGTCCTATTTAACCTAATAAGGAGACTCATTATCGTTGGTTTTAAATTCCAAACTTTGTCCTATTCAACCTAATAAGGAGAGCCATTATCGTTGGTTCTAAATTCCAAACTTTATCCTATTTAACCTATAAGGAGAGCCATTATCGTTGGTTCTAAATTCCAAACTTTATCCTATTTAACCTATAAGGAGAGCCATTATCGTTGGTCCTAAATTCCAAACTTTGTCCTATTCAACCTAATAAGGAGAGCCATTATCTTTGGTTCTAAATTCCAAACTTTGTCCTATTGAACCTCTAAAGAGATTCATTATCGTTGGTCCTCAATTTCAAACTTTGTCCTATTGAACCTCTAAAGAGAGTCATTACCGTTTTGGTCCTAAATTCCAAACTTTGTCCTATTTAACCTGTACCGAGAGTCATTATCGTTGGTTCTTAATTCCAAACTTTAGCCTATTTAACATACACCGAGAGTCATTATCGTTGGTTCTAAATTCCAAACTTTGTCCTATTTAACCTATATGGAGAGTTATTATCGTTGGTTCTAAATCCCAAACTTTGTCCTATTTAACCTATATGGAGAGTTATTATCGTTGGTTCTAAATTCCAAACTTTGTCCTATTTAACCTATATGGGGAGTTATTATCCTTGGTTCTAAATTCCAAACTTTGTCCTATTTAACCTATAAGGAGACCCATTATCGTTGGTCCTAAATTCCAAACTTTGTCCTATTTAACCTAATAAGGAGAGTCATGATATCGTTGGTTTTAAATTCCAAACTTTGTCCTATTTAACCTATAAGGAGAGCCATTATCGTTGGTCCTAAATTCCAAACTTTGTCCTATTTAACCTAATAAGGAGAGTCATTATAGTTGGTTCTAAATTCAAAACTTTGTCCTATTTAACCTATAAGGATAGCCATTATCGTTTCGGTCCTAAATTTCATACTTTGTCCTATTTATTCTCTACGGAGAGTCATTATCGTTTCGGTCCTAAATTCCAAACTTCGTCCTATTTAAGCTCTACGGAGAGTCATTATCGTTGGTCCTAAATTCCAAACTTTATCCTATTTAATCTCTACGGAGAGTCATTATCGTTTCGATCCTAAATTCCAAACTTTGTCCTATTTAATCTCTACGGAGAGTCATTATCGTTGGTCCTAAATTGCAAACTTTGTCCTATTTAACCTATAAGGAGAGAAATTAACTTGAGAGATAGCAGTAGCTAGGTTGATATTAATTGAGGTTTAACTTGAAATATAACAGTGGTTAGGTTGATATTGTTTGAGGTTTAACTTGAAATATAAAAGTGGTTAGGTTGATATTAATTGAGGTTAAATTCAAATATAAAAGTGGTTAGGTTGATATTAATTGAGGTTAAATTCAAATATAACAGTGGTTAGGTTGATATTAATTGAGATTAAATAAAATATAACAGTGGCTAGGTTGATTGTAATTAAGATTAAATTCAAATATAACAGTGGTTAGGTTGATGTTAATTGAGATTAAATTCAAATATAACAGTGGCTAGGTTGATGTTAATTAAGGATAACTTGAAATATAAAAGTGGTTAGGTTGATATTAATTGAGATTAAATTCAAATATAACAATGGTTAGGTTGATATTAATTAAGGATAACTTGAAATATAAAAGTGGTTAGGTTGATATTAATTGAGATTAAATAAAATATAACAGTGGCTAGGTTGATTTTAATTAAGATTAAATTCAAATATAACAGTGGTTAGGTTGATGTTAATTGAGATTAAATTCAAATATAACAGTTGTTAGGTTGATGTTAATTGAGATTAAATTCAAATATAACAGTGGCTAGGTTGATGTTAATTGAGATTAAATTCAAATATAACAGTGGTTAGGTTGATGTTAATTGAGATTACATTCAAATATAACAGTGGTTAGGTTGATGTTAATTGAGATTAAATTCAAATATAACAGTGGCTAGGTTGGTTAGGTTGATGTTAATTGAGATTAAATTCAAATATAACAGTGGTTAGTTGAGGTTAACGTTTGGTACAGCACGATGGTTTCGATATTATTCATTAAAGTTAACGTTTGTTGTAACAGTGGCCTTGTTGAAACTATTTGAGGTTATTGTCATTGTTATTGTTATTGTTATTGCTATTGCTATTGTTATTGTTATTGTTATTGTTTGGGGCAACAGTGGGGGTGGTGATACAAATGATGGCATTGATGGCGATGTGAGTTGTAATAGTGGTTGTGTTAATATTAGTTATAATGATTTTGATTAAGCTCATTGTAGTGAAAATGAAGGTGATGATAATATTGATTATGTATAATGTTTTAGCAACTTTGACACCTTGTCCTTTGCCCCAACCCCCTTTTCCCAACCGTTTTCTCCCCAGGGAGGTTGACGACGACTACATGCCTTGGCTTGGCTTCTTACTGGGCCAGACCCCAGGCTCCATGTGGTACTGGTGCACAGATCAGGTATTGGCAAATTGCAAAATTACCTGTCATCCTACACAGGTTTTTGAGTTATCATAACATTCCTGACCTCTTCTCTGTCATCTCACTCAGGTTTTTATTAGTTATACAATCTTCTCTGTCATCTCATTCAGGTTTTACTCAGTTATAGCAATCTTCTCTGTCATCTCACTCAGGTTTTTGTTAGTTATAACAATCTTCTCTGTCATCTCACTCAGGTTTTTCTTTATTATAGCAATCTTCTCTGTCATCTCACTCAGGTTTTTGTTAATTATAACAATCTTCTCCATCATCCCACTCAGGCTTTTCTTAGTTATAGCAATCTTCACTGTCATCTCGTTCAGGTTTTACTCAGTTATAGCAATCTTCCCAGTCATTGCATCTATGTTTTACTCAGTTATAGCAATTGTCTCAGTCATCTCACTCAGGGTTTTCTTAGTTATAGCAATTTTCTCTGTCATCTCACTCAGGTTTTTCTTAGTTATATCAATATTCTCAGTCATCTCACTCAGGTTTTACTCAGTTATATCAATCTTCTCAGTCATCTCCTCAGGTTTTACTCAGTTATAGTAATCTTCTCTGTCATCTCACTCAGGTTTTTAGTTATAGCAAGTTATAGCAATCTTCTCTGTCATCTCATTCAAGTTTTTCTTAGTTATATCAATCTTCTCAGTCATCTCACTCAGGTTTTTCTTAGTTATATCAATCTTCTCTGTCATCTCACTCAGGGTTTTCTTAGTTATATCAATCTTCTCTGTCATCTCACACAGATTTTTCGTAGTTATAGCAATCTTCTCTGTCATCTCACTCAGGTTTTTCTTAGTTATAGCAATCTTCTCTGTCGTCTCACCCAGGTTTTACTCAGTTATAGCAATCTTCTCTGTCATCTCACTCAGGTTTTTTCTTAGTTATAGCAATCTTCTCTGTTATCTCACTTGGCTTTTCTTAGTTATAACAATCTTCTCTGTCATCTCACTTAGGTTTTTCTTAGTTATGACAATATTCTGAGTTTTAAGTTCTAAGTTACAGAAACGTGCCTAGCTCTCCTTCATGTCACCTAACACCGAATAATTTTAGTTGTACCTACCGTCCTGGTTCGTTTCATGTTCATGACACCCTGCTTATTCTTAATTATAACAACTTTTCGTGTTTTTGTATCTCTCATCTCATTCTGGATATTTTTTTAATTGTTAAAATCATTTTCTGCTTTTACACATTCTAAGTTATAGCAACCAACTCCCTGTCATCTCAAACTGGTTATTGTTAGTTATAGAAGCCTGCATGGTCTCTTTCCTGCTATCTCACACTGTTATGGTTAGTTATAACAATTTATCCTCTTCTCTTGCCTGTCAAGGCCGACTGGTATTCTTACAAATAAACACTAAGATAACTTGACTATAGACGTCTACATATATATGCAGTATTTCTAAACACGTCTAGCTTTACAATAAACACCTAGATAACATTACTAAAACCGTCTAAATACATTTACAATGAACACCTAGATAACATTACTAAAAACGTCTAAATACATTTACAATGAAGACCTAGATAACATTACTAAAAACGTCTACATATATTTACAATGAACACCTAGATAACATTACTAAAAACGTCTACATAGATTTACAATTGACACTTAGATAGCATTTCTAAAAACATCTGCATAGATTTACAATCAACAACTAGATAACACTAATAAAAACGTCTACATCCCTTTACAATGAACACCTAGATAACATTACTAAAAACGTCTACATAGATTTA
The DNA here is from genome assembly GCA_037039925.1 of Doris montereyensis. Lineage (NCBI taxonomy): Eukaryota > Metazoa > Mollusca > Gastropoda > Nudibranchia > Dorididae > Doris > Doris montereyensis. The sequence goes on along the minus strand of JAXRKP010001291.1, from coordinate 41,205 downwards.
CAATGAACACCAAGATAACATTACAAAAAACGTCTACATAGCTTTACAATGAACATCCAGATAACATTACTAAAAACGTTCTCATAGATTTACAATGAACCCCTAGATAACATTACTAAAAACGTCTAAATACATTTACAATGAACACCTAGATAACATTACTAAAAACGTTTACATAGATTTACAATGAGAACCTAGATAACATTACTAAAAACGTCTACATACATTTACAATGAACACCTAGATAACATTACTAAAAACGTCTACATAGCTTTACAATGAACATCCAGATAACATTACTCAAAAACGTTTACATAGATTTACAATGAACACCTAGGTAACATTACTAAAACGGCTATAAAGGTTTACAATTAACACCTATATAACATTACTAAAAACGGCTATAGAGGTTTACAATGAACACCTAAATAACATTACTAAAAAACGTCTATAAAGCTTTACAATGAACACCTAGATAACATTATTAAAAACGTCTATAAAGCTTTACAATGAACACCTAGATAACATTATTAAAAACGTCTATAAAGGTTTACAATTAACACCTAGATAACATTACTAAAAATGTCTATACAGCTTTACAATGAACACCTAGATAACATTACTAAAAACGTCTATAAAGCTTTACAATGAACACCTAAATAACATGACTAAAAACGTCTATAAAGGTTTACAATGCACACCTAGACAATATTACTAAAAAAACGTCTATAAAGGTTTACAATGCACACCTAGACAATATTACTAAAAATGTCTATACAGGTTTACAATGCACACCTAGATAACATTACTAAAAAACGTCTATAAAGGTTTACAATGCACACCTATATAACATTACTAAAAACGTCTATAAAGCTTTACAATGAACTTTTATATAACATTACTAAAAACGTGTATAAAACTTTACAATCACCATCTATATAACATGACTAAAACATGAATAAAGCTTTATAATGAAGATCTTTATAACATTACTAAAAACGTCTATAAAACTTTACAATGAACATATATATAACATTACTAAAAACGTCTATAAAGCTTTACAATTAACACCTACATAACATTACTAAAAACATCTACATAGATTTACAATGAACACATAGGTAACATTACTAAAAACGTCTACATATATTTACAATGAACACCTAAATAACATTACTAAAAATATCTACATAGATTTACAATGAATACCTAGAAACATTACTAAAAACGTCTACATATATGTACGATGAACACCTAGATAACATTACTAAAAACATCTAAATAGCTTTACAATTAACACCTAGATAACATTACTAAAAATGTCTACATATATTTACAATGAACACCTAGATAACATTACTAAAACGCCTACATATATTTACAATGAACACCTAGATAACATTACTAAAAAAGTCTACATAGATTTACAATGAACATCTAGATAACATTACTAAAAACGTCTACATACATTTGCAATGAACACCTAGATAACATTAATAAAAACGTCTACATAGATTTACAATGAACACCTAGGTAACATTACTAAAAACGTCTATACGGCTTTACAATGAACACATAGATAATATTACTAAAACTGTCTATATAGATTTACAATGAACAACTAGATAACATTACTAAAACTGTCTACATAAATTTACAATGAACACATAGATAACATTACTAAAAACGTCTAAATAGATTTACAATGAACACCTAGATAACATTACTAAAATATCTACATAGATTTACAATGACCGCCTAGATAACATTACTAAAAACGTCGACATAGATTTACAATGACAACCTAGATAACATTACTAAACACGTTAATATAGATTTACAATGAACACATATACAACATTAGGAAAAAATTCTACATAGCTTTACAATGAACACCTCGATAACATTACTTAAAAACGTTTAGAAGGCTTTACAATAAACACATAGATAACATTACTAAAAACGTCTATAAAGCTTTTCATATAGTACATATAAAACACTACTAAAAACGTCTATAAAGCTTTTCAATTAGCACATATATAACACTACCAAAAACGTCTATAAAGCTTTTCAATGAGCACATATATAACATTACTAAAAAACGTCTATAAACTTTACAATGAACAACCAGATAACATTACTAAAAACGTCTACATAGATTTGCAATGAACACCTAGATAACATTACTAAGAAAGTCTACATATATTTACAATGAACACACAGATAACATTACTAAAAATGTCTACATAGATTTAGAATGAACACCTAGATAACATTACTAAAAAACGTCTACATAGATTTACAATGAACAGCTAGATAACATTACTAAAAAACATCTACATAGATTTACAATTAACACATAGATAACATTACTAAAAACGTCTACATAGATTTACATGAACACCTAGGTAACATTACTAAAAACGTCTATAAAAGTTTACAATGAACACCTAGATAACATTACTAAAAACGTCTATAAAGCTTTACAATGAACACTTAGATAACATTACGTCTATAAAAGTTTACAATGAACACCTAGATAACATTACTAAAAACGTCTATAAAATTTTAGAACGAACACCTAGATAACATTACTAAAAACGTCTATAAAAAGTTTACAATGAACACCTAGATAACATTACTAAAAACGTCTATAAATCTTTACAATGAACACCTAGATAACATTACTAAAAACGTCTATAAAACTTTACAATTAACACCTAGATAACATTACTAAAAACGTCTATAAAGGTTTACAATAAACACCTAGATAACATTACTAAAAACGTCTATACAGCTTTACAATAAACACTAGATAACATTACTAAAAACGTCGACATAGATTTACAATAAAACACCTAGATAACATTACTAAAAACGTCTATACAGCTTTACAATGAAAGCCTAGATCACATTACTAAAAACGTCGACATTGATTTACAATAAACACCTAGATAACATTACTAAAACGTCTATACAACTTTACAATGAACACCTAGATAACATTACTAAAAACGTCTATACAGCTTTTTACAATGAACACCTAGATAACATTACTAAAAACGTCTATACAGCTTTACAATGAACACCTAGATATCATTACTAAAAACGTCTATACAGCTTTACAATGAAAGTCTAGATCACATTACTTAAAACGTCGACATAAATTTACAATAAACACCTAGATAACATTACTAAAAACGTCTACATAGATTTACATGAAATGCTAGTTAACATTAATAAAAACGTCTATAAAAGTTTAAATGAACACCTAGGTAACATTGTTAAAAACGTCTATAAAACGTTACAATGAACACCTAGATAACATTACTAAAAACGTCTATGAAGCTTTACAATAAACACCTAGATAACATTACTAAAAACGTCTATAAAGATTTACAATGAACACCTAGATAACATTACTAAAAACGTCTATAAAGCTTTACTATGAACACCTAGATAACATTACTAAAAACGTCGACATAGATTTACAATAAACACCTAGATAACATTACTAAAAACGTCTACATAGATTTACAATGAACACCTAGATAACATAAACTAAAAACGTCAACATAGATTTACAATGAACACTTAGATAAAATTACTAAAAACGTCTATAAAACTTTTCAATTAGCACATATATAACATTACTAAAAACGTCGATAAAACGTTACAATGAACACCTAGATAACATTACTAAAAACGTCTATACAGCTTTACAATGAAAACCTAGATCACATTACTTAAAACGTCGACATAGGTTTACAATAAACACCTAGATAACATTACTCAAAACGTCTACATAGATTTACAATGAACACCTAGATAACATTACTAAAAACGTCGACATAGATTTACAATGACAACCTAGATAACATAACTAAACACGTCTATATAGATTTACAATGAACACATAGAGAACATTACGAAAAAGTCTACATAGCTTTGCAGTGAACACTTCGATAACATTACTAAAAACATCTAGAAAGCTTTACAATAAACACATAGATAACATTACTAAAAACGTCTAGAGATCTTTTCAATAAGCACATAGATAACATTACTAAAAACGCCTATACAGCTGTTCAATAAACACCTCGATAACATTACTAAAAACGTCTATAAAGCTTTACAATGAACACCTAGATAATATTACTAAAAACGTCTATAAAGGTTTACAATGAACACCTAGATAACATTACTAAAAACGTCTATAAAACGTTACAATGAACACCTAGATAACATTACTAAAAATGTCTATAAAGGTTTTACAATGAACACCTAGATAACATTACTAAAAACGTCTATACAGCTTTACAATGAAAGCCTAGATAACATTACTAAAAGTCTATAAAACGTTACAATGAACACCTAGATAACATTATTAAAAACGTCTATAAAATTTTACAATGAAATACCTAGATAACATTACTAAAAACGTCTATAAAGCTTTTACAATGAACACCTAGATAACATTACTAAAAACGTCTATAAAACTTTACAATGAACACCTAGATAACATTATTAAAAACGTCTATAAAACTTTACAATGAACACCTAGATAATATTACTAAAAACGTCTATAGAGCTTTACAATGAACACCTAGGTAACATTACTAAAAACGTCTATAAAACTTTACAATGATTACCTAGATAACATTACTAAAAACGTCTATACAGCTTTACAATGAAAGCCTAGATAACATTACTAAAAGCGTCTATAAAACGTTACAATGAACACCTAGATAACATTACTAAAAACGTCTATACAGCTTTACAATGAAGGCCTAGATAACATGACTAAAAACGTCTATAAAACGTTACAATGAACACCTAGATAACATTACTAAAATGTCTATAAAAAAGGACAAGGAATAGAAAATATAGGACCAAATCATACTTTAATCTTCTCAGGAGTAGATGTAAAAGATAGAGCTAAAGCAGGAGAAGGCCTCCTAATGCATAAAAGGTAAGAAATGCTGCTAGAAAGTTGGAAATTAGTACGCCCACGCCTATTAGAGGTAAATATTAAAACCAAAAAGGAAGAGAAATTAAAGTATTAATAGCTTATCGACCAAACGAAGATGCCCCCAAAGAAGAAAAATATATCTTCGAAAATGATTTACAAATAACTGCAGAGAATCTCAAACCCAAACAGGAATTAATGGTGTTAGAAGATTTAAACGCTAGAGTAGGCAACAATGTAGAAACAGCAGAAAGAGTAATAGGTAAAGAAGGAGAGACAACAACTTCTCGAAATGGAGAGAGACTAATAGTGTTTTGCCTAAAGAATAACATGAAAATAACTGCAGATTTTTCCTCATAAAGATATCCACAAATATACAAGAGTAAATGAAGACAGATGTGAAAAGTCAATGATAGACTACATAATAGTTAGCAGCTCCCTTTTTTACAGTACAATGGATGCTAGAGTAAGCAGAAGAAGTGAAATATTCAGTGATCATCACCTAGTGATAACCAAAATGAGATTATTAACTGAAGAAAACAAAACAGAAAAAAAAAGAAAAAAGCTACTAAACTCAAAATAAAAGAACTAAATAAACCAATAATAAAACAGATGTACCAATCCAGGATAAAAATATATATCTCTGAAAGGCAGATGGATTTTGAAGGAAAGCACTATAGAAGAAAAGTGGCAAATATATAAAGAAACACTCCTCAGTTGTACTGAAGAAGTCTATGGTAGGAAACAGATTAAAGGAGATGGGAAAAGGACAGCATGGTGGAATGAAAATTTCAAGACTAAGATCAAACAAAAAGAAACATGCCTGGAAGAAATACTTGCAAACAGAGAGACCAGAGGATAGGATAGATTACATGAGTAAAAGAACTACCGCCAAAGGGGAAGTGTGGGAAGAGCTTGGACAAAGACTTCAAGAAAGTTATCAAGGAAATCAAAAGCTGTTCTGGGGAGTAATGAAGAACATGATAAAGACCAAAACATGCCCAATACGACAAATTAAGAACGCCAAAGGAGAATAATGAAATGAGAAATCATGGAAACGTGGAGAAAGTACTTTCAACGGTTACATAATCCCTCCAGAACATATGACACAAGGGGTACATATCAATTATTAAGAGTAACAAGTAATGGAGATGAGACAGCTGAAGATGTAAATATATCAATGGAAGAACTTCAAACAGCTATAAGACAAGTTAAATCCGAAAAACGCCCCAGGAACAGATCAAGTTTGTCCATAAATGATTTGAAAACCCAGGGAGAAAAGCAGACAAACAACTACATACAATATGTCAACAAGCATGGAAGTCCAAACAGGTGCCAGATGACTGGAAAAAGGGAACGGTAGTACCAATGCACAAGAAAGGATCAACCATGGAATGCTCAAACTATAGAGGGATATCACTACTTAGCGTACCAGGAAAAGTGTATGTAGGTTTTCTGGAAATGAGACTAAGGAAAAGAATAGAGGATCAGATTGAAGAACACCAGAGTGGATTTAGACCAGGAAGAAGTCTACAAGATCACATATTTACAATTAAACAAATAATAGAAAATTACTTGAGAGAAACATTGACTTGCACCTGTGTTTTATTGACTTAGAAAAGGCATTTGATACTGTGAGGAGGAACAAACTATGGCATTCTTTAAAAGAGCACAACGTAGAGAAAAATTTAATAGAAGCCATTAAAAGTTTTTACAATAAACCAACATGTCCAGTGAGAGTAGCTGGAACGTTATCTGAAGAATTTTATATAGACATAGGAATGAGACAGGGTTGTTACCTAAGTCCCCTTTTGTTTATTACATTTATGGATACAGTCGCAAAGGCATCCTCAAACATGAAGAAAATGAATGTAGGTATTTGGAAGCTCCAACCAGTAAATGTATCAATGTTTTCATTTGCTGATGATTTAGTTCTGTTTGGAAAATCAGAAAGGGACCTCCAGTCAAATATCAACATAATGAATAACGAATTAAATAAAAAAGAGAAATGAAAGTAAATGAAAAGAAAACCAAAACAATGCTAGTAACTAGGGAAGCTAAAACACAAAATCTTTAATTAGGCAGGGAGATTTTAGAACAAGTTTAAAGCTACAATTACTTAGGAATATTGATTAACTCAGAGGAAAAACTAAGAGAAGAAATCAGCTAGAGAATCCGAAAGGCAATATATAAGCATCTAGAAAAGGCATTTGTAGGTCAACAAGAATTATCAACAAAAACCAAAGTGGCGGTATACAACACAGTTTATTGTCCTACTCTCCTATATGGCAATGAAACCTGGACTTTAGACAGTAGGAAATAGAGTAGAGTACAGGCAGCCGAAATGAAATATCTAAGAAGAGTAGTTGTTAAAACTAAATGAGACAAAATCAGAAACACAACAATAAGAGATCAAACCAAAGCAGATAGCATAAAAACTTAAGATAGAAATGAATCAACTGAGACTGTCTGGGCATGTAAACAGAATGAATGACAATATAATAAAATCAGTATACAGTGCTAAATCTCAAGGAAAAGACCAAAAGGCAGACATCGGAGAAAGTGGGAAAAAGATATAAAAGAGGCATTAACGCAAAGAAATATAACTTTCACGAAAGGAAACAGAAACTGTCAGGACAGGGCAGCCTGAGAAAATCATTTCGGGCATCTAAAACCGATACACCGAAAGGT
>JAXRKP010001291.1:5000-33525 GCA_037039925.1 Doris montereyensis | reverse complement strand
GAAAAGCTTTACATTGATCACCTAGATAACATTACTAAAAACATCTATAAAGCTTTACATTGATCACCTAGATAACATTACTAAAAACATCTATAAGGCTTTACATTGATCACCTAGATAACATTACTAAAAACATCTATAAAAGCTTTACATTGATCACCTGGATAACATTACTACAAACATCTATAAAGCTTTACATTGATCACCTAGATAGCATTACTAAAAACATCTATAAAAAGCTTTACATTGATCACCTAGATAACATTACTAAAAACATCTATAAGGCTTTACATTGATCCACCTAGATAACATTACTAAAAACATCTATAAGGCTTTACATTGATCACCTAGATAACATTACTAAAAGCGTCTAAAAAAGCTTTTACATTGATCACCTAGATAACATTACTAAAAACATCTATAAGGCTTTACATTGATCACCTAGATAACATTACTAAAAACATCTAAAAGGCTTTACATTGATCACCTAGATAACATTACTAAAAGCGTCTAAAGCTTTACATTGATCACCTAGATAACATTACTAAAAACATCTATAAAGCTTTACATTGATCACCTAGATAACATTACTAAAAACATCTATAAAGCTTTACATTGATCACCTAGATAACAACATTACTAAAAACATCTAAAAAGCTTTACATTGATCACTAGATAACATTACTAAAAACATCTATAAGGCTTTACATTGATCACCTAGATAACATTACTAAAAGCGTCTAAAAAGCTTTACATTGATCACCTAGATAACATTACTAAAAGCGTCTAAAAAGCTTTACAATGGCAATCCAGATAGCATGACAAAACACGTCTAGATAGCTTCACTATAACCGTTCATTTAAGTTTGCACTGAACATCCAGAATGTCCAGCTGGCCTTACCAGATATGTCCGTCTAACGTCATTATGGACGACAAAATTGCTTCGCTATAGGTGTCCAGATGGCTTCATCATGTAGTTTTTACATTGTCTCTCCGTTATATGCCATGCCATTGTCTACACCATAATTAACACACGTGCACACACCTGTTTTCACACTGTTTGACATACAATTTAACTTTAAGAACAAGTTCTGCCTTTGTTACACAATCCAGGTCATAGTTCAAGAGCACTAGCTGCACGGTCAATTTCCCATGCTAAGGGCGCAACACTTATGGCCGGCTTCATCAAGATTTTGCCACTGTTCATGATGGTGCTACCCGGCATGATCAGTAGAGTTCTGTACCCGAGTGAGAACAATTTCTTGTTTGTATGTTAATTGTGTATCCACTGATCATGTCAATATAGTGTAAGATATCTTAGTACGTAGATCAGGTTCAATATAGTTTAAGATATCTTAGTACGTAAATCATGTCCAATCTAGTGTAAGATATCTTAGTATGTAGATCATGTCCAATATAGTGTAAGATATCTTAGTATGTAGATCATGTTCAATATAGTGTAAGATATCTTAGTACGTAGATAAGGTTCAATGTAGTATAAGATATCTTAGTAAGTAGATCATGTTCAATCTAGTGTAAGAAAAATAATACGTAGATCATGTCCAATTTAGAGTAGAAAACTAGTACGTAGATCATGTCAATTGTATAAGAAAATTCATACGTAGATCATGTCCAATCTAGTGTAAGAGTCTTAGTATGTAGATTATGTTCAATATAGTGTAACAGTGTTAGTACGTAGATCATGTCCAATATAGTGTAAAGTCTTAGTATGTAGATTATGTCCAATATAGTGCTAACAGTCTTAGTATGTAGATCATGTCCAATATAGTGTAAAGTCTTAGTATGTAAAATTATGTCCAATATAGTGTAAGTCTTAGTATGTAGATTATGTCCAATATAGTGTAAGAGTCTTACTACGTAGATCATGTCCAATCTAGTGTAATAGTCTTAGTACGTAGATCATGTCCAATACAGTGTAACAGTCTTAGTATGTAGATTATGTCCAATATAGTGTAACAGTCTTAGTACGTAGATCATGTCCAATATAGTGTAAGAGTCTTAGTATGTAGATTATGTCCAATATAGTGTAACAGTCTAGTACGTAGATCGTCCAATATAGTGTAACAGTCTTAGTACATAGATCATGTCCAATATAGTGTAAGTCTTAGTATGTAGATTATGTCCAATATAGTGTAACAGTCTTGTTACGTAGATCATGTCCAATATAGTGTAAGAGTCTTAGTATGTAGATTATGTCAATATAGTGTAACAGTCTTAGTATGTAGATCATGTCCAATATAGTGTAAGAGTCTTAGTATGTAGATCATGTCCAATATAGTGTAACAGTCTTAGTACGTAGATCATGTCCAATATAGTGTAATAGTCTTAGTACGTAGATCATGTCCAATATAGTGTAACAGTCTTAGTACATAGATCATGTCCAATATAGTGTAAGAGTCTTAGTACATAGATCATGTCCAATATAGTGTAACAGTCTGTAGTCTTAGTATGTCGTATAGTGTAACAGTCTTAGTGTAGATCATGTCCAATAGTGTAGGGAGTCTTAATTATGTAGATCGTAATCAATTAGTGTACGTATTTTAGTACCATGTCCAATCTAGTGTAACAGTCTTAGTATGTAAATCATGTTCAATATAGTGTAAGAAAGATTAGTACGTAGATTATGTCTAATTTAGTATAATATATCTTAGTACGTAGATCATGTCAATATAGTGTAACGATCTTAGTATGTAGATTATGTCAATATAGTGTATTATGATCCTAATATAGTGTAATATATCTTAGTATAGATATGTAATCTAGTGTAAAGTCTTAATTGCGTTATGTCCAATATAGTGTAATAGTCTTGTACGTAGACCATGTAATATAGTGTAATAGTCTTAGTACGTAGATTATGTCCAATATAGTGTAATGGTCTTAGTCGTAGATTATGTCAATATAGTGTAATAGTATTAGTACGTAGATTATGTCCAATATAGTGTAAGTACGTAGATCATGTCCAATATAGTGTATCTTAGTATGTGATCATGTCCAATCTAGTGTAAATATCTTAGTATGTAGATCATGTCCAATCCTAATGTAAGATATCTTGGTACATAGATCATGTCCAATCTAATGTAAGATATCTTAGTACATAGATCATGTCAATCTAATGTAAGATATCTTAGTACGTAGATCATGTCCAAAATAATGTAAGATATCTTAGCCGTAGATCATGTCCAATCTAGTGTAAGATATGTTAGTACGTAGATCATGTTCAATATAGTGTAATATATCTTAGTATGTAGATCATGTCCAATCTAGTGTAATATATCTTAGTGCGTAGATCATGTCAATTTAGTGTAAGATATCTTAGTACGTAGATCATGTCCAATCTAGTGTAATATATCTTAGTACGTAGATCATGTCCAATCTAGTGTAAAATATCTTAGTACATAGATCATGTCCAATGTAGTGTAAAATATCTTAGTACATAGATCATGTCCAATCTAGTGTAAGATATCTTAGTACATAGATCATATCCAATCTAGTGTAAAATATCTTAGTACGTAGATGTCAATCCCTAGTGTAAAAGTGTCTTAATAGATCACGTCAATGTAGTGTAAATATCTTAGTACATAGATCATGTCCAATCTAGTGTAAGATATCTTAGTACGTGGATCATGTCCAATCTAGTGTAATATATCTTAGTACGTAGATCATGTCCAATCTAGTGTAAAATATCTTAATTACATAGTCATGTCCAATCTAGTGTAAAATATCTTAGTACGTAGATCATGCCCAAATCTACTGTAAAATATCTTAGTACATAGATCTTGTCCAATATAGTGTAAAGATAGCTCTAGTACGTAGATCTTGTTCAATCTATTATAAGATATCTTAGTACGTTGATCATGTCCAAGCTGGTTTAAGATATCTTAGTACATAGATCATGTCCAATGTAGTGTAAAATATCTTAGTACGTAGATCATGTCCAATCTAGTGTAAGATTATCTTAGTGCGTAGATTATGTCAATCTAGTGTAATATATCTTAGTACGTAGGTCATGTCCAATCTAGTGTGAGATATCTTAGTACTAGATCATGTCCAATCTAGTGTAATATATCTTAGTACGTAGGTCATATCATTCTAGTGTAAGATATCTTAGTGCATAGATCATGTCAATCTAATATAAGATATCTTAATTGCGCTAGAAATCATCTCCAATCTATTGTATGATATCTTAATACATAGATCATGTCCAATCTAGTGTAAGATATCTTAATACATAGATCATGTCCAATCTAGTGTAAGATATCTTGGTCCGTAGATCATGCCCAATATAGTGTAAGATATATTAGTACATGGATCATGTTCAATGTGGTGTAAGATATCTTAGTCCATAGTTATGTCCATGTAGTGTAAGATATCTTAGTGCATGGTTATGTCCAATATAGTGTAAGAGATCTTAGTACATAGATTATGTCCAATGTAGTGTAAGCTATCTTAGTACAGATATCATGTCAATCCATTGTAAGATATCTTGGTACATAGATCATGTCCAACCTGGTATAAGACATCTTAGTACGTAGATCATGTCCAGTCTGGTATAAGATATCTTGTACATAGATCCATGTCAAATATAGTATAAGATATCTTAGAACATAGATCATGTCCAATACAGTGTAAGCTATCTTAGTACATAGATCATGTCCAACCAGTGTAGAAGTCTGGTACGTAGATCATTTCAAACCTTGTATAGATATCTTAGTACATAAATCATGTCCAATATAGTGTACGATATCTTATTACGTAGATCATGTCCAATATAGTGTACGATATCTTAGTACATAGATCATGTCCAATCTCGTGTAAGATATCTTAGTGCGTATATCATGTCCAATCTAGTGTAATATATCTTAGTGCGTAGAGCATGTTAAATATAGTGTAAGATATCTTGTTACATAGATCATCTTCAATCTGGTATAATATATTTTTAGTACATAGATCATGTTCAATCTGGTATAATATATCTTAGTACATAGATCATGACCAATATAGTGTAAAGATATCTTAGTAAGTCCTGTCAAATCTAATGTAAGATATCTTAGTATGTAGATCATGTCCAATATAGTGTAAGATATATTAGTACGTAGATCATGTCAATGTAGTGTAAGATATCTTAGTACATAGATCATGTAATATAGTGTAAGATATCTTAGTACGTAGACCATGTCCAATCTAGTGTAAGATATCTTAGTTACGTAGATCATGTCAACTTGAGTGCTAGATATCTTAGTACGTAGATCCTGTCAAATCTGGTATAAGATATCTTAGTACATAGTCATGTCCAATATAGTGTAAGATATCTTAGTACATGAATCATGTCCAATCTAGTGTGAGATATATTAGTACGTGAATACATGTCAATATAGTGTGCAGTCTTAGTACGTTGATAATGTCCAATCTAGTGTAAGATATCTTAGTATAGATCATGTCCAATATAGTGCAATATCACTAGTACATAGATCATGTCCAATGTAATGTAAGACATCTTAGTACGTAGATCATGTCCAATCTGGTATAAGATATCTTAGTACATAGATCATGTCCAATGTAGTGTAAGATATCTTAGTACATAGATCATCCAATATAGTGTAAGATATCTTAGTACATAGATCATGTCCAATGTAGTGTAAGATATCTTAGTACATAAATCATGTCCAATATAGTGTAATGTATGTTAGTACATAGATCATGTCAATAGTTTAATGTATCTTAGTATGTAGATCAGGTCCAATATAATCTTAGTACATAGATCAATATATCTTAATATATCTTGTACTTGTCTTGATAGATATCTTATAAGTCCATGTCCAATATAGTCTAATATCTTAGTACCTAGATCATGTCCAATCTGAGTGTAAGATATCTTAGTACATAGATCATGTCAAATTTAGTGGAATATATCTTAGTCCGTAGGTCCTGTCAATCTAGTGTAAGATATCTTGAGTATACATCATGTTCAATCTAGTATAAGATATCTTAGTACGTAGATCATGTCCAACGTGTGTAAGATATCTTAGTATGTAGATCATGTCCAATCTAGTATAAGATATCTTAGTATGTAGATCATGTCCAATCTAGTGTAATATATCTTAGTACGTAGATCATGTCCAATTTAGTGTAAGAAATCTTAGTACATAGATCATGTCCAATCTAGTGTAAGATATCTTAGTACATAGATCATGTCCAATCTAGTTTAAGATATCTTAGTACTAAATCATGTCCAATCTAGTGTAATATATCTTGGTACATAGATCATGTCCAATATAATGTAAGATATCTTAGTACGTAGATCATGTCCAATATAGTGTAAGATATATTAGTACACAGATCATGTCCAATCTAGTGTACGATGTCTTAGTACATATATCTTAGTGTAATATATCTTAGTACATAGATCATGTCAATCTAGTGTAATATATCTTAGTACGTAGATCATGTCCAGTCTCGTGTAAGATATCTTAGTACATAGATATGTCAATATAGTGGAAGATATCTTAGTACGTAGATCATGTCAATCTAGTGTAAGATATCTTGGTCATAGATCATGTCAATCTAATATCTTAGTACGCCGATCATGTCCAAGTGTAAGATATATTAGTACGTAGATCATGTCCAATATAGTGTAATATATCTTAGTACATAGATCATGTCCAATCTAGTTTAAGATATCTTAGTACGTAGATCATGTCCAATTTAGTGTAAGATATCTTAGTACATAGATCATGTCCAATCTAGTGTAAGATATCTTATTACGTAGATCATATCCCATCTATAGTGTAAGATATCTTAGTACATAGATCATGGCCAATATAGTGTAAGATATCTTAGTACGTAGATCATGTCCAATATAGTGTAAGATATCTTAGTATGTAATTCATGTCCAATCTAGTGTAAGAGTCTTAGTACATAGATCATGTCCTATGTAGTGTAAGATATCTTAGTACATAGATCATGTCCAATCTTAGTGTAAGATATCTTAATACATAGATCATGTCCAATCTAGTGTAATATATCTTAGTACGTAGATTATGTCCAATATAGTGTAAGATATCTTAGTACATAGATCATGTCCAATATAGTGTAAGATATCTTAGTACATAGATCATGTCAATCTAGTGTAAGATATCTTAGTACGTAGATCATGTCCAATATAGTGTAAGATATCTTAGTACGTAGATCATGTCCAATATAGTGTAAGATATCTTAGTACGTAGATCATGTTCAAGATATCTGTAAATGATATCTTAAGATATCTTAGGTCATAGATCATGTCCAATAAAGTGTAAGATATCTTAGTACGTAGATCATGTCCAATATGGTGTAATATATCTTAGTACGTAGATCATGTCCAATCTGGTATAATATATCTTAGTACGTAGATCATGTCCAATCTAGTGTAAGATATCTTAGTACATAGATCATCTCAATCTAGTGTAAGATATCTTATTACGTAGATCATGTCCAATCTAGTGTAAAGATATCTTAGTACATAGATCATTTCCACTATAGTGTAAGATATCTTAGTACATAGATCATGGCCAATGTAGTGTAAGATATCTTAGTATGTAGATCATGTCCAATCTAGTATAAGATATCTTAGTATGTATATCATGTCCAATCTAGTGTAAGATATCTTAGTAAATAGATCATGTCCAATCTAGTGTAAGATATCTTAGTACATAGATCATGTCCAATCTAGTGTCATAGATCTTAGAACATAGATCATGTCCAATATAGTGTAAGATATCTTAGTACATAGATCATGTCCAATATAGTGTAATATATCTTAGTACATAGATCATGTCCAATATAGTGTAATATATCTTAGTACGTAGATCATGTTCAATATAGTGTAAGATATCTTAGTACTTAGATCATGTCCAATCTGGTATAAGATATCTTAGTACATAGATCATGTCCAATCTGGTATAAGATATCTTAGTACGTAGATCATGTCCAATCTGGTATAAGATATCTTAGTACGTTAGATCATGTCAATCTGGTATAAGATCTTAGTACGTAGATCATGTCCAATCTAGTGTAAGATATCTTAGTACATAGATCATGTCCAATATAGTGTAAGATATCTTAGTACATAGATCATGTCCAATCTAGTGTAAGATATCTTAATACATAGATCATTTCCAATATAGTGTAAGATATCTTAGTACATAGATCATGTCCAATCTGGTATAAGATATCTTAGTAAATAGATCATGTCCAATATAGTGTAAGATATCTTAGTACATAGATCATGTCCAATCTAGTGTAAGATATCTTAGTACGTAGATCATGTCCAATATAGTGTAAGATATCTTAGTACATAGATCATGTCCAATCTAGTGTAAGATATCTTAGAACATAGATCATGTCCAATATAGTGTAAGATATCTTAGTATGTAGATCATGTCAATATAATGTAGATATCTTATACGTAGATCTTGTCAATGTAATGTAAGATATCTTAGTACGTAGATCATGTCCAATATAGTGTAAGATATCTTAGTACATAGATCATATCCAATCTAGTGTAAGATATCTTAGTACATAGATCATGTCCAATATAATGTAAGATATCTTAGTACATAGATCATGTCCAATATAGTGTAATGTATCTAAGTACGTAGATCAAAATCAATGTAGTGTAATATATCTTAGTACGTAGATCATGGCCAATCTAGTGTAAGATATCTTAGTACGTATATCATGTCCAATATAGTGTAATATATCTTCGTACGTAGATCATGTCCAATTTAGTGTAAGATATCTTAGTACATAGATCATGTCCAATATAGTGTAATATATTGTAGTACGTAGATCATGTCCAATATAGTGTAAGATATCTTAGTACGTAGATCATGTCCAATATAGTGTAAGATATCTTAGTACATAGATCATGTCAATATAGTGTAAGATATCTTAGTACATAGATCATATCCAATGTAGTGTAAGATATCTTAGTACATAGATCATGTCCAATGTAGTGTAAGATATCTTAGTACATAGATCATGTCCAACATAGTTTTAAGATATCTTAGTACATAGATCATGTCCAATGTAGTGTAAGATATCTTAGTACGTAGATCATGTCCAATATAGTGTAAGATATCTTAGTACATAAATCATATCCAATATAGTGTAATATATCTTAGTATATAGATCATGTCCACTAATATTGTAATATATCTTAGTACTTAGATCTTGTCCAATTTAGTGTAAGATATCTTAGTACGTAGATCATGTCCAATATAGTCTAATATATCTTAGTACGTAGATCATGTCCAATCTAGTGTAAGATATCTTAGTACATAGATCATGTCAAATATAGTGTAAGATATCTTAGTACGTAGATCATGTCCAATCTAGTGTAAGATATCTTAGTACATAGATCATGTTCAATCTAGTATAAGATATCTTAGTATGTAGATCATGTCCAACCTAGTGTAAGATATGTTGGTACGTAGATCATGTCCAATGTAGTGTAAGATATCTTAGTACATAGATCATGTCCAATCTAGTGTAATATATCTTAGTACGTAGATCATGTCCAATTTAGTGTAATATATCTTGGTACATAGATCATGTCCAATCAGTGTAAGATATCTTAGTACATAGATCATGTCCAATCTAGTGTAATATATCTTAGTACATAGATCATGTCCAATCTAATGTAAGATATCTTAGTACATAGATCATGTCCAATATGTAAGATATCTTAGTACGTAGATCTGTCCAATATAGTGTAAGATATCTTAGTACGTAGATCATGTCCAATCTAGTGTAAGATGTCTTAGTACATATATCATGTCCAATATAGTGTAATATATCTTAGTATATAGATCATGTCCAATCTAGTATAAGATGTCTTAGTACGTAGATCATGTCCAGTCTATAGATATCTTAGTACATAGTCATGTCGAATATAGTGTAAGATATCTTAGTACGTAAATCATGTCCAATCTAGTGTAAGATATCGTAGTACATAGATCATGTCCAATCTGTTATAAGATATCTTAGTACGTAGATCATGTCCAATCTGTTATAAGATATCTTAGTACGTAGAGCCATGTCAATCTTAGTAAGTAATAGTAATATATCTTAGTACATAGATCATGTACAATCTGTAAGATATCTTAGTACGTAGATCATGTCCAATATAGTGTAAGATATCTTAGTACGTAGATCCTGTCCAATATAGTAAGATATCTTATACATAGATCCTGTCCAATATAGTGTAAGATATCTTAGTACATAGATCATGTCCAATCTAATGTAAGATATCTTAGTACGTAGATCATGTCCAATCTAGTGTAAGATATCTTAGTACATAGATCATGTCCAATCTAGTGTAAGATATCTTAGTACGTAGATCATGTCCAATATAGTGTAAGATATCTTAGTACATAGATCATGTCATGTATCTTAGTACAATCTAGTGTAAGATATCTTAGTACATAGATCATGTCCAATCTAGTGTAAGATATCTTAGTACGTAGATCATGTCCAATCTAGTATAAGATATCTTAGTACATAGATCATGTCCAATATAGTATAAGATATCTTAGTACGTAGATCATGTCCAATATAGTGTAATATATCTTAGTACATAGATCATGTCCAATATAATGTAAGATATCTTAGTCCATAGATCATGTCCAATCTCGAGTAAGATATCTTAGTACATAGTTCATCTCCAATCTAGTGTAAGATATCTTAGTACATAGATCATGTCAATCTACTGTAAGATATCTTACTACATAGATCATTTCCACTATAGTGTAAGATATCTTAGTACATAGATCATGTCCAATGTAGTGTAAGATATCTTAGTATGTAGATCATGTCCAATCTAGTATAAGATATCTTAGTATGTAGATCATGTCCAATCTAGTGTAAGATATCTTAGTACATAGATCATGTCCAATCTAGTGTAAGAAATCTTAGTACATAGATCATGTCCAATCTAGTGTAAGATATCTTAGAACATAGATCATGTCCAATATAGTTTAAGATATCTTAGTACTAAAATCATGTCCAATATAGTGTAATATATCTTAGTACGTAGATCATGTCCTATGTAATCTAAGATATCTTAGTACATAGATCATGTCCAACCGAGTGTAAGATATATTAGTACATAGATCATGTCCAATCTAGTGTAAGATATCTTAGTACGTAGATCATGTCCAATATAGTGTAATATATCTTAGTACGTAGATCATGTCCAATATCGTGTAAGATATCTTAGTACATAGATATGTCCAATGTAGTGTAAGATATCTTAGTACATAGATCATGTCCAATATAGTGTAAGATATCTTAGGTCATAGATCATGTCCAATCTAGTGTAAGATATCTTAATACGTATATCATGTCCAATATAGTGTAAGATATCTTAGTACATAGATCATGTCCAATCTGGTATAAGATATCTTAGTACGTAGATCATGTCCAATGTAGTGTAAGATATCTTAGTACATAGATCATGTCCAATCTAGTGTAATATATCTTAGTACGTAGATCATGTCCAATATAGTGTAATATATCTTAGTACATAGATCATGTTCTCCAATGTATAAGTATCTTAGTAAGATATCTTAGTACATAGATCATGTCCAATGTAAGTGTAAGATATCTTAGTATGTAGATCATGTCCAATCTAGTGTAAGATATCTTAGTACATAGATCATGTCCAATTAGTGTAAGATATCTTAGTACATAGATCATGTCCAATCTAGTGTAAGATATCTTAGAACATAGATCATGTCCAATGTAGTGTAATATATCTTGAGTACATAGATCATGTCCAATATAGTGTAAGATATCTTAGTACGTAGATCATGTCCAATATAGTGTAATATATCTTAATACATAGATCATGTCCACTAATGTAAGATATCTTACTACATAGATCATGTCCAATATAGTGTAAGATATCTTGATCATATCTTAGTGTCCAATCTAATATAAGATATCTTAAGATATCTTAGTAGATCATGTCCAATTTAGTATAGTAAGGTAGATCATCCAATCTAGTGTAAGATATCTTAGTAGGTAGATCATGTCCAATATAGTAAGATATCTTAGTACATAGATCATGTCCAATCTAGTGTAAGATATCTTAGTACATAGATCATGTCCAATCTAGTGTAAGATATCTTAGTACATAGATCATGTCCAATCTAGTGTAAGATATCTTAGTACGTAGATCATGTCCAATTTATAGTGTAATCTTAGATATCTTAGTACATAGATCATGTCCAATCTAGTGTAAGATATCTTAGTACGTAGATCATGTCCAATCTAGTGTAAGATATCTTAGTACATAGATCATGTCCAATCTAGTGTAAGATATCTTAGTACATAGATCATGTCCAATCTAATGTAAGATATCTTAGTACATAGATCATGTCCAATATAGTGTAAGATATCTTAGTATGTAGATCATGTCCAATCTAGTGTAAGATATCTTAGTACGTAGATCATGTCCAATTTAGTGTAAGATATCTTAGTACATAGATCATGTCCAATCTAGTGTAAGATATCTTAGTACATAGATCATGTCCAATGTAGTGTAAGATATCTTAGTACATAGATCATGTCCAATGTAGTGTAATATATCTTAGTACATAGATCATGTCCAATCATGTCCAATAGTGTAAGATATCTTAGTACATCATTCCAATCTATGAAAGATCTTGGTACAATGTCTAATCTAGTGTAAGATATCTTAGTAATATATATTAGTACGTAGATCATGTCCAATATCTTAGTATAAGATCCTCTTAGTACTTAGTAGAGATCATGTCCAATCTGGTGTAAGATATCTTAGATATCTTGTAGTCATGTCCAATCTAGTGTAAGATATCTTAGTACATAGATCATGTCAATCTAGTGTAAGATATCTTAGTACATAGATCATGTCCAATGTAGTGTAAGATATCTTAGTACGTAGATCATGTCCAATCTGGTATAAGATATCTTAGTACGTAGATCATGTCCAATCTGGTGTAAAGATATCTTAGTACATAGATCATGTCCAATCTAGTGTAAGATATCTTAGTACGTAGATCATGTCCAATCTAGTGTAAGATATCTTAGTACATAGATCATGTCAAATCTAGTGTAAGATATCTTAGTACATAGATCATGTCCAATCTAGTGTAAGATATCTTAGTACATAGATCATGTCCAGTTTAGTGTAAGATATCTTAGTACATAGATCATATCCAATACTAGTGTAAGATATCTTAGTACATAGATCATGTCCAATCTAGTGTAAGATATCTTAGAACATAGATCATGTCCAATCTAGTGTGATATATCTTAGTACATAGATCATGTCCAATTTAGTGTAAGATATCTTAGTACATAGATCATGTCCAATAGTGTAAGATATCTTAGAACATAGATCATGTCCAATTTAGTGTAAGATATCTTAGTACATAGATCATGTCCAATATAGTGTAAGATATCTTAGTACGTAGATCATGTCCAATTTGTGTAAGATATCTTAGTACGTAGTCATGTCAATCTGGTATAAGATATCTTAGTACATAGATCATGTCCAATCTAGTGTAAAGATATCTTAGAACATAGATCATGTCCAATCTAGTGTAAGATATCTTATTACGTAGATCATGTCAATCTGGTATAAGATATCTTAGTACGTAGATCATGTCAAATCTAGTGTAAGATATCTTAGTACATGATCATGTCAATCTAGTGTAAATATCTTAGTACAGTAGATCATGTCCAATTTTAATGTAAGATATCTTAGTACATAGATCATGTCCAATCTAGTATAAGATATCTTAGTACGTAGATCATGTCAATGTAGTGTAAGATATCTTAGTACATAGATCATGTCCAATCTAGTGTAAGATATCTTAGTACGTAGATCATGTCAATCTAGTGTAAGATATCTTAGTACGTAGATCATGTCCAATATAGTGTAAGATATCTTAGTACGTAGATCCTGTCCAATGTAGTGTAAGATATCTTAGTACATAGATCATGTCCAATATAGTGTAAGATATCTTAGTACATAGATCATGTCCAATTTAGTGTAAGATATCTTAGTACATAGATCATGTCCAATATAGTGTAATATATCTTAGTACATAGATCATGTCAAATCTAGTGTAAGATATCTTAGTACATAGATCATGTCCAATATAGTGTAAGATATCATTAGTACGTAGATCATGTCAATATAGTGTATAAGATATCTTAGTACGTAGATCATGTCCAATATAGTGTAGAGTCTTAGTACGTAGATCATGTCCTTAGTGTAAGATATCTTGTATAGATCATGTCAATATAGTGTAAGATATCTTAGTACGTAGATCATGTCCAATCTAGTGTAAGATATCTTGGTACGTATATCATGTCCAATCTAGTGTAAGATATCTTAGTACATAGATCATGTCCAATCTAGTGTAAGATATCTTAGTACATAGATCATGTCCAATCTAGTGTAAGATATCTTAGTACATAGATCATGTCCAATCTGCTATAAGATATCTTAGTACGTAGATATTGTCCAATGTAGTGTAAGATATCTTAGTACGTAGATCATGTCCAATATAGTGTAATATATCTTAGTACGTAGATCAGGTCCAATATAGTGTAATATATTTTAGTCCATAGATCATGTCCAATCTCGAGTAAGATATCTTAGTGTATAGATCATCTCAATCTAGTGTAAGATATCTTAGTACATAGATCATGTCAATCCTACTGTAAAGATATCTTAGTACATAGATCATGTCCAATCTAGTGTAAGATATCTTAGTACATAGATCATTTCAATATAGTGTAAGATATATTTTCATGGCCAATGTAGTGTAAGATATATTAATATGTTTAGATCACGTCCAATCTAGTATAGATATCTTTCTAGATCATGTCCAATCTAGTGTAAGGTATCTTGTACATAGATCATGTCCAATCTAGTGTAAGATATCTTAGTACATAGATCATGTCAATTTAGTGTAAGATATCTTAGTACGTAGATCATGTCCAATGTAGTGTAAGATATCTTAGTACATAGATCATGTCCAATCTAGTGTAAGATATCTTAGTACATAAATCATTTCCACTATAGTGTAAGATATCTTAGAACATAAATCATGACCAATGTAGTCTAAGATATCTTAGTATGTAGATCATGTCCAATGTAGTATAAGATATCTTAGTATGTAGATCATGTCCAATTTGAGTGTAAGATATCTTTGTACATAGATCATGTCCAATCTAGTGTAAGATATCTTAGTACATAGATCATGTCCAATCTAGTGTAAGATATCTTAGAACATAGATCATGTCCAATGTAGTGTAAGATATCTTAGTACATAGATCATGTCCAATATAGTGTAATATATCTTAGTACGTAAATCATGTCCAATATAGTGTAATATATCTTAGTACGTAGATCATCTTCACTATAGTGTAAGATATCTTAGTACATAGATCATGTCCAATAAAGTGTAAGATATCTTAGTACTTAGATCATGTCCAATCTGGTATAAGATATCTTAGTACGTAGATCATGTCCAATCTGGTATAAGATATCTTAGTACATTAGATCATGTCCAATCTGGTGTAAGAAATATTAGTACGTAGATCATGTCAATCTAGTATAAGATATCTTATAACGTAGATCATGTCCAATCTAGTGTAAGATATCTTAGTACGTAGATCCTGTCAATTTAGTGTAAGATATCTTAGTACATAGATCATGTCCAATATAGTGTAAGATATCTTAGTACGTAGATCATGTCAATTTAGTGTAAGATATCTTAGTACATCGATCATGTCCAATCTGAAAAGTAAGATATCTTAGTACATAGATCATGTCCAATGTAATGTAAGATAACTTAGTACATAGATCATGTCCAATATAGTGTAAGATACATTAGTACGTCGATCAGGTCCAATATAGTGTAAGATATCTTAGTACGTAGATCCTGTCCAATATAGTGTAAGAGTCTTAGTACGTAGATCATGTCCTATGTAATGAAAGATATCTTGGTACATAGATCATGTCCAACCGAGTGTAAGATATCTTAGGACATAGATCATGTCCAATCTAGTGTAAGATATCTTAGTACGTAGATCATGTCAAATCTAGTGTAAGATATCTTAGTACATAGATCATGTCAATGTAGTGTAAGATATCTTGGTACATAGATCATGTCCAATCTAGTGTAAGATATCTTAGTACATAGATCATGTCCCATCTGCTATAAGATATCTTACTACGTAGATCATGTCCAATGTAGTGTAAGATATCTTAGTACGTAGATCATATCAAATATAGTGTAATATATCTTAGTACGTAGATCAGGTCCAATATAGTGTAATATATTTTAGTCCATAGATCATGTCCAATCTCGAGTAAGATATCTTAGTACATAGATCATCTCCAATCTAGTGTAAGATATCTTAGTACATAGATCATGTCCAATCTACTGTAAGATATCTTAGTACATAGATCATATCCAATCTAGTGTAAGATATCTTAGTACATACATCATTTCCACTATAGTGTAAGATATCTTAGTACATAGATCATGGCCAATGTAGTGTAAGATATCTTATATCTAGTATAAGATATCTTCTATGTAGATCATGTCCAATCTAGTATAAGATATCTTTCTATGTAAGATCATGTCCAATCTAGTGTAAGATATATTAGTACATAGATCATGTTCAATCTAGTGTAAGATATCTTAGTACATAGATCATGTCCAATCTAGTGTAAGATATCTTAGAACATAGATCATGTCCAATGTAGTGTAAGATCTTAGTACGTAGATCATGTCCAATCTGTACTTATAGAGATCATGTCCAATCATGTCAATAGTGTAAGATATCTTAGTACATAGATCATGTCCAATCTAGTGTAATATATCTTAGTACGTAGATCATGTCCAATCTGTAGTAAGATATCTTAGTAGATCATGTCCAATCTAGTGTAAGATATCTTAGTACATAGATCATGTCCAATCTAGTGTAATATATCTTAGTACGTAGATCATGACCAATGTAGTGTAAGATATCTTAGTACATAGATCATGTCCAATCTGGTATAAGATATCTTAGTACATAGATCATTTCCAATCTAGTGTAAGATATCTTAGAACATAGATCATGGCCTATGTAGTGTAAGACATCTTAGTATGTATGTCCAATCTGGTATATCTTAGTACATAGATCATGTCCAATCTAGTGTAAGATATCTTAGTACATAGATCATGTCCAATCTAGTGTAAGATATCTTAGTACATAGATCATGTCCAATTTAGTGTAAGATATCTTAGTACATAGATCATGTCCAATCTAGTGTAAGATATAAATCATGTCCAATATAGTGTAATATATCTAGTACGTAGATCATGTCCAATCTAAAGTAAGATAACTTAGTACACAGATCATGTCCAATATAGTGTAATATATATTAGTACGTAGATCCTGTCCAATATAGTGTAAGATATCTGAGTACGTAGATCCTGTCCAATATAGTGTAAGAGTCTTAGTACGTAGATCATGTCCTATGTAATGTAAGATATCTTAATACATAGATCATGTCCAACCAAGTGTAAGATATCTTAGTACATAGATCATGTCCAATCTAGTGTAAGATATCTTAGTACGTAGATCATGTGCAATATAGTGTAATATATCCTAGTACGTAGATCATGTCCAATATAGTGTAAGATATCTTAGTACATAGATCATGTCCAATGTAGTGTAAGATATCTTAGTACATAGATCATGTCCAATATAGTGTAAGCTATCTTAGTACGTATATCATGTCCAATATAGTGTAAGATATCTTAGTACATAGATCATGTCCAATCTACTGTAAGATATCTTAGTACATAGATCTTGTCCAATCTAGTGTAAGATATCTTAGTACATAGATCATTTCCACTATAGTGTAGGATATCTTAGTACATAGATCATGTCCAATGTAGTGTAAGATATCTTAGTATGTAGATCATGTCCAATCTAGTATAAGATATCTTTCTATGTAGATCATGTCCAATCTAGTGTAAGATATCTTAGTACATAGATCATGTCCAATGTAGTGTAAGATATCTTAGTACGTAGATCATGTCCAATGTAGTGTAAGATATCTTAGTACATAGATCATGTCCAATGTAGTGTAAGATATCTTTGTACGTAGATCATGTCCAATATAGTGTAATATATCTTAGTACGTAGATCATGTCCACTATACTGTAGCCATCTTAGTACATAGATCATGTCCAATAAAGTGTAAGATATCTTAGTACTTAGATCATGTCCAATCGGGTATAAGATATGTTAGTACGTAGATCATGTCCAATCTGATATAAGATATCTTAGTACGTAGATCATGTCCAATCTGGTATAAGATATCTTAGTACGTAGATCATGTCCAATCTGGTATAAGAAATCTTAGTACGTAGATCATGTCCAATCTGGTATAAGATATCTTAGTACGAAGATCATGTCCAATCTAGTGTAAGATATCTTAGTACGTAGATCATATCCAATGTAGTGTAAGATATCTTAGTACATAGATCATGTCCAATCTAGTATAAGATATCTTAGTACATAGATCATGTCCAATATAGTGTAATATATCTTAGTACGTAGATCATGTTCAATATAGTGTAAGATATCTTAGTACATAGATCATGTCCAATGTAGTGTAAGATATATTAGTACATAGATCATGTCCAATATAGTGTAAGATATCTTAGTACATAGATCATGTCCAATCTAGTGTAAGCTATCTTAGTACGTATATCATGTCCAATCTACTGTAAGATATCTTAGTACATAGATCATGTCCAATCTGGTATAAGATATCTTAGTACGTAGATCATGTCCAATGTAGTGTAAGATATCTTAGTACGTAGATCATGTCCAATATAGTGTCATATATCTTAGTACGTAGATCAGGTCCAATATAGTGTAATATATCTTACTCCATAGATCATGTCCAATCTCGAGTAAGATATCTTAGTACATAGATCATGTCCAATCTAGTGTAAGATATCTTAGTACATAGATCATGTCCAATCTACTGTAAGATATCTTAGTACATAGATCATGTCCAATCTACTGTGTCAAGATATCTTAGTACATAGATAATGTCCAATCTAGTGTAAGATATTTAGTAAATAGATCATGTCCAATCTAGTGTAAGATATCTTAGAACATAGATCATGTCCAATGTAGTGTAAGATATCTTAGTACATAGATCATGTCCAATATAGTGTAATATATCTTAGTACGTAGATCATGTCCAATATAGTGTAATATATCTTAGTACGTAGATCATGTTCACTATAGTGTAAGATATCTTAGTACATAGATCATGTCCAACAAAGTGTAAGATATCTTAGTACTTAGATCATGTCCAATCAGGTATAAGATATCTTAGTACGTAGATCATGTCCAATCTGGTATAAGATATCATAGTACGTAGATCATGTCCAATCTGGTATAAGATATCTTAGTACGTGGATCATGTCCAATCTGGTATAAGAAATCTTAGTACATAGATCATGTCCAATCTAGTATAAGATATCTTAGTACGTAGATCATGTCCAATCTAGTGTAAGATATCTTTAGTACGTAGGTCATGTCTAGTTTAGTGTAAGATATCTTTAGTACATAGATCATGTCCAATCTAGTGTAAGATATCTTAGTAGGTAGATCATGTCCAATTTAGTGAGATATCTTAGTACATAGACCATGTCCAATCTAGTAAAGATATCTTAGTACGTAGATCATGTCCAATCTAATGTAAGATAACTTAGTACACAGATCATGTCCAATATAGTGTAATATATCTTAGTACGTAGATCCTGTCCAATATAGTGTAAGATATCTTAGTACGTAGATCCTGTCCAATATAGTGTAAAGTCTTAGTACGTAGATCATGTCCTATGTAATGTAAGATATCTTAGTACATACATCATGTCCAATGTAAGATATCTTAGTACATAGATCATGTCCAATCTAGTACTTAGATCATGTCCAATATAGTGTAATATATCTTAGTAAGTAGATCATGTCCAATATAGTGTAAGATATCTTAGTACATAGATCATGCCCAATGTAGTGTAAGATATCTTAGTACATAGATCATGTCCAATATAGTGTAAGATATCTTAGTACATAGATCGTGTCCAATCTAGTGTAAGCTATCTTAGTAATATCATGTCCAATATAGTGTAAGATATCTTAGTACATAGATCATGTCCAATCTACTGTAAGATATCTTAGTACATAGGTCATGTCCAATCTAGTGTAAGATATATTAGTACATAGATCATTTCCACTATAGTGTAATATATCTTAGTACATAGATCATGGCCAATGTAGTGTAAGATATCTTAGTATGTAAATCATGTCCAATCTAGTATAAGATATATTTCTATGTAGATCATGTCCAATCTAGTGTAAGATATCTTAGTACATAGATCATGTCCAATTTAGTGTAAGATATCTTAGTACATAGATCATGTCCAATCTAATGTAAGATATCTTAGAACATAGATCATGTCCAATGTAGTGTAAGATATCTTAGTACATAGATCATGTCCAATGTAGTGTAAGATATCTTAGTACGTAGATCATGTCCAATATAGTGTAATATATCTTAGTACGTAGATCATGTCCACTATACTGTAAGACATCTTAGTACATAGATCATGTCCAATCGGGTATAAGATATCTTAGTACGTAGATCATGTCCAATCTGGTATAAGATATCTTAGTACGTAGATCATGTCCAATCTGGTATAAGATATCTTAGTACGTAGATCATGTCCAATCTAGTGTAAGATATCTTAGTACGTAGATCATGTCCAATGTAGTGTAAGATATCTTAGTACATAGATCATGTCCAATCTAGTATAAGATATCTTAGTACATAGATCATGTCCAATATAGTGTAATATATCTTAGTACGTAGATCATGTCCAATATAGTGTAAGATATCTTAATACATAGATCATGTCCAATGTAGTGTAAGATATCTTAGTACATAGATCATGTCCAATATAGTGTAAGATATCTTAGTACATAGATCATGTCCAATCTAGTGTAAGCTATCTTAGTACGTATATCATGTCCAATATAGTGTAAGATATCTTAGTACATAGATCATGTCCAATCTGCTATAAGATATCTTAGTACGTAGATCATGTCCAATGCAGTGTAAGATATCTTAGTACGTGGATTATGTCCAATATAGTGTAATATATCTTAGTACGTAGATCAGGTCCAATATAGTGTAATATATCTTAGTCCATAGATCATGTCCAATCTCGAGTAAGATATCTTTGTACATAGATCATCTCCAATCTAGTGTAAGATATCTTAGTACATAGATCATGTCCAATCTAGTGTAAGATATCTTAGTACATAGATCATTTCCACTATAGTGTAAGATATCTTAGTACATAGATCATGGCCAATCTAGTGTAAGATATCTTAGTATGTAGATCATATCCAATCTAGTATAAGATATATTAGTATGTAGATCGTGTTTAATCTAGTGTAAGATATGTTAGTACATAGATCATGGCCAATCTAGTGTAAGATATCTTAGTACATAGATCATGTCCAATCTAGTGTAAGATATCTTAGAACATAGATCATGTCCAATGTAGTGTAAGATATCTTAGTACATAGATCATGTCAATATAGTGTAAGATATCTTAGTACGTAGATCATGTCCAATATACTGTAATATATCTTAGTACGTAGATCATGTCCACTATAGTGTAAGATATCTTAGTACATAGATCATGTCCAATCGGTAAGATATCTTAGTACTTAAATCATGTCCAATCGGGTATAAGATATCTTAGTACGTAGATCATGTCCAATCCGGTATAAGATATCTGAGTACGTAGATCATGTCCAATTTGGTATAAGATATCTTAGTACGTATATCATGTCCAATCTGGTTTAAGAAATCTTAGTACGTAGATCATGTCCAATCTGGTATAAGATATCTTAGTACGTAGATCATGTTCAATCTAGTGTAAGATATCTTAGTACGTAGATCATGTCCAATGTAGTGTAAGATATCTTAGTACATAGATCATATCCAATCTAGTATAAGATATTTTAGTACATAGATCATGTCCAATGTAGTGTAAGATAGCTTAGTATGTAGATCATGTCGAATGTAGTGTAAGATATCTTAGTACATAGATCATGTCCAATCTAGTGTAAGATATCTTAGTATGTAGATCAAGTCGAATCTGGTATAAGATATCTTAGTACGTAGATCATTTCCAATCTAGTGTAATATATCTTAGTACGTAGATCATGTCCAATCTAGTGTAAGATATCTTAGTACGTAGGACATGTCCAATATACTGTAAGATATCTTAGCACTTAGATCATGTCCAATCTAGTGTAAGATATCTTAGTACATAGATCAAGTCCAATCTAGTGTAAGATATCTTAGTACGTAGGACATGTCCAATCTAGTATAAGATATCATAGTACGTTGATCATGTCCAATATAGTGTAAGATATCTTAGTACGTAGATCATGTCCAATCTATTATAAGATATCTTAGTACGTTGATCATGTCCAAGCTGGTTTAAGATATCTTAGTACGTAGATCATGTCCAATTGGTATAAGATATCTTAGTATGTAGATCATGTCCAATCTAGTGTAAAATATCTTAGTACGTAGATCATGTCCAATCTACTGTAAGATATCTTAGTACATAGATCATTTCCAATCTAATGTAAGATATCTTAGTACATAAATCATGTCCAATATTTGTGTAAGATATCTTCATACGTAGATCATGTCCAATCTAGTGTAAGATATCTTAGTATGTAGATCATGTCCAATCTAATGTAAGATATCTTATGTATGTTTATGTGTGATGTGTTAGTTTGTAGATTGTATGTATGTTTATGTATGATGTGTTAGTGCGTAGATTGTATGTATGTTTATGCGTGATGTGTTAGGACGTAAATTTTATGTATGTTTCTGTGAGATGTGTTAGTACGTAGATGATATAAATGTATATGTGAGATGTGTTAGTTCGTTAATTGTATGTGTGTTTCTGTGAGATGTATTAGTACATTGATTGTATGTATGTATATGTGAGATGTGTTAGTACGTTAATTGTATGTGTGTTTCTGTGAGATGTGTCAGTACGTAGATTGTATGAATGTATATCTGAGATGTGTTAGTACGTTAAGTGTATGAGTGTTTCTGTGAGATGTGTTAGTACGTTAATTGTATGTGTGGTTCTGTGAGATGTGTTAGTACATTGATTGTATGAATGTATATGTGAGATGTGTTAGTACGTTGATTGTATGTGTGTTTCTGTGAGATGTGTTAGTCGTTAAGTGTATGTGTGTTTCTGTCAGATGTGTTAGTACGTTAAGTGTATGTATGTTTTGGTGAGATGTGTTAGTACGTTAAGTGTATGTGTGTTTCTGTGAGATGTGTTAGTACGTTAATTGTATGTGTCTTTCTGTGAGATGTGTTAGTACATTGATTGTATGAATGTATATGTGAGATGTGTTAGTACGTTGATTGTATTTAGGTTTGTGTGAGATGGGTTAGTATGTTGATGTGTTGGTACTTTGATGTGTTGGTACGTTGATGTGTTGGTATGTTGATGCGTGGTTATGTTAATGTGTTGTTATGTTGATGTGTTGGTATATTAAATATGTTGGAGTTTTTACGTGTTGTTATGTTGATGTCTTAGTATGTTGATTGTATGTATGTTTATGTGTGATGTTTAGTACGTTGATCGTATGTATGTTTATATGTGATGTGTTAATACGTTGATTGTGTGTATGTTTATGTGTCAGAACGTTTATGTGTGATGTGTTAGTGCGTTGATTGTATGTATGTTTATGTGTGGTATGTTCATGTGTGATGTATTAGTACGTTGGTTGTATGTATGTTTATGAGTTGGTATATTAATTGTATCTATGTTTATGTGTGATTTGTTAGTACGTTGATTGTATGTATGTTTATTTTTGATATCTTAGTACGTTGATTGTATGTGTGTTTATGTGTGATTTGTTAATACTTTGATTGTCTGCGAGGTTTATGTGAGATGCATTAGTATGTTGATGGTATGAGTTTTATGTGAGATGTGTTATTTGTTAATTGTATGTATGTTTCTGTGTGATGTGTTAGGACGTTGATTGTATGTATGTTTATGTGTGATGTGTTAGGACGTTGATTGTATATATGTTTATGTGAGATGTGTTAGGACGTTGATTGTATGTATGTTCATGTCACATGTGTTAGGACGTTGATTGTATGTAATTTCTGTGTGATGTGTTAGGACGTTGATTGTATGTATGTTCATGTCAGATGTGTTAGGACGTTGATTGTATGTATGTTTATGTGAGATGTGTTAGGACGTTGATTGTATGTATGTTTATGTGTGATGTGTTAGGACGTTGATTGTATGTATGTTCATGTGAGATGTGTTAGGACGTTGATTATATGTATGTTCATGTCAGATGTGTTAGGACGTTGATTGTATGTATGTTCATGTCAGATGTGTTAGGATGTTGATTGTATGTATGTTTCTGTGTGATGTGTTAGGACGTTGATTTTATGTATGTTGATGTGAGATGTGTTAGGACGTTGATTGTATGTATGTTCATGTCATATGTGTTAGGACGTTGATTGTAGGTATGTTTATGTCAGATGTGTTAAGACGTTTATTTTATGTATGTTTATGTGAGATGTGTTAGGACGTTCATTGTATATATGTTCATGTCAGATGTGTTAGGACGTTGATTGTATGTATGTCCATGTCAGATGTGTTTGTTAGGACGTTGATTGTATGTATGTTCATGTCAGATGTTTTAGGACGTTGATTGTATGTATGTTCATGTCAGATGTGTTAGGACGTTGATTGTATGTATGTTAATGTCAGAAGTGTTAGGACGTTGATTGTATGTATGTTCATTTCAGATGTCTTAGGACGTTGATTGCATGTATGTTCATGTCAGAAGTGTTAGGACGTTGATTGTATGTATGTTTATGTGTGATGTGTTAGGTCGTTGATTGTATGTATGTTCAGGTCAGATGTGTTAGGACGCTGACTATATGTATATTTATATGTGATGTGTTAGGACGTGGATTGTATGTATGTTCATGTCAGATGTGTTAGTACGTTGATTGTATGTATGTTCATGTCAGAAGTGTTAGGACGTTGATTGTAGGTATGTTCATGTCAGATGTGTTAGGACGTTGATTGTATGTATGTTCATGTCAAGTGTTAGGACGTTGATTTGATGTATGTTCATGTCAGAAGTGTTAGGACGTTGATTTGATGTATGTTCATATCAGATGTGTTAGGACGTTGATTGTATGTATGTTCATGTCAGATGTGTTAAGACGTTGATTTGATGTATGTTGATGTGTGATGTGTTAGGACGTTGATTGTATTTATGTTTATGTGTGATGTGTTAGTATGTTGATTGTATGTATGTTTATGTGATGTGTTAGTATGTTGATTGTATGTGTGTTTTACGTGAGATGTGTTAGTATGTTGATTGTATGTATGTTTATGTGTGATGTGTTAGCATGTTGATTGTATGTATATGTATGTGAGATGTGCTAGGACGTTCATTGTATGTATGTTTATGTGTGATGTGTTAGGACGTTGATTGTATGTATGTTCATGTCAGATGTGTTAGGACGTTGATTGTATGTATGTTCATGTCACATGTGTTAGGACGTTGATTGTATGTATGTTTCTGTGTGATGTGTTATGACGTTGATTGTATGTATGTTCATGTCAGATGTTTAGGACGTTGATTGTATGTATGTTTATGTGAGATGTGTTAGGACGTTGATTGTATGTATGTTTATGTATGATGTGTTAGGACGTTGATTGTATGTATGTTTATGTGAGATGTGTTAGGACGTTGATTATATGTATGTTCATGTCAGATGTGTTAGGACGTTGATTGTATGTATGTTCATGTCAGATGTGTTAGGACGTTGATTGTATGTATGTTTCTGTGTGATGTGTTAGGACGTTGATTGTATGTATGTTTATGTGAGATGTGTTAGGACGTTGATTGTATGTATGTTCATGTTGATTGTTGTATGTATGTTCATGTCAGATGTGTTAGGACGTTGATTGTATGTATGTTCATGTCAGATGTTTTAGGACGTTGATTGTATGTATGTTCATGTCAGATGTTTTAGGACGTTGATTGTATGTATGTTCATGTCAGATGAGGACGTTGATTGTATGTATGTTAATGTCAGAAGTGTTAGGACGTTGATTGTATGTATGTTTATGTGTGATGTGTTAGGACGTTGATTGTATCTATGTTCATGTCAGATGTGTTAGGAGACTAATTATATGTATGTTTATGTGTGATGTGTTAGGACGTTGATTGTATGTATGTTCATGTCAGATGTGTTAGTACGTTCATTGTATGTATGTTCATGTCAGAAGTGTTAGGACGTTGATTGTAGGTATGTTCATGTCAGATGTGTTAGGACGTTGATTGTATGTATGTTCATGTCAGAAGTGTTAGGACGTTGATTTGATGTATGTTCATGTCAGAAGTGTTAGGACGTTGATTTGATGTATGTTCATGTCAGATGTGTTAGGACGTTGATTGTATGTATGTTCATGTCAGATGTGTTAAGACGTTGATTTGATGTATGTTTATGTGTGATTTGTTAGGACGTTGATTGTATGTATGTTTATCTGTGATGTGTTAGTATGTTGATTGTATGTGTGTTCATGTCAGATGTGTTAGGACGTTGATTGTATGTATGTTTATGTGTGATGTGTTAGCATGTTGATTGTATGTATATGTATGTGAGATGTGTTAGGACGTTCATTGTATGTATGTTTATGTGTGATGTGTTAGGACGTTCATTGTATGTACGTTCATGTCAGATGTGTTAGGACGTTGATTGTATGTATGTTCATGTCAGATGTGTTAGGACGTTGATTGTATGTATGTTTATGTGTGATGTGTTAGGACGTTGATTGTATGTATGTTCATGTCATATGTGTTAGGACGTTGATTGTATGTATGTTCATGTCATATGTGTTAGGACGGTGATTGTATGTATGTTCATGTCAGAAGTGTTAGGACGTTGATTGTATGTATGTTTTTGTGTGATGTGTTAGGACGTTGATTGTATGTATGTTCATGTCAGATGTGTTAGGACGTTGATTTTATGTATGTTCATGTCAGAAGTGTTAGGACGTTGATTGTATGTATGTTTATGTGTGATGTGTTAGGACGTTGGTTTTATGTATGTTTATGTCAGAAGTGTTATGACGTTGATTGTATGTATGTTTATGTGTGATGTGTTAGGACGTTGATTGTATGTATGTTTATGTGTGATGTGTTAGGACGTTGATTGTATGTATGTTCATGTCAGATGTGTTACGACATTGATTGTATGTATGTTTATGTGTGATGTGTTAGGACGTTGATTGTATGTATGTTTATGTGTGATGTGTTGGGACGTTGATTGTATGTATGTTTATGTGTGATGTGTTAGGACGTTGATTGTATGTATGTTTATGTGAGATGTGTTAGGACGTTGATTGTATGTATGTTTATGTGTGATGTTTTAGTACGTTGATTGTATGTATGTTTATGTGTGATGTGTTAGGACATTGATTGTATGTATGTTTATGTGTGATGTGTTAGGACGTTGATTGCATGTATGTTCATGTCAGATGTGTTACGACGTTGATTGTATGTATGTTTATGTCAGATGTGTTAGGACGTTGATTTTATGTATGTTTCTGTGAGATGTGTTAGTATGTTGATTGTATGTGTGTTTTGCGTGAGATGTGTTAGTACGTTGATTGTATGTATGTGTTGCGTGAGATGTGTTAGTATGTTGAATGTATATATGTTTTGTATGTGATGTATTAGTACGTTGATTGTATATATGTTTTGTATGTGATGTATTAGTACGTTGATTGTATATATGTTTTGTGTTATTGATGTGTTAGTACGTTGATGTGTTAGTACGTTGATGTGTCTGTACGTTGATGTGTTAGTACGTTGATGTGTTAGTAAGTTGATGTGTTAGTACGTTGATGTATTAGTACGTTGATGTGTTAGTACCTTGGTATTTTAGTATGTGATGTGTTGGTATGTTGATATGTTAGTACGTTGATGTGTTTGTATGTTCATGTGTTAGTACGTTGATGTGTCTGTACGTTGATGTGCTTGTATGTTGATGTGTTATTACGTTGATGTGTTTCTATGTTGATGTGATGGTATGTTGATGTGTTAATATTTGATGTGTTTGCATGTTGATGTATTTGTATGTTAATGTCTTAGTAAGTTGATGTGTTAGTACGTTGATGTGTTAGCACGTTGATGTGTTAGTACGTTGATGTGTTAGTAGGTTGATTTGTTGGTACATTTAGGTTTTTGTATGTTGATGTGTTTGTACGTTGATGTGTTGGTAAGT
>JAXRKP010001290.1:140000-143125 GCA_037039925.1 Doris montereyensis | reverse complement strand
TGTGTGTGTGTGTGTGTTGTGACCGGCAATTTTAGTAGCCGTCACCTCTACCAGTCAGTTTCTCGGTCTACAGTAACATGTCCCCTGCAATACACATAACAACAAAACTATTGACCTATGTTATTGCAACGTTTAGGTCATTTGACTTCTGTGTAACTCTGATCACGATAGTATGGTGCACCTTCTTCTCTACTTTTCAGGAATCTGAGTGAAAGCAAACGAAACACATCGAATGGAATAAGGACGCTTGTGAGAAATTGCCGGGTAGTCCACAGTATACCCGACTGGGGTGTGTTTCTTGAGAACTGTCAAACAGCGAATGAGCTGACAGATTGTGTGACTGACCACATAAACTTTTGTGAAGAATTACTGTGTGAGACAACGTCAATGCAATGCTGGTCAGTAAAAGACTAAAAACATTGCTGAATGAGAAAAAAGTTGCTTTTGCCAGAGGAAACAAAAAGAATTTAAAGACAAAAACAGAAACAAATAAAACCAGAAATAGAAAAAAAAGAAAACAAGGACTTAGAGAAAAAGTCAAAAACTTTAAATTTGATAACATGCAACAAACGTGGAAACAAATGAAAAAAAAAACGTGATTAAATACACAACTAAACCGAAAAAAACAGCGACTTTTGATATAAATGAGATCAATAAATGTTAGGCACGTTTTTGGCAAAGAAACTGACCAAACTAGAAAAATTCTATAGAGTCTGATGTCACATCTCGTGGCAACCTCGACCTCTGGTTCAAACATTGAACCAAAATGGCGTTCTTCATGCGGTGTATTTATGCGCTTCTGTTTGCCTTCCTTCAATGTCTTATGCAGGGCTGCAATCATCAGTCAGAAAGCCTTACGTGCACCTGCCATCGTTTTCCTCATGGAAAATAAGTAGGAAGCAAAAAGAGAGGAGTGGGTTTCACTGATACGGCACGTCTTGTAAATGAGAGGGACTTCGTAGTCAAGAGACAAGGTGTCGGCCTCTCAACCATAAGGGAGTGCTTCGAGCTCCACCAAAGGCTGAAACATTTTCTCGAGTGTTTTCGAGCGAAATCGCCCCACCCCCTTCCCCCTGGTCCAGGTAGGTAGATTGAAACCTAATCCCATCGGAGACGGACCATAAAAAAGAGGTCCTGTGTATAGATCACAACACTCTTGCATGTAAAAGATCCTTGCTTGCTTACAAGGCAGTCCAGGCCAAATTAAAATCCTACAAAAATCATTGAGATCACCTTAGAAGTGGACGTGGGTAAAATTGAATCAAATTTATTCAAAAATCCCATTGCCCCTTTCTATAATCTAGTATGTTGTGGAAAGGAAAATAGAACCATTATAAATGTTGATAGCTTCTGAACAAAGCAACATAATAGCCACAACTTTTGAACACAATAAACTTCAGTTGTACATTTCGATCAATATAAGTTCTGTTTGATATATGATATCATATTATATCCTATCATATATTTATTTAGGGCTTGAGATTAGGTCAAATGGCATTTAAATGCCCTGTAATACATGTTAAGAAATGAAAGAATAATAAAGATACACCATTAACTATTTTAAGATTCAAATCATCCAGCAAAAAAAATGCATTCAAAAGTATGGAGGTCTTTATCAATGGCAGTTTTAAAACTATTTATAGCATTAGAATTGATTGTTTCAAGTTCAAGGTTATTCCAAATCCTTAAAGTTCGGAAAACACGTTTCCTTGAACGTGTTTGTTCTATTTGAGAATGTTTGATGATCCGACTCGCAGGTATTTTACAGAGTCAACACGCACAGGGCAATCAGTTGAAAGTAGTTTACACGTGAAGATCACAACACGAGGATAATCGAAGTATTTTTCATAGTCACTACTACCAATTCCATAAACTGTTTTGTATAAATTCAATTCAATTCAATCATCTTTATTGATCCTTTAAAAAAGGAAATTATACTTGTGTTATCATAATTTCCGCTTGAAAAAAAATAGAAAGAAAATAATAAAAAACAAAAATAAGCAATATTTTAATATCACGAAGCAGGTGAGAAACACATCCTCGCCTTATGAACAGCGCCGACTGAAGATAGTAAAAGACTTTGAACGGATTCGCCAACTTTAGAACGATTGCCTTGGTGGACAATTTGATTCCTTTCAAAGCCGTCAATATGCATGATGTGGAATGATCCATGGTAAGTACACATCGGGAAGCCTTTTAGGCCTTCTGATTAGCTTTATACTCGTTGTTACGTTTTTAGGCAAAAGTACAGTAGATAGCTTCATGCTCAGCAACTTAGAAGGACCATTGAACTGTTCACCCCCCCCCCCCCCCCTGCAAATGTAATTGTCAAAACACCCAATATTTGCTGAACCAGCATCTTCGACGACATCATAGTTCATGGGCACCGAATATCGTCAGTATGGTGGAGACATTCGACAAATAGATATAGGAACGCATGTGTTGGTTTTTGTTTTGGTTGACACAGAGTAAACTCCGTGGGTAAGTTGGGGAGGGAAGGGGGTATGGTAAAGAGTTGGGGAGGGAAGGGGCGGGTAAGGGTGACACCTATTGAGTTGGGGAGGGAAGGGGCGGGTAAGGGTGACACCTTTGGAGTTGGGGAGGGAAGGGGGCGGGTAAGGTGACACCTACTGAGTCGGGGAGGGAAGGGGCGGGTAAGGGTGACACCTACTGAGTCGGGGAGGGAAGGGGCGGGTAAGGGTGACACCTACTGAGTCGGGGAGAAGGGGGCGAGTAAGGTGACACCTATTGAGTTGGGGAGGGAAGGGGCGAGTA
Source organism: Doris montereyensis (assembly GCA_037039925.1). Classification (NCBI taxonomy): domain Eukaryota; kingdom Metazoa; phylum Mollusca; class Gastropoda; order Nudibranchia; family Dorididae; genus Doris; species Doris montereyensis. The sequence goes on along the minus strand of JAXRKP010001290.1, from coordinate 140,350 downwards.
AGGGTGACACCTACTGAGTCGGGGAGGGAAGGGGCGGGTAAGGGTGACACCTACTGAGTCGGGGAGGGAAGGGGCGGGTAAGGGTGACACCTACTGAGTCGGGGAGGGAAGGGGCGGGTAAGGGTGACACCTATTGAGTTGGGGAGGGAAGGGGCGGGTAAGGGTGACACCTACTGAGTCGGGGAGGAAGGGGCGAGTAAGGGTGACACCTACTGAGTTGGGGAGGGAAGGGGCGAGTAAGGGTGACACCTATTGAGTTGGGGAGGGAAGGGCTTGTAAGGGTGACACCTATTGAGTTGGGGAGGGAAGGGGTGACTTTAAGGGTGACACCTATTGAGTTGGGGAGGGAA
>JAXRKP010001290.1:127500-137500 GCA_037039925.1 Doris montereyensis | reverse complement strand
AGAGACATATAGATAGATAGATAGATAGATAGATAGATAGATAGATAGTTACATAGATAAATATGTATGTTTAACATGGCGACAGAATGCTACATCTAGTCGACAGTCAAAAGCGAAGATTTTCTTTGTCAACCCACAACCACCTCCTCCCCCCACCCCCACATTGAAACCTCCACATTGTCCATCCAATCTCTTGGTCACATTGGGTTACGCTGAAAGAGAAGAGAAGAGAAGAGAAGAGAAGAGAAGAGACTGCTGTCAAAAGGCAGAGGAGAATTCGTGAAACAAACACACCACGTGATGACTCAGAGTGTGGAGGGCAAAAAGAAATGAAATGGAAACACCCTCTCCTTAGAGGTTGTCCTGCTGAGTAATCCCCTCCCCTCCCCCTCCCCTCCCCTCCCCATAGATCCGTTCAACGAACGCCCGTAGAATATAAAACCAACGTGGAGACAAAGCTGTGAAACCCATCATGACTGTTCAAGACGTCATCTCCCAAGAAAAGTTTGAAGTTAGTGGGATTCGGAAAGTACCACTCACCGGAAGTCGTCGCTGGACGTATTCTGATTGGTTGTCAAGAAATCAATACATTGGTTTTAAAACGTAGGCGAGGTACAATAGAAGCTTTGACTTTTCTTTTGCTCTTTTCTATTGTTGGTTTGTTTTGTTTTGTGGAGTGTTTTTTTTTCTCCTTTTTTTCTTCTTTTTTACGGGGAGGAAGGGAGGGCTGTTGTTTGTTTGAGGTTGGTTCTTTTCTTTTGGTTTGGTTTTTGTTGTTGACGGCTTTGTTGTGTTTTTGTGTTCTTTGACTTTTTGGATTTTTTGGGTTATTGTTTTGTTTTGCTTTTATTTCTGTTTTGTTCTTTTGTGTTTTTTGTTGTTGTTTGTTGTTGATTGTTTTGTTTTTGTTTTGGAGGTTGTCGTTGTTTTGTTGTTTGTTTTGTTGTTATTGTTTTGTTGTTGTTGTTTTGTTGTTGTTGTTATTTTGTTGTTTTGTTTCTTGTTGTTATTGTTTTGTTGTTGTTTTATTGTTGTTGTAATCGTTTTGTTGTTGTTTTATTGTTGTTGTTTTATTTTTGTTTTGTTGTTGTTGTTTCGTTGTCGTTTTGTTGTTGTAATCGCTTTGTTGTTTGGGGGATTTCCAGGTTGTGTGTTATTGTTTTCGTTTTTGAGACATCCTGACCCGAGAGTTTCTTCTAGAGAGTTCATTAAATCTTGTATTTTCCCATGTTATTTTTCTGAGCTTCATTTTGATTGTTATCGGGGGACTCAGCAGTGCAGATGCAAGCTGTTGGCCTCTCAACCAAAAGGTAATGGGTTCGAGCCGAGCCAACGGTTGAGTCATTTTCTCGATTGTTTTCGAGCAAAACTTAATCCCCTGGTCCAGGTAGGTGGATCGACACCTAGTCCCATTGGAGACAAGCGATGAAAAGGAGGTCCAGTGTGTATATCACAATACCCTGCACACGTTTAACATCCATTTGCTGTTTACGCGGCAGTCCGGGCAAAATTAAAAACCGAAAACCCCGAGATCACCTTAGTTGTGTATGTGAGGGAATCAAATCAAATCAAATCAAATCAAATCAAATCAAATCAAATCAAATCAAATCAAATCAAATCAAATCAAATCAAATCAAATCAAATCAAATCAAATCAAATCAAATCAAATCAAATCAAATCAAATCAAATCAAATCAAATCAAATCAAATCAAATCAAATCATATCAAATCATATCAAATCAAACCAAATCAAATCAAATCAAATCAAACCAAACCAAATCAAATCAAATCAAATCAAATCAAATCAAATCAAATCAAATCAAATCAAATCAAATCAAATCAAAATCAAATCAAATCAAATCAAATCAAATCAAATCAAATCAAATCAAATCAAATCAAATCGATTTTTATCCTTTTTGCACGATATAGGAAAATACTCTTTGATTGAAGACCAAACAGACTCACTGATTGAATAGCTAATCATTGATTTAGTAAAGGTAAGTGATGAAACAAAATAATGCAAAAGGTCACCCAATGGAAATGAGGCAAGGTCACCCCATGGAAAGGATGCAAGGTCACCCCATGGAAATGATGCAAAGTCACCTCATGGAAAGGATGCAAGGAAATGATGCAAAGGTCACTCCATGGAAATGATACAAGGTCACCCCATGGAAATGATACAAGGTCATGGAAATGATACAAGGTCACCCCATGGAAATGATACAAGGTCACCTCATGGAAATTACAAGGTCACCCCATGGAAATGATGCAAGGTCAATGGTCACCCCATGGAAAGGATGCAAGGTCACCTCATGGAAATGATACAAGGTCACCCCCATGGAAATGATGCAAGTGCACCCCATGGAAATGATGGTTGGAAATGATGCAAGGTCACCCCATGGACGTTTTGTCAAGATTATAACAAGGTCACCTGAAGGAAATGTAAAATGCCAATCCAAAAGCCCATTACAATGGACATAGAAATAACGACAACTAGAAATGAAGCAAGGCGCACCTCATGGGATATGGTCACTTTCCATCTAATAGACTGTTACCCCTATCTAATAACACTGTTACCCCTATCTAATAGACTGTTACCCTATCTAATAGACTGTTACCCCTATCTAATAGACTGTTACCCCTATGTAATAGACTGTTACCATCTAATAACTGTTACCCCTATCTAATAGACTGTTATAGAAATAACTGACATCTAGAAACACTATAAGACTGTACCCCTATCTAGAGACTGTTACCCCTATCTAATGGTCACTTTCCCCTATCTAATAGACTGTTACCCTATCTAATATTACACTGTTACCCCTATCTAATAGACTGTTACCCCTCTATCTAATACACTGTTACCCCCATCTAATAGACTGTTACCCCTCTATCTAATACATTGTTACCCCCCATCTAATACACTGTTACCCCTATCTAATAGACTGTTACCCCCATCTAATAGATTGTTACCCCCATCTAATAGACTGTTACCCCAATCTAATACATTGTTACCCCCATCTAATAGACTGTTACCCCTATCTAATAGACTGTTACCCCCATCTAATACACTGTTACCCCCATCTAATAAACTGTTACCCCCATCTAATAGACTGTTACCCCCATCTAATAGACTGTTACCCCCATCTAATACATGTTACCCCCATTTCAAAGACTGTTACCCCCATCTAATAGACTGTTACCCCATCTAATACACTGTTACCTCCATCTAATAGACTGTTACCCCCATCTAATAGACTGTTACCCCATCTAATAGACTGTTACCCCCATCTAATAGACTGTTACCCCATCTAATACACTGTTACCCCCATCTAATAGACTGTTACCCCTATCTAATAGACTGTTACCCCCATCTAATAAACTGTTACCCCCATCTAATAGACTGTTACCCCCATCTAATAGACTGTTACCCCCATCTAATAGACTGTTACCCCCATCTAATAGACTGTTACCCCATCTAATACATTATTTACCTCCATCTAATGGAATGTTACCTCCATCTATCATAATAGACTGTTACCCCCATCTAATAGACTATTACCCCATTTAATAATAGACTGTTACCCCCATCTAATACACTGTTACCCCCATTTAATAGACTGTTACCCCCATCTAATAAATTGTTACCCCCATTTAATAGACTGTTACCCCAATCTAATAGACTGTTACCCCCATCTAATAGACTATTACCCCTATCTAATAGACTGTTACCCCCATCTAATACATTGACTGTTACCCCCATCTAATAGACTTTAATTGTTACCCCATTCTATTACCCCATAATAGACTGTTACCCTCATCTAATACATTGTTAGCCCCATCTAATAGACTATTACCCCCATCTAATAGACTGTTACCCCCATCTTACCCCCATCTAATAGACTGTTACCCCCATCTCTAATAGACTAATTACCCCCTAATAGACATCTAATAGACTGTTACCCCCATCTAATAGACTGTTACCCCATCTAATAGACTGTTACCCCATCTAATAGACCGTTACCCCCATCTAATAGAGTGTTACCCCCATCTAATAGACTGTTACCCCTATGTAATACATCTAATGGAATGTTACCCCATCTAATAGACTGTTACCCCCATCTAATAGACTATTACCCCCATATAATAATAGACTGTTACCCCATCTAATAGACTGTTACCCCATCTAATAGACTAATAAACCGTTACTATTTAATACACCCCATCTAATAGACTGTACCCCCATCTAATATGTTAATAAAGTGTTACCCCCATCTAATAGACTGTTACCCCCCATCTAATAGACTACTACTCCCATATTATAATACACTGTTACACCAATCTAATAGACTGTTACCCCCATCTAAATAGACTATTACTCCCATATCTAATAGACTGTTACACCAATCTAATAGACTGTTAGACCACCCCATCTAATAGAGTGTTACCCATCTAATAATACACTGTTACACCAATCTAATAGACTGTTACCCCCATCTAATAGATGTTACACTAATTACCCCAATTAATAGACTGTTACCCCCATCTATGTAATACATAGACTAATTACCCCCATCTAATAGACTGTTACCCCCATCTAATAGACTATTACTCCCATATTATAATACACTGTTACACCAATCTAATAGACTGTTACCCCCATCTAATAGACTACTACTCCCATATTATAATACACTGTTACACCAATCTAATAGACTGTTACTATTACTCCCATATTATAATACACTTTCGTACATCTAATAGACTGTTACCCCCATATTATAATACACTGTTACACCAATCTAATAGACTGTTACCCTCATGTAATAGACTATTACCCCCATATTATAATACACTGTTACTGTTTAATAGCTACCCCCATCTAATAGACTATTACCCCCATATTATAATACACTGTTACACCAATCTAATAGACTTTTACCCCCATCTAATAGACTGTTACCCCATATTATAATACACTGTTACACCAATCTAATAGACTGTTACCCCCATCTAATAGACTGTTACCCCAATCTAATAGACTGTTATTAATAGACTCCCCATATTATAATACACTGTTACACCAATCTAATAGACTGTTACCCCCATTTTAATAGACTATTACCCCCCATATTATAATACACTGTTACACCAATCTAATAGACTGTTACCAATCTAATGTAATAGACTATTACCCCCATATTATAATACACTGTTACACCAATCTAATAGACTGTTACCTTACATATTATAATACACTGTTTAATAGATTTACCCTATTACCCCATATTATAATACACTGTTACACCAATCTAATAGACTGTTACCCCCATCTAATAGACTATTACCCCCATATTATAATACACTGTTACACCAATCTAATAGACTGTTACCCTCATGTAATATAGTGTTACCCTCATCTATTACACTTTTACCCCCACCTAAAACACTGTTACCCCCTTCTAAAACACTGCTACCCTCATCTAATAGCCTGTTACTCCCATCTAAATGACTGTTACCCCCATCTAATACACTGTCAGAAATTTTGTGTTTGAGAGGATAGGTATGACCCTAGATCTGGTATCTATTTGGTCGCCTTGGTGAAGGACAAACAAAGAAGTGAAGACGTAAGACAAGAGCGGGCATAGAATCAAGTATGCAACGTATTGAGAGACCACATGTCACATGGTTTGGACACGTCATCAGAATGGGGCTACGACAGCCAGCCTCAAAGGCCTGCAACATGAAATGTAATAGACTCAAGGCAAGAGGAAAACCAAGGAAAAGGTGGATCGACGGAGTCAAAGCGAGCCTCCCTTAGAACAGCATGTCGATCAAAAAAGACAATACACCTGGCACATGTCCGACAATTGCATCTTCCCACGACACCTTGCGGTATTTAAGAGACTAGAACAAAAGTTAAAATAAAAAGTAAGGACTTACTGAAATCGGGAAATATAGATATTAACTCAAGTTTTACAGATCTAGGACAGTCTATCTTATATCTCTTACTTAACCGTAACGACACTAGATTTGGATCAATATATCTTGCATATCTACATGCAAATCTAGAACTAGACTTCGATGAATAATTTACATATGTACATGAAACTAGAAACTAAATTTGGATCAATATCTTTTATCTAGATGTCAAACTAGAAACTAGATTTGGATCAATATATTGCATATCTACATGTCAATCTAGAAACTAGATTTGGATCAATACCTAGCATATCTACATATCAATACGAAACTAGACTTAGATCAATATTTTGCATATCTACATGTCAATCTAGAATGTAGATTTGGATCAATATCTTGCATATTTACATGTCAATACGAAACTAGATTTGAATCAATATCTTGCATATCTACATGTCAATACGAAACTAAATTTGAATCATCTTGCATATCTACATGTCAATACGAAACTAGATTTGAATCAATATCTTGCATATCTACATGTCAATACGAAACTAGATTTGAATCAATATTTTGCATATCTACATGCCAATACGAAACTAGATTTGGATCAATATCTTGCATATCTACATGTCAATCTAGAAGTAAGCATCTAATAAAGAACTAAAGATCCTTTCTAAATGTAGATCTAGTTTTGTTTCGATTAAACAGAAGATCTAAAATATTTTGCATTAGATCTTGATCTAAAATATCATTTAGAATATTATAAACGTTATCCGGTGTTTTACTTCTGAAAATGCCATCCCTAAATATCTAGTGTCAATCTAAAAAAATTTAATAGTGCAGCTTCTATCCTCTGGAATAAATTACATCCCTCAACAAAGTCATCACGCTCATTCAATACTTTGAAGAAATGTCCAAAAACTGAACTTTTTAAAAATGTTTTTAAAGAATGATGCAGAATGCTTTATGTGTAATAGATCCTGTTATTAATTTATGCTGCAATGTTTATTGTTCCAATGCTCTAAGATTGTTTTGAATTTCAGTTGATTCAAAACGAAGCTGCCAGGATCATTACAAAGACAAATTTACGTGAGAGCATCAGTCCTCTCCTGCATTGGTTGCACCGGCTACCCATTGAGAAAGAGAAAAAAACTTTCAAAGTTGCTTGCATTCCTTACAAATGCATAAACGGACGTGTTCCTAAATATTTCACCACTCCGCTTGACATCAACGTTCTGGCTAAAGGCCAAAGATCTTCCTTTTCAAAAGAGGCGATCAAAATCAAATTTTGTCGACCAATCTTTCTCATAAAATGTCTAGACCTCACTGGACCACAACTTTCAACTCAACTATTCTTACCAATCTTTCTCATATAAAATGTCTGGACCTCACTGGACCACAACTTTCAACTCAATTATTCTTACCAATCTTTCTCATAAGCTGTCTGGACCTCACTGGACCACACCTTTCAACTCAACTATTCTTACAATCTTTCTCATAAAATGTCTGGACCTCACTGGACCACAACTTTCCAACTCAACTATTCTTACCAATCTTTCTCATAACCTGTCTGACCTCACTGGACCACACCTCAACTATTCCAATTAGCGTATTACTCACGTTCGTCGTTTCCATGCAATTGTGTGATTTGTGTGAAGCGTTATATACCATGCCAAATGGATTAAGGCCGCTTACTCACGTTCGTCGTTTATTATCATTGTAATTATTATTATTATCATTATTATTATTATTATTATTATTATTATTATTATTATTATTATTATTATTATTATTATTATTACTATTATTATTATTATCATTATTATTTTATAATCGCTATTTTATTACCCTTGTTCGTCCAATCTTGCAATACGGATAGTCACTATAATTATGGATTTAGTAAACCTCACTTATTATTATCACTATTATTATTAGTATTATTATTCATTATTATTATTAATTCTTAGTATGGGAACCTCACTTAAAGTCTTATTAGTAACCTCACTATTATTAATTCTTAGTATGGGAACATATCAAAGTCTTAATTCTTATAATCGCTCACTATCCAAAAGTCTGGTTGTTTTATGGGAACCTTGTATCAAAGTCTTAATTCTTAGTATGGGAACAATATCAAAGTCTTAATTCTTGGTATGGGAATCTCACTATCAAAGTCTTAATTCTTAGTATGGGAACCTCACTATCAAAGTCTTGATTCTTAGTATGGGAATCTCACTATCAAAGTCTTAATTCTTAGTATGGGAACCTCACTATCAAAGTCTTAATTCTTAGTATGGGAACCTCACTATCAATGTCTTAATTCTTATTATGGGAACCTCACTATCAAAGTCTGGTTGTTTAGTATGGGAATCTCACTATCAAAGAAGTCTTAATTCTTAGTATGGGAACCTCACTATGAAAGTCTTAATTCTTAGTATGGGAACCTCACTATCAAAGTCTTAATTCTTAGTATGGGAACCTCACTATCAAAGTCTGGTTTCTTAGTATGGGAACCTCACTATCAAAGTCTTAATTCTTAGTATGGGAACCTCTATCAAAGTCTTAATTCTTAGTATGGGAACACTCACTATCAAAGTCTTAATTTTAGTATGGGAACCTCACTATCAAAAGTCTTAATTCTTAGTATGGGAACCTCACTATCAAAGTCTTAATTCTTAGTATGGGAACCTCACTATGAAAGTCTGGTTGTTTAGTATGGGAACCTCACTATCAAAGTCTTAATTTTAGTATGGGAACCTCACTATCAAAGTCTGGGTTGTTTGTATGGGAATCTCACTATCAAAGTCTTAATGCTTTGTATGGGAACCTCACTATGAAAGTCATTAACAAAGCAGTTTTACCTACTATGATGTATGAGCAGTGTCACTATCAAAGATTTAAAATTCCTAGAAAAACTAAAAAAGGAACCTCAACAAACATCAAAGTCAACCGACTAAATACAACAAACATCTAAAAGTAAATACAACAAACATCAAAAGACAACCAAACTAAATCAAAAGCAACAAAAGACAACCGACTAAATACAACAAACATCTAAAGACAACCGACTAAATACAAAGTCATCTAAAGACAGCAAACTAATACAACAAACATCTAAAGACAACCGACTAAATACAACAAACATCTAAAGACAACCGACTAATACAACAAACATCTAATAATACAACAAACATCAAAAGTAATGGGAACCTAAAGACAACCGACTAAATCAAGTCATCTAAAGACAACCGACTAAATACAACAAACATCTAAAGACAACCGACTAATGCAACAAACATCAAAAGACAACCGACTAAATACAACAAACATCAAAAGTCAACCGACTAATTCAACAAGCACCATCGAGTAAATACAACAAGCATCAAAAGGAAAATACAACAAGCATCCACAAAGACAACAAAATTAAATGAAAGTAGCATGCAATACTAACATTAGTAGTAGGCTACATACCTACCGCGAACTATCAAAGTCCTTTGCTAACGATGCTTTGTCCCCGATGGGAACCTTTCAAAGCCGCTTTACAAAGTCTGGGTGCTTTGACATGCAAAGAGACGAGCCAAGGTTTTATTTTCAAGACCGCTTTACGAAAAGACAGACAAGTGAGCCTTTCAAGACCACGCCCCTGGGAACCTTTCAAGACCGCTTTACAAAGTGACAGTTGAACCTTTCAAGACCGCTTTACCAAAGACAGATTTGAACCTTTCACTATACCAAAAGATGAGGATGAACCCTTCAAGACCACATTGCAAAGACAGACAAGTGAACCTTGCAAGACCGCTTTACCAAAAAGACAGACAAGTGAAATTTTCAAGACCGCTTTACCAAAAGACAGACAAAACTAAAAAAAGACAACCGACTAAATACAACAAACATCAAAAGACAACCGACTAAATACAACAAACATCAAAAGACAATCGACTAAATACAACAAGCAACAAAAGACAACCGACTAAATACAACAAGCAACAAAAGACAACCGACTAAATACAACAAGCAACAAAAGACAACCGACTAAATACAACAAGCAACAAAAGACAACCGACTAAATACAACAAACA
>JAXRKP010001290.1:100000-122500 GCA_037039925.1 Doris montereyensis | reverse complement strand
CCCCAGTTTTTGTTCATGATTATCAACTTGCTGTGTTTTGATTTGTATATCTGTGATGTTCTGTGACAGGAGTACAACATCATCAGCAAAATCAAGATCCTCAAATATTCTAGTGCATGTCCACCTTAGTACTGTTTTCTTATTTTCAACAGATTCCTGGCTGTCTTGGTCATTCTTTATTTTTGTAGAAACCATCTTGGAGTCAAAGAAGTCTTGTGCACACATCTCCTTGACAGCGTAGCGACGTTTACTTATGTGAGCCCCACCTAAAACAGTAGCCCACTTCGCTGGTGTGCAAACATGGATTCTCTTGGCAGCATGAGCAATAACAGAATTAAAAGAATCGTTCTCGTTCTGTGTGTGGCAAACTCCCAACTAACTGTGCTTTGTCTCTTTTACAGAAGACATGGTCTTGAGACAAAACCAAAACAGTGACGCCACACATCTGTTTCGATTTTGGCGGACACAATTGTCAAATATAGAGTACAATGTTTGTTTCGTTTGAGCTACATATGTGTTGATGTCATGCCCAAAACAGGAAGCTATCTGGTCTGATCCACGGGAGGAGATATGCTCCGGCCACATGAACCGCTAGACGTGTTGGGAGTCCATTTCGTAACAAGTCAAGTTGTAAACTTGCAGTGTACGCTGGTAGTAAAAACTGGATACTTTTCCATGTGGACACTGCAGCTCTTTTTGCAAGTCAAAGCTTGAAGCACCTGCAGTGTAACCAGTTACTTTACAAATCTTTTTATACTCCTGTCTTTTTCATTTCTTTGTATAATAGGTTCTTTTTGATTGTCCTGCTGTTCCTGTGATGGATTTGGAGTGGCATTTAAAACAAGGCTTTGATCACACTGGTTATTTTATGTGGAAAAGAAGACAATATCTAATTTTGAGTTATATATATTTGTCTATACTTTGACATGGGAACATTCTTTTCATACTGATGTTGAGGCTCTACTCCAGATACATTCTGTTACTCGCCTGCCGACAGTAATAAGGGGTAACCAGTTGGGAAACGTGAGCCTTTATCTTCTCAACATCTTCAGTAAGTGTCCCATGATTTCCTTTGTGTCCCTTTTGATTACAGAAACAACATCTTCAGTAAGTATCCCATGATTGCCTTGTGTCCCCTTTGATCACAGAAACAACATCTTCAGTAAGTATCCCATGATTTCCTTGTGTACCCCTTTGATCACAGAAACAACATCTTCAGTAAGTATCCCATGATTTCCTTGTGTACCTCTTTGATTACAGAAACAACATCTTCAGTAAGTATCCCATGATTTCCTTGTGTACCTCTTTGATTACAGAAACAACATCTTCAGTAAGTATCCCATGATTTCCTTGTGTACCCCTTTGATCACAGAGACAACATCTTCAGTAAGTGTCCTATGATTTCCTTGTGTCCCTCTTTGATCACAGAAACAACATCTTCAGTAAGTCTCCTATGATTTCCTTGTGTCCTCTTTTGATTACAGAAACAACATCTTCAGTAAGTGTCCTATGATTTCTTTGTGTCCCTCTTTGATCACAGAAACAACATCTTCAGTAAGCGTCCTATGATTTCCTTGTGTCCCTTTTTGATCATACAAACAGCATCTTCAGCATCTTCAGTCAAGAAACATCTTCTAAGTGATTTTCCTTGTGTCCTCTTTGATCACAGAAACAACATCTTTGATCACAGAAAAACATCTTTTGTAAGTGTCCTAATTTAATTGTGTCAAGAAACAACATTGAATAAGTAAGTGTCATGATTTCCTTTGTGTCTACAGCAAATCATCACAGAAACAACATCTTCAGTAAGTGTCCCATGATTTCCTTGTGTCCCTCTTTTGATCACAGAAACAACATCTTCAGTAAGTGTCCTATGATTTCCTTGTGTCCCTTTTTGATCATAGAAACAACATCTTCAGTAAGTGTCCTATGATTTCCTTGTGTTCCTTTTTGATCATAGAAACAACATCTTCAGGAAGTGTCCTATGATTTCCTTGTGTCCAGAATCTTTGATCATAGAAACAACATCTTCAGTAAGTGTCCTATGATTTCCTTTCCAGCTGTCCCTCTTTGATCACAGAAACAATGGCTACGCTATCCATTTTATCTAATGTCACGTAAACAACATCGTGCTTTTTTCTTTCTTTCTTTTTGTTTCTTTTTTTCTTTTTTTTGGTTGAGGGGGGGGTCATTTTCGCCATAACATGAACAGATCAGGGTTGACTTGGTACTTCCATCTCTTTGAGCCAAAGTAGATTGTGTGAACAGTTTGTTTTAGTTATTTTTGTTTGTTTTTGTTTTTGTTCTTGTTCATAGGAGGTTGATGTGAACTTGCAAATGATGTTGACACGTCAGATGACGGGACTGGCTCATTGAAATGTGGTCAGTGATCTGTTTTTGTCTGTGTGATCGTGGAAAGTAGAAGGTTGTCGTGTGAATCACCATCAGAGTTGTTGACAGAAAACACAACGAAGTCTAAAAGGGCATGACACCATTGTCTGGCCATTCTGTGTCTGAGTCACAAACATCGTCGCTTCCTATTTCAAAATCTGAAGACGAGCTCAACAAATTCTGATCACCGTTTGTTCTTGGAGCACACTAAGTGATTCCTGGGGTGCATGGCTTCCTGTCGCGCCAAATATTAACACACGCACAACGTGTCACAGTTGAGTAAGTGCGCCATCCAATTCATGAATATCCTGTATGTCCCTGTAATGCATTGTCACAAAGCGGCGGTGGAAATCCAAAAAGAGAGTTTTCGCTGGCTTCAAAACTCCTGTATGAAACGTATACAGAGTTCTCCTGTAAAACAAACTGGTACGAAATTTATGTGTAATACCTTACAGGAGTTTAGAAGAAAACAATTTTACAAAAACCTCAAGTTGGATTTTTGTAACTTCGGTTCTATTTACTTTACAGGTCTAATATTTCGACTCAATGTGAGACACTATTTTTGGATGTTTGTTCAACAGGAGTATTTCACCCAAGGGGAATGTAATAGGATAATATTTTATCCTTGTAAATATTGTAAATAAATTGGAAATTCCCCCCAAGATCACGGCATATGGTGGACATGGTAAACTTCAATGAAACAAACAAAAATCTTTGTTGTGCATGGCATTACTTGTGCGTTGTCCTGCCCTGCCCTGCCCTGTCATGCTATACCCTGTCATGCTATACCCTGTCATGCTATACCCTGTCATGCTATACCCTGTCATGCTATACCCTGTCATGCTATACACTGTCATGCCCCTGTCATGCTATACCCTGTCATGCTATACCCTGTCATGCCCCTGTCATGCTATACCCTGTCATGCCCCTGTCATGTGTCCCTGATCTATACCCTGTCATCATGCTATACCCTGTCAAGCTATACACTGTCATGCTATACCCTGTCATGCCCTGTCATGCTATACCCTGTCATCATGCTATACCATGTCATGCCCTGTCATGCTATACATCTGTGTCATACCATGTCATGCCCTGTCATGTCTATACCCTGTCATGCTATACCATGTCATGCCTGTCATGCTATACCATGTCATGCTATACCATTCAGTCATGCCCCTGTCATGCTATACCCTGTCATGCTATACCATGTCATGCCCTGTCATGCTATACCCTGTCATGCTATACCATGTCATGCACTGTCTGTCATACCCTGTCATGCTATACCATGTCATGTCCTGTCATGCTATACCCTGTCATGCCCTGTCCCGCTATACCCTGCCCTCTGAAGACACAACAAATTCATGCCCTGTCACGCTATACCCTGCCCTGTCATGCCCCCTGCCAACTGTCATGCCCATGTCACCCTGCCCTGTCATGCCCTGTCACGCTATACCCTGTCCCTGCCCTGCCCTGTCATGCTATACCCTGCCCTGCCCTGTCCTGTCATGCTATACCCTGCCCTGCCCTGCCCTGCCCTTGTCATGCCCTGTCATGCTATACCCTGTCATGCCCTGCCCTGTCATGCAATACCCTGCTCTGTTATGCTCTGTCATGCCATACCCTGTCATGTCATACCATACCCTGCCCTGTCATGCACTGCCCTGTCATGCCATACCCTGCCCTGTCATGCCCTGCCCTGTCATGCCAATACCCTGCCCTGACCGGTCATGCCATACCCTGTCCTGTTCTGTCATGCCATACCCTGTCCTGCCCTGTCATGCCATACCCTGTCCTGCCCTGTCCTGCCCTGTCATGCCATACCCTGTCCTGCCCTGTCATGCCATACCCTGTCCTGCCCTGTCATGCCATACCCTGTCCTGCCCTGTCATGCCATACCCTGTCCTGCCCTGTCATGCCATACCCTCTCCTGCCCTGCCCTGTCATGCCATACCCTGTCCTGCCCTGTCATGCCATACCCTGTCCTGCCCTGCCCTGTCATGCCATACCCTGTCCTGCCCTGTCATGCCATACCCTGTCCTGCCCTGTCATGCCATACCCTGTCCTGCCCTGTCATGCCATACCCCTGTCCTGCTCTGTCATGCCATACCCTGTCCTGCCCTGTCATGCCATACCCTGTCCTGCCCTGTCATGCCATACCCTGTCCTGCCCTGTCATGCCATACCCTGTCCTGCCCTGTCATGCCATACCCTGTCCTGCCCTGTCATGCCATACCCTGTCCTGCCCTGTCCCTGCCCTGTCATGTCATGCCATACCCTGCCCTGTCATACCCTGTCCTGCCCTGTCATGCCATACCCTGTCCTGCCCTGTCATGCCATACCCTGTCCTGCCCTGTCATGCCATACCCTGTCCTGCCCTGCCCTGTCATGCCATACCCTGTCCTGCCCTGTCATGCCATACTGTCCTGCCCTGTCATGCCATACCCTGTCCTGCCCTGTCATGCCATACCCTGTCATGCCCCTGTCCCTGCCCTGCCCTGTCATGCCATACCCTGTCCTGCCCTGTCATGCCATACCCTCCTGCCCTGCCCTGTCATGCCATACCATGTCCTGCCCTGTCATGTCATGCCCTGCCCTGTCATGCCATACCCTGTCCTGCCCTGTCATGCCATACCCTGTCCTGCCCTGTCATGCCATAATCTGTCCTGTCCCATCATGCCATACCCTGTCCTGCCCTGCCCTGCCCTGTCATGCCATACCCTGTCCTGCCCTGTCATGCCATACCCTGTCCTGCCCTGTCATGCCATACCCTGTCCTGTTCTGCCCTGCCCTGTCATACCCTGTCCTGCCCTGTCATACCATACCCTGTCCTGCCCTGTCATGCCATACCCTGTCCTGCCCTGTCATGCCATACCCTGTCCTGCCCTGTCATGCCATACCCTGTCCTGCCCTGTCCTGCCCTGCCCTGTCATACCATACCCTGTCCTGCCCTGTCATGCCATACCCTGTCCTGCCCTGTCATGCCATACCCTGTCCTGCCATGTCATGCCATACCCTGTCCTGCCCTGCCCTGTCATGCCATACCCTGTCCTGCCCTGTCATGCCATACTGTCCTGCCCTGTCATGCATACCCTGTCCTGCCCTGTCATGCTACCCTGTCCTGCCCTGCCCTGTCATGCCATATACCCTGTCCTGCCCTGTCATGCCCTGTCATGTTCCCTGTCCTGCCCCTGCCCTGCCCTGTCATACCCTGTCCTGTCCTGCCCTGTCATGCCATACCTGTCATACCCTGTCATGCCCTGTCCTGCCCTGTCATGCCATAACCTGTCCTGTCCTGTCCTGCCCTGCCCTGTCAATGTCCTGCCTGTCATGCCATACCCTGTCCTGTCCTGCCTGTCCCCATGTCATGCCCTGTCCTGCCCTGCCCTGTCATGCCATACCCTGTCCTGTCCCTGTCATGCCATACCCTGTCCTGCCCTGTCATGCCATACCCTGTCCTGCCCTGTCATGCCATACCCTGTCCTGCCCTGCCCTGCTGTCATGCCATACCCTGTCCTGCCCTGTCCTGCCATACCCTGTCATGCCATACCCTGCCATCCTGCCCTGCCCTGTCATGCCATACCCTGTCCTGCCCTGTCATGCCATACCCTGTCCTGCCCTGTCATGCCCTGTCATGCCATACCCTGTCCTGTCCTGCCCTGCCCTGTCATGCCATACCCTGTCCTGCCCTGTCCCTGCCCTGTCATGCCATACCCTGTCATGCCATACCCTCTCCCCTGCCCTGTCATGCCATACCTGTCCTGTCATACCCTGTCCTGCCCTGTCATGCCATACCCTGTCCTGCCCTGTCATGCCCTGTCATGCAATATCCTGTCCTGCCCTGTCATGCCATACCCTGTCCTGCCCTGTCATGCAATATCCTGTCCATGCCCTGCCCTGTCCCTGTCCTCTGCCCTGTCCTGCCCTGTCATGCAATATCCTGTCCTGCCCTGCCCTGTCCTGCCCTGTCATGCAATATCCTGTCCTGCCCTGCCCCTGCCCTGTCATGCCCTGTCCCTGCCCTGCCCTGCTCTGCCCTGTCATGCTACCCTGTCCCCTGCCCTGCCCTGCTCTGCCCTGTCATGCAATATCCTGTCCTGTCATGCAATACCCTGTCCCTGTCCCCCTGCTCTGCCTGCCCTGTCATGCAATATCCTGTCCTGTCCTACCCTGCCCTGCCCTGCTCTGCCCTGACCTGCCCTGCCCTGACCTGCCCTGCTCTGCCCTGACCTGCCCTGCCCTGACCTGCCCTGACCTCCCTGTCCTACCCTGCCCTGTCATGTCCTGGTGGGCATATTGAAGTGAAGTCACTAACTAGTTGTTTATGCTGTGGAAAGAAGAATAGTGAAGGCGTCCCTGTTCAACTTGTAAAATCCCTCATTGACAACATACAACGTCCATTGTGGAATAAAGCCAAAGTACCATACCTTGCGGATCGTATTCAGTGATGTTTAACGGTAGTGCACCATTGGGCGAAACTAGAACTAAAAAACATTTGGAGAACCATGATCTAGTCTACATTTTTGAACGCAGCCATGACTTTGTCAATGAAGGTGCTGTTACCATTGATATCTTTACATCTAACTTTTTGTCTTATTTTCTTATTGTTTGCAAGTCAGAAAGTTAAAAACATCCAAGCTATAACGTTTTCGTTGATACTCCCTACATGCACTTTTGTTTATAATTAAAATGGGGTTGGAGGGTGTTGAAAGCAGAGGAGAAATCAATCAACACAAATTTACAATAATTTTGAGATGTTTCTAAATGTTTATGAACAGTGTCTTAAAGTACAAAAGCTGCATATTCGATTTTTTTATTTCCTTACATGCAAACTGCATAGGATCTTTGAATTTGGAATAACATTTTTAAAAATTCAATTAAAACCAATAAAATTTTCTTCGAAGCGCTTATTCACAATTCGTGTCGGAAATACAGGCCTTAGGTCATTTAATTCCTTTACATGAACCTTTTAGGGACAGGAATCCCCTTTAAAGTGTTGTTTTTTTTTTTTTTACAAATGATTGGTAGAGTATGTTTGATAATGGATAAGTTGAAAATAAATGTAAATAGTATAGAACTTATTTCGGATGCACAATGTTTCAAAGCAAAGTCCTTCATTACATCAGACCCACACGCTTTCCTCTTACACAGGCTCAACGTCTACTACTTGATTTTTTTATTATTTTATTACCCACATCCACAACTAACGTGATCTCGGGGGGTTTTGGTAGAAAATTAAATGTTATTCCCCGATTGCCCTCTAAACAGCCAGGTGTTTCTTAAACGTGCATAAAGTGTTTTCATCTGCGCACGGGACCTCTTTTTTATCGTCGTTTGCTGTTGGGACTGGCTATCTACTTGGATCAGGAGGGGGGCGTGACGGGGGGGTAGATTTTACTCGAGAAAGATTTGCAGCCGTCGATGGTCCTCCAGGCCACGAACTTTTGGTTGAGAGGCTGACACCTTGCCCTCTCTGTCTCTGTCTCTGTCTCTGTCTCTGTCTCTGTCTCTGTTTCTGTCTCTGTCTCTGACTCTGTCTCTGTCTCTGTCTCTGTCTCTGTCTCTGTCTATGTCTCTGTCTCAGTCTCTGTCTCAGTCTCTGTCTCTCTCTGTCTCTGTCTCTGTCTCTGTCTCTGTCTCTGTCTCTGTCTCTGTCTCTGTCTCTGTCTGTCTGTCTGTCTGTCTGTATGTCTGTTTGTCTCTCTGTCTGTCTGTCTCTCTCTCTGTCTGTCTCTCTGTCTGTCTGTCTGTATGTCTGTCTGTCTGTCTCTCTGTCTCTCTCTCTCTCTCTCTCTCTCTCTCTCTCTCTCTCTCTCTCTCTCTCTCTCTCTCTCTCTCTCTCTCTCTCTCTCTCTCTCTCTCTCTCTCTCTCTCTCTCTCTCTCTCTCTCTCTCTCTCTCTCTCTCTCTCTCTCTCTCTCTCTCTCTCTCTCTCTCTCTCTCTCTCTCTCTCTCTCTCTCTCTCTCTCTCTCTCTCTCTCTCTCTCTCTCTCTCTCTCTCTCTCTCTCTCTCTCTCTCTCTCTCTCTCTCTCTCTCTCTCTCTCTCTCTCTCTCTCTCTCTCTCTCTCTCTCTCTCTCTCTCTCTCTCCCTCTCTCTTTCAAAGTTGTATGCATCAAACCTAGTCTGAAAGGAATTTAATTGTTTGTTAACATAGTCTAAACAATTTTCATTTTCAACCATTAATGGAGATTGCCT
Organism: Doris montereyensis; assembly: GCA_037039925.1. Classification (NCBI taxonomy): domain Eukaryota; kingdom Metazoa; phylum Mollusca; class Gastropoda; order Nudibranchia; family Dorididae; genus Doris; species Doris montereyensis. The sequence goes on along the minus strand of JAXRKP010001290.1, from coordinate 113,917 downwards.
CTTTTGACAGCTTGCTATATTCCTTATTTCATCCCAAGTTTCTCTGAGGTTCTTTTTGATTTAAAAATATCTACTCATTTCTTTTGTATGGGCTTCTTTATTGGTGCTTTTTTTATATTTTGGTTTCTTTTGTCAGTTTTGCTCGCTCAATTTTGTTGCTTGCGCTGAAAAAAATATCTCTGGTTCTGATAATAAATCTTTTGTTATTCACAGCTTGGTATTTGAATACAATTTGATTTCTTTTCTCTCATACACAATAATTTATTTAAAAAATGTACATAAAGGGCATAAATGGTTATTCAAATAATTTACATCATCACACGAGTCGTAGAAAGGCGGAGAAAGAGAGGATCGGAGAGGGATACCCTTCTTGATGGGGTTACATTTTAAGCTAGCCTATAATGAGCTGTTCACGCTCATTGCTAGCATAATTATAACGAGAAACACGGTGGCATCATTTTGAATGTCGTAGCCCTCACATTGGCATAGGATTATCTATCATGTTATATCATATTTTGTCAGAGGCTATATATGTCATATGACCTTTAAATGCCCCACACATCTCAAAATAATCACGGAGTTTTAAAAATGATTGAACATACAGTAATTAATTAGAACAATGCACATTCAGTTATCATACACATTTTTGAATCATAAAGCATTTTCAAAAGAATTAATACTTTTAACATTTTATTATATTTTTAACAGTAAATTATTCCATAATTTGACTGTTCGTATAATGAAACAAATCGTTTCTCACAGAAATAGAATCTTATTGTTATTAACATCAAAATAAAGAAACATGCTACCATCATTGGTAATCCTTGTTTACAGGACTAAGCGCAGATTATAGACGGTGAATTGTGATGTAATGACTAAATTCACAAGCTAATTTGACTTTGGCTTTAATCCTCCTTTTGCTTCCAAGCAGAGAACGTTATTACAATCGAAAACGGCGCTGATCAATTACCGCGCTGTGTTTCCATCCGATCGTACTCATTACTATATCATCACATTGAATAGGAAATAGGAAATAGGAACATGACCTTAATGTAGCACTACTAGATAAACTTTTGTAATCAGTTAAGTTCGTATACGACCATTATAATTGTTATTCGCATGATACACCAGAGGCAGGTTTTATTACACTATCCTACTGAAAGGAGTCTTACTCATAGACATTGAATTCTGCTTATAGAGAAACTAGCGTCGTTGTTTTAATGATAATAATATTCCACATTGACCTTGTGACTGTCAAAGTCTCTCAGAAAAAACTGTAGTAGGCCTAATAGTAATTGTGTCTTCTGAACTAGATCTAAATAGGATTTCTCTCTTCGCTAAAAAAAAAAAAAATTAACAGGCTGGAACTACCATAACGATGTCATCTTTCTTCGGTGATGTTATGCTCTATTATTATTATAGCCCTTTCCCATTCTTTATCATTGGATGCTACGGTGCCTTATGAGTTCATATTGCATGCTTACTTTTCATAGTGCATTACTTCCCTCTCAGCCAATCAAGACCTTATTAAACATGGGATTATTTAAATGATCATCTAATTTTAGATGTCCATGACGTAAACTTTGTTTCTGAATTAGATTAGATTTAGACTTAGATCTACTCTAGACTAGATCTAAGTCTAGATGTAGATATATATCTAAATCTGATCTAGATCTAAATCTAGAAGCTAAAATCTAGTGTGTTTAAATATAGATTCAGATCATGATCTCTATAGATATTATAGCTTTCTTGATCTACAATCTAGGTCATGATAATATCTAGATTTAGATTTGATTCTTGGTTGCCTATCGCAGATCTCGTTTAGGTTCACGTTGCCTAGCTTTCGTGCCGTGAAAAATTACTCCGCGTTGGGAACCCCTTTCATGTAAATGTTAAGACATCATTAATTCACCCGTTTATTGTTTAAATTCTTTTCTCCAGCTTTCAGATAGGAAATCACAATCTTTTTTGAAATTCATATATATTGTATGTTTTTGTTACTCTTCATACAGGTAAAAATTAAATGAATCTGGCATTGAGTGAAAAAAAATGAACTCGGTTAGGTTGCGTAAGGCCGACCTTCCATAGGAAGGCACACGGCGCACAGCTCACGACATGTCATCACGCGACGTGCGACAAGTCTTGACCTCCCTCACAAAGGAGACGCGACACGCGACAAGTCGGAACGACAGAGGCAGCCACATTTCCTTTCGTCATCATGAATTCTTCTGATGAAGATACTTTGATTGCGCTAGCATTGCTGCTAATAAATACAAAGAAGAAGAGAAAAGCGCACCGTGTGGTGTCGTGAACATTTTCTCTTGAGGAGCACAAGAGGAGATGACGCGTGAAGATGACACATTGTGCTTCAACTATCTAAGAATGTCATACAAAACGTATGAGGGACTTAAGACACTGGTGCTTTCGCACCAAGAACCCCTGGATTGCAATTGGCGGGATCCAATATCTGCAGAAGAAAAAACCTGGCTCTCACAAGCTCGATAAGTTTCGTCTTTTAGCCGTCTATCTCGAGTTCACCCACATTGTAATCTTACCACACGCCTCACAAAAAGTGAACAAGTTGACTTTTCAACACACGCGGTTTTCGGTACCGCTGTGTCGTGCCGTCCTATGGGCGGTACTCTAAACCTTTGTGCCCACTTTTGTTTTCACGCGTGAGATGCGTTATGTGCCACGTGCCTTGTGCCGCGTGCCTTGCTATGGAAGGTTGGCCTAAGTCACTCACACGTTCGTGCCACGGCACCGTTACCTCATTATTTTCCATTAAAGAATTATAATCACAATATAATGTCAGTTATGATCTGTGGTCTGAGGTCTGGGAAAAAAGTTTGAATTTTGCCTGAAAACTTTTGAAATTGAAAAGTGATTTTCAATATACTTAATATGGTGGCTTCGCCAATCATGTAGATCATTCATAGAGTCAACAGCTCTAGCCCTGAACAGGACACTGTGGTGAACCATCATTGAAAGCCTTTATCATTGAAAGCCTATATCATTGAAAGCCTCTGCCCCAAAGAGATACAAAAATGTAAATGAAGTGGCGTAGTTTCGGTGATTTATTTCTTGAAAAAACATTTTGTACGTTCTTTAGCGTTATAGTGGCGTCGATGGCCGACTGATTAGGCTACCGGGACTGGGAGTCATGAGGTCTCGAGGTCAAATCCTAGCAAGTCTAGGTCAAACGTTGTGTTCATTGGAAAAGACACTTAACACACAGTTTCCTACTCTACCCAGGGGCGAATGGGTACAAGCACTAGTTTGGGGGTAAAAACCTGAGACTAGCGTTCTGGCCAGGAGCTGATTGTTATCAACTTTTTGTTTCATACTATTGACACCGGGATAAGCTCCGGTTCTATAGGCCGTAAGGCCTTGAAGGAACTTCACTTTAGCGTTATGGGTTAAGATCCAGGATTTCCTAAGCAGAAGTTTGGGTTGTTGGGGAAAATTGTACCACATGTTGCTACAGCAGGGAGGTAAAGCTTTAATAGGCGTCACCTTAAGGTAACAGGTAAAATCTGCAAAATGCACGACCTACACCTTAGACGTAAGACTTGAAAAAGGGGCCAACCTCTTCGATGTAAAGTCCACAAATGGCACCATTCACAGCTGGTAGACAAAACCTGTAAATGGTACCATTTACAGCTAGGAGGTAAAGAATGTAAATGGTACCATTTACAGCTAGGAGGTAAAGACTATAATAGTATCATTTACAGCTGGAAGGTAAATCCTGCAAGTGGTACCATTTACAGCTAGAAGGTAAATCCTGCAAGTGGTACCATTTACAGCTAGAGGTAAAGTCTGTAAATGGTAGCATTTACATCTGGGAGGTAAAGCATGTAAATAGTACCATTTACAGCTAGGAGGTAAATCCTGTAAATGGTGCCATTTACAGCTAGGACGTATTTTCCTGTAAATTGTGCCCTTTACAGCTAGGACCTAAATCCTTTAAATGGTACCATTAACAGCTAGGATGTAAAGCCTGTAAATAGTACCATTTACACCTGAACAGTGAAGCCTGCAGATGATACCATTTACAGCTGGGCAGTAAAGCCTGTAAATAATATCATGTACAGCCTGTAAATGGTACCATTTAAAACTATAAGGTAAGGTCTGTAACTCGTACTATTTACAGCTAGGAGGTTAAGCCTGCAAAAAGTACCGTTTAAAGCTGGGAGGTGAAACCTGCAAATGGTAGCATTTACAACTGGGAGGCATAGCCTATTAATAATACCATGTACAGCTTGATTTACAGCTGAGAGGTAAAACCTGAAAGAACGAGGTTCCATGCACAATGGAAGGTAACGCCTGTAAATGATAGTATTTACAGCTCAGAGATAAAGCCAGCAAATGGCACCATTTACAGCTGAGAGATCAGGCCTTAATGAGATACTATTTATAGCTGAGAGATAAAGCCTGAAAGAGGTACCATTGACGGCTGGGAGATAAAGCCTGTAAATGGTACTATTAACAGATGAGAGGTAAGAGGTACCATTTTCAATTGGGAAGTAAAGCTTAAAGAGATACAACCTACAGGTGTGAGGTAAAGCCTTTAAGATGTATCATTTACATGTAGGAGGTAAAGCTTGAAAGAGGTACAACCTACAGATGTGAGGTAAAGCCTGTAAAAGGTATCATTTACATCTGGGAGGCAAAATTTGAAAGAGGTACAACCTACAGGTGTAAGGTAAAGCAAGTATAGATCAAATGTGACGATTGCTATAGTTAAGCAACGTCTTTTAATTTGCTGTCGCCCTGATCAGTTTCTTCGTATGCTTATCTTTGACTGACGCTTCATATGAGCAGGGAGATTACGCGTACTGAAACGTTAGAGTAGGAAGTGTAGAAGTTGTCAATAACTAGCCCGTCTAAGGTAATAGCATGATTAATTACCCAGTTACTAGGCCTGCTTCTCGAAGAAGATAAATCATCAATTGGATACATGATATTGACTAGCAACAATTCCTTTAAGTTGTCTTTGTCTCTGTCTTTTAAGTCCATACATCTGCTCTCTCTCTCTCTCTCTCTCTCTCTCTCTCTCTCTCTCTCTCTCTCTCTCTCTCTCTCTCTCTCTCTCTCTCTCTCTCTCTCTCTCTCTCTCTCTCTCTCTCTCTCTCTCTCTCTCTCTCTCTCTCTCTCTCTCTCTCTCTCTCTCTCTCTCTCTCTCTCTCTCTCTCTCTCTCTCTCTCTCTCTCTCTCTCTCTCTCTCTCTCTCTCTCTCTCTCTCTCTCTCTCTCTCTCTCTCTATCTATCTATCTATCTATCTCTATCTCTCTATCTATCTCTATCTCCTATCTCTCTCTCTTTCTCTATCTCCATCTCTCTCTCTCTCTCTCCATCTCTCTCTCTCTTTCTCACTATCTCTCTCTCTCTCTCTCTCTCTCTCTCTCTCTCTCTCTCTCTCTCTCTCTCTCTCTCTCTCTCTCTCTCTCTCTCTCTCTCTCTATATATATATATATATATATATATATATATATATATATATATATATATATATATATATATATATATATATATATATATTCTCTATATATCTCTCTCTCTCACTATCTCTCTCTCTCTCTCTCTCTCTCTCTCTCTCTCTCTCTCTCTCTCTCTCTCTCTCTCTCTCTCTCTCTCTCTCTCTCTCTCTCTCTCTCTCTCTCTCTCTCTCTCTCTTCCTCTCTCTCTCTCTGTGTCGCTATCCCTCTCTTGCCATCTTCCGACTCGGTATGCTAACACCAGGTTGCATCAAAGTATCTCATCAGTGCGGACCGGGTGTTTCTAAGTTCAACCCTCACCGATCACCCTAACCTTTTGTCCCTATAGGCCACTGCGTTAACCAGACTTAAATGACTGTAGTTGAAACGCACACTCTTGTCAACATTTTCTACTGTCACCACGACACGCCTATCTAACCTCAACGGCAACCTGTACTGGATATTCAAACTCATCAGTTCTGTAGACATCGTGTCCACATTTTGGATTTGACTCAAAGCTAACTTAGGTTTTGTTTGTTTATTTATTTATTTGATTTAGTTTTATTTTTATCTTTTTTTATTTGTTTTGGGGGGGGGGGGAGTTTTGTTTTGTTTTGTTTATGTATTTCCCTCTCTTATCGTTTTATGTATGTATTATTTTACTCATTATATGTACTTCTTTGAATCTGTTTGGTTTTGGATAAGCAGGGATTGGCCCACTGTACCCTAGGTAGATGAGGGGGGGGGGAGGGCTGGCACCTTCAGGCCCCCTACCAGGCCTTGCTATTTTCTGTCACGGTTAACTCCCTTAGCTTTTGGTTGCTCAAAACCAGCCCGTAAGGCAACAAGAGACTCGTGGGGGAATCAACTGAGATGGTTTGGGCAGAATGAGTGACAATATAATAGCTAAATCAGTATACAGTGCTAAAACTCAAAGTAAAAGACCAAAAGGCAGACCTCGGAGAAAGTGGGAAAAATATAAAAGAGGCATTAACGCAAAGAAAAAAAAAATAACTTTCAGGGAAGGAAACAGAAAATGTCAGGACAGGGCAGCCTGGAGAAAGATCAATTCGCATCTAAACCCATACACCGGAATGTAGAAGGGAGCTGATAAAGAAAGAAAGAAAGAATTGTTTTCTTATTGGTTTGTTTGCAACCCCGCCGTATATTTACTTCTTTTTTACGTTCCAAGTGTTTCCAGACAACCCTTTTAGGCCCAAATAGAGAGGAAGAAAGAGTTGGAGAGGGGTGCGTGGGTGGGGGCGGGGCCATAATGTAATTGGGGATAGAAGAGAGGCACACTTTCTCTTTTACTTCATAGAGACAATTAAAATGTGATCGTTCGATACAGTTCATACAGGGAGCCTTCCTTCCCTCTCCTTCCTCCTTTGCGAAGCTTTTACGACGCGTCTTTCACTGTCGTTAAAGCTTACTGTCTATCGTAATTTAATCTTCCCACATTTAACCAAACTTGTAAACCTCTGTTGTTATGTTGTTTTGTTTTTTGGGTTTTTTTGGCCAGTAATCCATCTTAAACTGGTTGCATTCTCATGTCAGCGATCGCGTAACTACGGTACAAGCCTCTCTTGTCTGTTCTGCTCAGCCTTTTGGTCTGTCGTTTTTTTTCTCTGCCATTTTTTAAAATCGTAAATCCTTAAGCAGGGTTCAGCCGAATCTAGTACGCACGCGTTTAATAGCGGATAAAGAGAAGAGCCTCACGCTTTGATGAGGTCATTTCCTCATCCCACCCCCCCTCCCCCCCCTCCCCCATCCAGGTGTAAAATGATATCTAAATCGAAGAGAGAGACTAATCGTTTAAGAGGATTTATCGATGTGGGTTGTGTTGTTATTGTTGTTGTTATTGTTGGTGTTTTCAAATTTATATTTTGTTATAAACTGTATTCTTATTTAATACCCATGCAATATTGGAAGCCATTGAAATCCTGTAATTGTCTGAAAATGAGACGTATTCGGTCAATTTTGAGACGATTGACCTTTGGTAAAATCTTACAAAGGTCACTAATTGTAATGACCATTGTCGTGGATAAATCGATTATTGCATACATACGAGCGCTTTATGTCAACAGTCTAGACGCAAATTCGCATGAAAATACACAGGACACGGTGTAACATTATTTAAGAATAAGCGACAGAATTGTGTGTTTAACCCTAGAGGCAAGCATTGTGGCAAGGGGCATTTCGTCAATGATGACTAATTGAATTGAATTGAATTGAATTGAATTGAATTGGATTGAATTGAATTGAATTGAATTGAATTGAATTGAATTGATTTTTTGAATTGAATGCATTTCTTTGTATCCACGAAGGGAAATTTGTTTTTGTTAAAGTGAGAACATGCAACGTAAACTAACTAGAAACTACAAATGCTATGAAACATTTAATTGCACATTACGAGTAATTTATTATCTTCAGCATAATGTTTATCTGAAGCTAAACATCTCTAACTTTGACCGCTTACAACTCAGGAACCACTTCATCCACAACCCGTTTACAAATCAGGAACCACTACATCCACATCCTGCTTACAACTTAGGAACCACTACATCCACAACCTGCTTACAACTTAGGAACCACTACATCGACAACCCGCTTACAACTTAGGAACCACTACATCCATAACCTGCTTACAACTCAGGAACCACTACATCCATAACCTGCTTAGGAACCACTACATCCATAACCTGCTTACAACTTAGAACCACTACATCCATAACCTGCTTACAACTTAGAACCACTACATCCATAACCTACATCCACAACCCGCTTACAACTTAGGAACCACTTCATCCATAACCTGCTTACAACTCAGGAACCACTCCACAACCCGTTTACAACTTAGAAACCACTACATCCACAACCCGTTTACAACTTAGGAACCACTACATCCATAACCTGTTTACAACTCAGGAACCACTTCATCCACAACCCGTTTACAACTTAGAAACCACTTCATCCACAACCCGTTTACAACTTAGGAACCACATAACCTACATCCACAACCCGTTTACAACTTAGGAACCACTACATCCACAACCCGCTTACAACTTAGGAACCTTGCAATTATTTCCTGTAAGGTTTGACTTGATTTTATTTATCCACATCCACAACTGAGGTGATCTCGAGGGTTTTGGTAGGATTTTTAATTCTGCCCGGACTGCCCTGTAAACAACCAAGGGATCTTTAACGTGCATATAGCGTTGTATCTGCACACGGGATCTCCTTTTTATCCTCCGTCTCCGATGGGAGTAGGTGTTGATCGACCTATCTGCACCAGGGGGGAGGGGGTGAGATTTTGCTCGAAAAAACCTCCCGAAACTTGGTCAACCGTCGGTGGGGCTCGAACCCACTACCTTTTTGTTGAGAGCCCGACACCTTGCCTCTGGGCTGGACTACCGAGTTCCATTGCTGTCAACCGCCGGCGGGGCTTGAACCCACTACTTTTTGGTTGAGAGCCTCTGGGCTGGACTAGACACCTTGCCTCTTTTTTCGTGGCGAGGCGACGGCTATTCAATTCAGTGACTCCTTCTAATTGCTTTAAGGAGTGTTGTAGTAAGGACCTGGTTGGCAGTAAAGTGTAAGCTCTTTTCGTGACTAGGCGGAGTATTTCAATTCAGTGATCTCCTTCTGAGCTATTACCTCTAAGTAACACTAAAGCAGTAAACTCTACACTGACTATAAAGGAGTAAGCTCTATACTGACTATAAAGGAGTAAGTTCTACACTGACTATAAATGAGTAAGTTCTACACTGACTATAAATGAGTAAGTTCTACACTGACTATAAATGAGTAAGTTCTACACTGACTATAAATGAGTAAGTTCTACACTGACTATAAAGGTGTAAGTTCTACACTGACTATAAAGGTGTAAGTTCTACACTGACTATAAATGAGTAAGTTCTACACTGACTATAAAGGTGTAAGTTCTACACTGACTATAAAGGAGTAAGTTCTACACTGACTATAAATGAGTAAGTTCTACACTGACTATAAAGGTGTAAGTTCTACACTGACTATAAAGGTGTAAGTTCTACACTGACTATAAAGGAGTAAGTTCTACACTGACTATAAATGAGTAAGTTCTACACTGACTATAAAGGTGTAAGTTCTACACTGACTATAAAGGAGTAAGTTCTACAATGACTATAAATGAGTAAACTCTACACTGACTATAAAATGAGTAAACTCTACACTGACTATAAATGAGTAAGATCTAAACTGACTATAAAGGAGTAAGTTCTACACTGACTATAAAGGAATAAGTTCTACACTGACTATAAAGGTGTAAGTTCTACACTGACTATAAAGGTGTAAGTTCCACACTGACTATAAAGGATTAAGTTCTACACTGACTATAAATGAGTAAGATCTATACTGACTATAAAGGAATAAGCTCTACACTGACTATAAAGGAATAAGTTCTACACTGACTATAAATGAGTAAGATCTATACTGACTATAAAGGAATAAGTTCTACACTGACTATAAAGGAATAAGTTCTACACTGACTATAAAGGAATAAGCTCTACACTGACTATAAAGGAATAAGCTCTACACTGACTATAAAGGAATAAGTTCTACACTGACTATAAATGAGTAAACTCTACACTGACTATAAATGAGTAAGTTCTACAATGACTATAAATTAGTAAAGATCTATACTGACTATAAAGGTGTAAGTTCCACACTGACTATAAAGGAGTAAGTTCTACACTGACTATAAATTAGTAAAGTTCTACACTGACTATAAATGGTGTAAGTTCCACACTGACTATAAAGGAGTAAGTTCTACAATGACTATAAATGAGTTCTAAACTATAAATGAGTAAAACTCTACACTGACTATAAATGAGTAAACTCTACACTGACTATAAATGAGTAAGTTCTACACTGACTATAAAGGTGTAAGTTCTACACTGACTATAAAGGAGTAAGTTCTACACTGACTATAAAGGTGTAAGTTCTACACTGACTATAAAGGTGTAAGTTCTACACTGACTATAAAGGTGTAAGTTCCACACTGACAGGAACAAAAAGCAAAGAAATGCACAAACGAGTGTTATTTAACGAGACAGCCGTGTGAAACACTAAAGCAGTCATAGTGGAGTGAACGACAATGAGTGGCATCTCCATGACGACACTCTTTTTGTGTCTAAAAACATTGAGATTACGGCCATGGTGGACAGACTTTTTTCAAGAACATACACAAGGAAAACGTATTCAATGTATTCGCATTACACGACCTCTGTTCACTGTTTGGACCTATAAGGGCATATGAACATTGCTGACTTGACGCGGTTTGATTGCCATCAGTTTCATTGTCTCGCAATGACAATAGTAACTTAATATGAATGCAGGCTGATGTCGTTTGCAATGACTGGTCGTTAATCTATCACACTGGTTTGGGTTTTTGTGTTTGTCATTTTAATTTTTTTTTAGTCGTTTCTATCTTTTTGTTTTTATATGCTCTAGTTTCGTTCCACAAAATAAATAACCTGTTTATATTTTATAGATTCACTCCCATCAGCTTAACTTGAATGCCAGAAAAATTATAATTCCTTTCGAAAAGAATAGATTTGACGCTCAGCAGAAGTATAAGTAGGTCATCAGATTTGCTAAATATGGCACATCACTTCACTTAGATCACAGTTGACCATAGACGTAGAACCATAAAAAGACATTAATTTTGTTCCTATAAGTTGTCCTGAGGTACGTGTGTATTTCTTTGTGTTTTTGTAATTTGCCCCATCGTCATTATCATCATCATCATCATCATCATAATCGAAAAGTATGGACGCTGCGAACTCCGAAAGAACCCTTGGTAGATAAGATAAGATAAGATAAGATAAGGTAAATTTGCTGTGGTCACGTTTCAAATCAACATGAATAAATTACAGTACAATTAATTTTTTCACTTTCCTTCTCTCTTTCATTCACTATTTCACAATTATAATTAATACCTTACAAAACTGATGTTTTATGGATATGGGCAATGTAAAATCATAGTGATTATGTTGTATGAATATAAATATAGATAAGTTTTTAAATCTTTGTAAATTGTTATCATAGATGCAAACAACGTTTAAACACTTCCATTCCTAATATAAATAAATGTCTAAATAGCCTTTGTAAATAGATGTCATTCCTTAATGCATTATTGTACATACCAATACAAGAAATAAATGTTTAGTAAATTCAGTAAAATCGATAAATAAATAGAGTGGTGAAGCTTGCAGCGAATTATACCCCATTCATGTTGTGCAGTGATCTCCGTGTGAATTAATTAGGAGGAATTAGCAACGTGAAAGACAAAAGTAACAAGCGAAAAGAAAAAGGTAGAACCCACTTAGCAGTATAGCCAGCTACCCACGTCGACAGAAAGAAAAAAGGTTAGAACCAGCTACCCACGTTACAGCCCAGTATAGCCAGCTACCCACGTTGACAGAAAGAAAAAGGTAGAACCCACTTAGCAGTATAGCCAGCTACCCACGTTGACAGAAAGAAAAAGGTAGAACCCACTTAGTAGTATAGCCAGCTACCCACGTCGACAAAAAGAAAAAGGTAGAACCCACTTAGTAGTTAGTAGCCAGCTACCCACGTCGACAAAAAGAAAAAGGTAGAACCCACTTAGCTACCCTACCCACGTCGACAGAAAGAAAAAAGGTAGAACCCACTTAGTAGTATAGCCAGCTACCCACGTCGACAGAAAGAAAAAGGTAGAACCCACTTAGTAGTTAGTATAGCCAGCTACCCACGTCGACAGAAAAGAAAAAGGTAGAACCCACTTAGTAGTTAGTATAGCCAGCTACCCACGTCGACAGAAAGAAAAAGGTAGAACCCACTTAGTAGTATAGCCAGCTACCCATGTCGACAAAAAGAAAAAGGTAGAACCCACTTAGTAGTATAGCCAGCTACCCATGTCAACAAAAAGAAAAAGGTAGAACCCACTTAGTAGTATAGCCAGCTACCCATGTCAACAAAAAGAAAAAGGTAGAACCCACTTAGTAGTATAGCCAGCTACCCATGTCAACAAAAAGAAAAGGTAGAACCCACTTAGCAGTATAGCCAGCTACCCATGTCAACAAAAAGAAAAAGGTAGAACCCACTTAGTAGTTAGTATAGCCAGCTACCCATGTCGACAAAAAGAAAAAGGTAGAACCCACTTAGTAGTTAGTATAGCCAGCTACCCACGTCGACAAAAAGAAAAAGGTAGAACCCACTTAGTAGTTAGTATAGCCAGCTACCCACGTCGACAAAAAGAAAAAGGTAGAACCCACTTAGTAGTATAGCCAGCTACCCACGTCGACAAAAAGAAAAAGGTAGAACTCACTTAGTAGTTAGTATAGCCAGCTACCCACGTCGACAAAAAGAAAAAGGTAGAACTCACTTAGTTAGTATAGCCAGCTACCCACGTCGACAAAAAGAAAAAAGGTAGAACTCACTTAGTAGTTAGTATAGCCAGCTACCCATGTCGACAAAAAGAAAAAGGTAGAACTCACTTAGTAGTATAGCCAGCTACCCACGTCGACAAAAAGAAAAAGGTAGAACTACTTAGCAGTATAGCCAGCTACCCACGTCGACAAACAGAAAAAGGTAGAACTCACTTAGTAGTTAGTATAGCCATCTACCCATGTCAACAAACAGAAAAAGGTAGAACCCACTTAGTAGTTAGTATAGCCATCTACCTACGTCAACAGAAAGAAAAAGGTAGAACCCACTTAGTAGTTAGTATAGCCAGCTACATACGTCAACAGAAAGAAAAAGGTAGAACCCACTTAGTAGTTAGTAGCCAGCTACCTACGTCAACAGGAAGAAAAAAGGTAGAACTCACTTAGCAGTATAGCCAGCTACCTACAGTCAACAGAAAGAAAAAGGTAGAACTCACTTAGCAGTATAGCCAGCTACCTATGTCAACAGAAAGAAAAAGGTAGAACTCACTTAGCAGTATAGCCAGCTACCAGCCCTGTCAACAGAAAGAAAAGGTAGAACTCACTTAGTAGTTAGTATAGCCAGCTACCTACGTCAACAGAAAGGGAAAAGGTAGAACTCACTTAGTAGTTAGTCTAGCCAGCTACCCATGTCAACAAAAAGAAAAAAGGTAGAACCCACTTAGTAGTTAGTCTAGCCAGCTACCCATGTCAACAAAAAGAAAAGGTAGAACCCACTTAGTAGTTAGTCTAGCCAGCTACCCATGTCGACAAACAGAAAAAGGTAGAACCCACTTAGTAGTTAGCATAGCCAGCTACCCACGCCCGTGTGTACTATACAATACAATTCCAATCCAGTCCTAGACTTCAAATCTGTTGGTCCTTGAGGAGGAGTGAGTTTGATCCTACTTGCCTTCAAAGATACGTAAACACGTAATGCCATATTAGTCATTGGTTAATTGACAGATAATCAGGAGTAACATTCTTTTGCTATT
>JAXRKP010001290.1:60000-92500 GCA_037039925.1 Doris montereyensis | reverse complement strand
TGACTCTGAGGTGGGTGAGATTGAAAAGTCTATCGTCTGCTCTAGTGCGCAGAAGCATAGGCGAAGAAGATCCCAAAGAGAGATGGGAGCGAGGTCACATCCCCGTTTGACCCCACTACAGATGTTGAACGGTTCAAATGTGATACCGTTGAATTGCACAGTCCCCTGCATGTATCTATGGAAGGACATCCCATCAAGCTCTGCAGTTTGGATGGCGATCCTGGCGTCCCTCAAGTCCTGTGGTACGGAAGGGTAGTCTTGCATTGCTTAATCAGGTCAGGAGGAACCTTATTTGGTGCCTGCAGCTTTTCCAGGGGATAGACTGTTGATGGCCTTCCAAGTTCTTCTAAGGTGGGTTTACTGTCAAGATTTTCCATGACAGGCAGACATTCAATGAAAAGTCAATGATCGGTTACATAATAGTTAGCAGCTCCCTTTTTTACAGTACATTGGATGCAAGAGTAAACAGAGGAGCAGAAATATTTAGTGATCATCCCTCAGTGATTGCTGTAAATGAGATTTCTGACTGAAGAAAACAAACAGAAAAGGAAAAGAAGAAAGATAATAAATTCAAAATAGAGGTAAAGCAATATAGGATAAAAAACATTATCAGTGAAAGACAGAAGGATTTGAATGATAGCACAATAGAAGAAAAGTAGTAAATGTATAGTAGAAACACCCTAGTTGTACTGAAGAGGTCTGTAGGAAACCAATTACAGGAGAAAGGAAAAGAACAGCATGGTGGAATGAGACTGTCAAGACTAAGATTTCTTTTGATTTGATTTGATTTGATTTGATTTGATTTGATTTGATTGAATTGGATTGAATTGGATTGATTGGACGATTTTGATTTGATTTGATTTGATTTGATTTGATTTGATTTGATTTGATTTAATCTGGATTTGATTTATCCCACCTCCACAACTAAAGAAGATTTTTGATATCATTCACAGTTTTTCCAGACTGCTCTGTGAACAGCAAGGGATATTTAACGTGTACAGAGTGTTTCTGATGTGCACATGGAGCCTCCTTTATATCTTAGGCCCATATGGGACTAAGTGTCGATCCACCTACCTACATCAGGGACAAAACTTGAGCTTTTGGTTGAGAGGCCGACACCTTGCTTCAAAAGTTTGATTTTTTATTTCATTTACCCACATCCACAACTAAGATGATTTCAGGAATTTGCAGGTTTTTTTTAATGTTGTCCGGAATGCCCAGTAAACAGCCAGAGGATGAATATTTATAACGTGCACAGAGTGTTGTGATCTGAACACGGGACCTCCTTTTTATCGTCCGTCTCCGATGGGATAACTAAGATGTCGATCCACCTACCTGGACCAGGGAGGAGGGGGGGAGAGGGGGATTTTCTCTTGAAAAACTTGGAGAAAATGTTTCAACCGTTGGTGGGGCTCGAACCCGCTACCTATTGGTTGAGATGCCGACACCTTGTCCCTCAAGAGTAAAGGGTTCAACCACGTTTAGTATAGCAAAGAAAGAAATAAGTTTCTAGCTATTCTGCTCCTTGTACCCACTGGAAGTTGGGATGCAGTGACGTAGTTTTGTTATGCCAAGCATGATGCGACACTAGGATTCAAGCCTCCACCTCACTGTCATCCTTCAGGGAACAACGTGTCGGCCTATCAACCAAAAGGTCGGTGCAGGTTTAAACCGCGACTATTGAATTATTTTCGCGAGTTTTTGTATGTGTACAATCTAACCCTCCCCCCGCGCCCCGCCCCCGCCTCTCCTGGTCCATGTAGGTAGATCAACACACAGACCCATCGGAGACGACAGATGATAAAAAGGGGGTCCTGTGTGCAGATCACAACACCCTGTGTGCACGTTAAAAATTCCATGGCTGTTTACAGGGCAGTTCGGACGAGATTTTAAAAAATCCTATCAAAAAAACCCCCGAGATCACCGTAGTGGTGGAATGTGGGTAAACGTAAAATCAAATCAACGCTATGCTACACGTCGCCTACAGGTTGGCATTCTAAGTAGCTGACTGTACACTTTAAATTCCTAGCTCTTGATTAATAATTCATGGTATTATAAAAATCATTAACTTTATCAAACCACATGCTGTCTTACAGGGTCCAGCCATCATTATTTCACCCAAACTGATAAGCCCCATTATCGTGTGTGATAGTATTATAATACCACACACAACTCCTCCCATTGGTGGCTATCCATGGCTAATAATTCTTTGATGCTAGTTAAAAGGCCTGGTTTTTAAAGTCAACCACGCTTGGAGAACTAGCTTTGATATTATGGAAATAAAAAAGATAATTACACGGTGCCTTCATCATCTCCACACGACAATAATAAATTATTAGATTAGGGGAGAACTTTTGCCCTATAGGACATCAACCGACTTTTTGAAATGTAAAATGGAATTGAAAGGTATTCTGAAATATGAACGAATTCCGACCAGTTAATTTTCGAGATAATTAATAAGCATTTCGGTGAATTTCAGTTACTTACGATACTTACAGATGTACATAAAATATCTGATGACGTAGTGTGAGATTAAATCTATTTCGGACACACACACACCCACACAGACACACACACACACACATAGACACACCCACCCACACACACACACAAAAGGGAAATATCTATTTATGTATCTCTTTAGCAGTGCCTCTGATGTAGTGGCTCGATTGCTTTATTCTTCTACTTGCCATGATTGATCTTTATATCTATCTATCTAGCTAGCTATCTACATATTTATCTATCTATCTATCTACCTACTAAACTATCTATCTATCTATCTATATATCTATTTATCTATCTATCTATCTATATATCTTTTATATATCTATCTATCTATCTATCTATCTATATATATATATATATATCTATCTATATATAATATATAGTATATATATCTATCTATCATTTATCTGGATCTATATTTATATCCATCTATCTATCTATCTATCTCTCTATCTCAATATATATGATCAATAATCCATATATATATATATATATATATATATATAAATAAATACATATATATAAATATATATATATATCTATGTCTATTTATCTATCTTTCTATCTATCTATTAATCTATATATCTATCGATGTATTGATCTATGTACCTATATATCTATCTATCTATCGATGTATTTATCTATCTATCTATCTATCTATCTATCTATCTATCTATCTATCTATCTATCTATCTATCTATCTATCTATCTATCCATCTATCTATCTATCCTATCTACCTATCCACCATCTATCTACCTATCGATCTATCTATCTATATATGCATATATCTATCTATCTATCTATCCCATTTTCTGTTTCCTTCCAAAAAAGTTAAATTTCTATGCTTCAATGCCTCGTTTACATCTTCTTGGCACTTTCTTCGAAGTCTGCCTTTTGGTCTTACCTTGGGCTTTAGCACGGTATACTGATTTAGCTATTCTATTGTCATTTATTTTGTTAACATGCCCAAACCATCTCAATTGATTTGTTTCTATCTTAGTTTGTATGTCATCTGTTTTGGTTTGATCCCTTATTGTAGTGTTTCTGATTTTGTTTCATTTAGTTTTTCCTACTACTCTTCTTAGATATTTCATTTCAGCTACCTGTACTTTTACTGTATTCTCTACTGTCTAAGGTCCAGGTTTCGCTGCGATAGAGGAGAGTGTTTTTGTTGATAATTCTTGCTTGAATGATACAAATACTGCCTTTCCAGATGGTTGTATATTGCACTTGCCTTTTCGATTCTCTGGCTGATTTTTTTTCTCTTAGTTTTCCCTCTGAGTTAATCATCACTCCTGGGTAATTGTAGCTTTGAGCTTGTTCTAACTTCTCCCTGCTCAAAAATTCAAGATTTTGTGTTTTAGCTTCCCTAGTACTAGCATTGTTTTGGTTTTTCTTTGTATTTACTCTCATTCCTCTTGTATTTAGTTCATTGTTCATAATGTTGATATTCGACTGAAGGTCACTTTCTGATTTTCCAAACAGAACGAAATCCTCAGCAAATGAAAGCATTCATACATTTACTGGTTTGAGCTTCCACACACCTCCATTCATTTTCATTATTTTTGAGGATGCCTTTGCGACTGAAACCATAAATGTGATAAACAAAAGAGGACTTAGGATACAACCATGCTT
Organism: Doris montereyensis; assembly: GCA_037039925.1. NCBI lineage: Eukaryota > Metazoa > Mollusca > Gastropoda > Nudibranchia > Dorididae > Doris > Doris montereyensis. The sequence goes on along the minus strand of JAXRKP010001290.1, from coordinate 88,359 downwards.
ACTCCTATATCTACATCAAATTCTGCAGATATGTTTCCAGCTACTCTCACTGCACATGTTGGTTTATTGTAAAACTTTTAATGGCCTCTATTAAATTGTGCTCTATATTATGTCCCTTTAAGGAATACCATAGTGTTAAATGCCTTTTCTACGTCAATAGAATACAGGTGCAAGTTAATTTTTCTCTCAAGGAATTTTTCTATTATTTGTCTAAATGGAAATATGCGGTCTTGTACACTTCTTCCAGGTCTAAATTACTTTGATGCTCTTCAATCTGATCCTCTACTCTTTTCCTTAGTCTCATTTCCAGTATCCTGGCATATACTTTTCCTGGAATGCTAAATAGTGATATCCCTCTATAGTTTGAGCATTCCATAATTGATCCTTTCTTATGTATTGGTACTACTGTTCCCTTTTTCCAGTCGTCTGGCTCCTGTTTGGACTTCCATGCTTGTTGGCATGTTGCACGTAGTAGTTTGTCTGCTCTTTATCTCCTTGGTTTTTTATCATTTCTGGATAAACTTGATCTGCTCCTGGGAGCTTTTCCTAATTTCACTTTTCTTATAGCTGTTTGTATTTCTTCCATTGATATATCTACATCTTCATCTGTGTCATCTGGATTACTTGTTACGCTTACTAACTGATCTTGACTCCTTGCTTCATACGTTCTGGAGGATTATGTAATTGTTGAAAATGCATTCTCCATGTTTCCATGATTTCGTTGTCTTCTTTTCATTATTTCTCTTTTGTATTCTTAATTTGTCATATTGTGCATGCTTTGGTCTTTCTCATGTTCTTGATTGCCCCTCGGAACAGCTTTTGATGTCCTTGATAGCTTTCTTGAAGTCTTTGTCCAAACTCTTCCCATTGTTCCTGTTTTGCTTTCCTTACTTCCTCTTTGGCAATAGTTCTTTTATTCATCTCTCTAACCTATCCTCTGGTCTCTTTGTTTGCAAGTATTTCTTCCAAGCATCCTTCAACCTTTGATCTTAGTCTTGACATTCTCATTTCACCATGCTGTTCTTTTCCTATCTCCTGTAATGTATTTCCTACCACAGACCTCTTCAGTACAACGGAGGAGCGTTTCTTTATACATCTGCCACTATTCTTCTATTGTGCTATCATTCAGATCCTTCTGTCTTTCACTGATAATTTTTTTATCCTAGATTGGTATACCTGTTGTGCTACTGGTTTATTTAGTTCCTCTATTTTGAATTTAGTATATGTCTTTCTTTTTCCTTTTCTGTTTGTTTTCTTCAGTCAGTAATCTTATTTTGGCAATCACTAAATGATGGTTACTAGATATGTCTGCTCCCCTGTTTACTCTTGCATCCAATGTACTGTAAAAAAGGGAGCTGCCAACTATTATGTAGTCTATCATTGACTTTCCACACCTGTCTTCATTTACTTTTGCATATTTGTGGATATCTTTATGAGGACAAAATGTGTTGGCTATTTTCATGTTATTTTTTAGACAAAATCTATTAGCCGCCCTCCATTTGGAGAAGTTGTTGTCTCTATCTATCTATCTATCGATCTATCTATCTATCTATCTATCTATCTATCTATCTATCTATCTATCTATCCATCTGTCTATCTATCTATCTATCTATCTATCTATGTATCTATCTATCTATCTTATCTATCTATCTATCTATCTATCTATCTATCTATCTATATATCTATCTATCTGTCTATCTATATATCTATCTGTATAACTATATATCTATATATCTATAGATGTATACATCTATCTATCTATCTATATATCGAGCTATCTTTTCAATATATATATCTATCTATATCTATCCATCTATCTATCTACGTATTTATCTATATATCTACCAACAGATCTTTCTGTCTTTCTATATCGGGACACCCTGCGGAACACACTGCATCGCACTGCCTTGGCTACCTTTGGGAGAAAAACTTCAAAGTCCCACGATTGGTTTCATGCCAAGTCCGCCAAGATGACCCCCGTCATTGAAGCTAAGCGCGCTGCTCTAGCAGAGTACAAGCGTTCACCCAGCGAGAGAAATGTGCAGATTCTACGGGCTGCATGAGCAAAGTTCAACAGGCTGCCAGACACTGCGCCAACGAGTACTGGACAGAACTCAGTGAAACCATCCAAACAGCAGCAATCACCGGGAACATCAGAGGGATGTATGACGGCAACAAGACAGCAATATGACTAGTGCAGAACAAGACTGCTCCCCTCAAATCCACCAGTGGGGAAGTCATCACAGACAAGGGGAGACAGATGAAAAGATGGGTGGAACACTATTCCGACTTCTACTTCAGACAGAATGTTGTGACGCCCGCAGCCCTCGATGCCATTGACTGTCTGCCTGTCATGGAAAAGCTTGACAGTAAACCCACCTTAGAAGAACTTGGAAGGCCATCAACAGTATATCCCCTGGAAAGGCCCCAGGCACCAATGAGATTCCTCCTGACTTGATCAAGCACTGCAAGACTACCCTTCTGCTTCATTTGCAGGAAGTCCTCTGTCAGTGCTGGAGAGAGGATTCCGTACCACAGGACTCAAGGGACGCCAAGATCGTCACCCTCTACAAGAACAAAGGAGAGCGAAGCGACTGTAACAAATACCGAGGCATATCGATATTCAGCACCGTGGACACAATCTTCGCTCGGGTCATCTTGGTCCTTCTGCAGAAAGTTGCCGAACGGGTATACCCAGAGTCAGAGTGCGGTTTCCGTGCTGGAAGATCAACGATGGATACGGTCTTCCCTCCGCCAGCTCCAGTGTAAAGAACAGCAGATGCCCCTGTACGTCGCTTTCATCAACCTCACCAAGGCTTTTGACCTCGTCAGCAGAGAGGACCTCTTGAGAATCCTGCCAAAGATTGGCTGCCCACCCAAACTACAGAGCTTGATGGAGTCCTTCCATAGAGACATGCAGGGGACGGTGCAATTCAACGGTATCACATCTGAACCGTTCAACATCTGTAGTTCTCCAAACAGGGATGTGACCTCGGTCGGGCATCACACAATGTCATGTCAGAAGAAAAACATAAAGGAGGAAGAAAGAAAGAAAAAAAAAGACAGTGACGATAAGAAACGTAGCAGAGGGGGTTTGAAGAATGAGCGAAAGTGGAAGGTTCAGATCTAGAATGAATGAAAATAAGTAAGTAATAAAAGGTGAGAAGGAGATAAAGAGAAGGAGAGAAATAAAGAGAGGGAGAGAAAAAGAAAGAAAACAGGCAGGGAAGAAAGAAAGGCAGAGAGAGACGTGTGAGTATGGGAACAAGAACGAAAACATAGGATAAATGTAAGACTAGATCTATATCTCACAGTGTCTAGAAAGAAGAAATGATAGAGAATGAATGAAAGGAAGTATCAATCAAGGCAAAATTTACACTGATGGTGCGAAATGTATATAAATTACAAATGTATCGATGCAATAAGGGAAGAGAGTAAACAACTTATCTGAAGTTTCAAAAAATGCCAGTTAGCATTAGCTGATGCTTTCCAAGTTATCGAAGTCTGAAGTATTTTCACTATGGTGATAAAATAAGGTATATTCCGTAATGGTAAGAAACCGTGCAAATTTGCTTCCGGTAAACGGTGAACGTAGGGAAGAAGAAAAAAATGTGTGTGCAAAGATGCCTACCATTGAGTACGCTACCATAGATGGGCACACGGGGTGTGAACTGCCAGAGGGACCCAACTTTTCCCGATATAGGAAGGGGTGGGGGGCAGGGTTATGGTGGGATAGTTTCGTGGAGGTGGTGGGGGCGGATGAGGTAGGGTAGAGGATGGTGAAGGGTCAGGGATAGTAATAGCGTGTGCCCGACTATGGGAGTTACTCCAGAGAAAATTATACAAATTTTATAAATGTTACAAATGTCATGTGTTTGACAAATACAAATATTATCATCTTTTAAGGTTTCTAAAATGTAGCTTTCAAGGAACTGACGGAAAACTACGCCATTCCTAATTCAATTATATGATCTGACTGGCACATGTGTTATGTTATATAACGATGTTACTGTTGTGTGTGTTTTGCTCCATAATTTGAACAAACTGCTGCACGTGCCAACAATAATAGGAAAGGCGGTTGGAATGGCTGTTAGTATGTCGCATGCTTTCTTCCGGGACCATAGCTCACGTTCAAAGCTGTCTTAAATTAATGCTGATCCGTCAGTTTATAAAACATGGAGCCATTCAATAGGGTTCCTGTTGATCCGTCAGTTTACAAGACATGGAGCCATTCAATAGGGTTCCTGTTGATTCGTCAGTTTACAAAACATGGAGCCATTCAAAAGGGTTCCTGTTGATTCGTCAGTTTCCAAGACATGGAGCCATTCAATAGGGTTTCTGTTGATTAGTCAGTTTACAAGACATGGAGCCATTCAAAAGGGTTCCTGTTGATCCGTCAGTTTACAAAACATGGAGCCATTCAATAGGGTTCTTGTTGATCCGTCAGTTTACAAGACCGGAGCCATTCAATAGGATTTGTTGAACGTCCTCTTGCAGGAAAGATTTGTCAATCCGCTCATCTGTTTTCAAATTCAACATTGATAACCTCATTAGAAACCTTGCAACTTTAAGATAAGATTGTTAATCCTTTTTGAAAGCTTTGGATAAGCATTCTATTCTCTGTGGTGGGAGTGTTAAGCAAATTTTGGTTGCGTGTGAAGCACTGATATCAATAGTAAGGCAGCTTTCATAGTGGTTCACACCCGTTTCTCAAGACAGAAAGCCAATATATAGATCTAGTTATAACTATAAAGTCTAAAACATTGAAGAGCTTCTAAGATACCATGTGACCGTTCGTTTAATCCTCAAGATGGATGTCGTGATTATCAGGTCTATTTTTCTAAGTCTACTTGACCGATTTCAACTTTAAGATAAATGCTTAATCGCTTGTAAAGCTTTCAATACATTCTATTCTCTATGGTGTGAGTGTCCTTAGAAAACAGACAAATTTGGTGAGTTTGAAGCACTTTATTTGGATCCTTTCTTTATGTGTCTTTTCTCAGCTAGAGCCTTCCCTATGTCTACATACACCAACCATTTTTGGGGTATTGTACTCCTTCCAAACACTTTTCTGTCTTGACTTTTTCCCTTTCTCATTTTCTACCTTCACTGTGTATACGTGTGTGTATGTGTGTGTTTGTGTGTGTCGGTCTGTCATATCGCATGTCTGTCCGTCTGTGTGTCTGTGGTGTCTTCTCCTCAGTGAGACATTTGTCTTTTGACCTTTCACTTTATACCTATCAACTTGTGTCTCTTTCTCAGCTAGAGCCTGTCTCTCTCTCTATATACAGCAAAATTTTGGGGTATCAGATCCTTTATATCCTGAGATCTGTCTTCTCTTTTCGCAAATCTCTCTTTCTCTCTCTCTCTGTCTAATGATCTCTCTCTCTCTCAAACAATCTGTCTCTCTCTCTCTCTCTCTCACCTCTCTGTTCTGTGACTCTCTCTCTCTTGTCTCTCTTTCTCTCCTTTTCTCTAACTCTCTCTCTCTCTCTCTCTCTCTCTCCTCTCTCTCTCTCTCTCTCTCTCTCTCTCTCTCTCTCTCTCTCTCTCTGATCTCTCTCTCTCTCTCTCTCTCTCTCTCTCTCTCTCTCTCTGTCTCTCTCTCTCTCTCTCTCTCTCTCTCTCTCTCTCTCTCTCTCTCTCTCCCTCTCTCTCCTCTCCCTCTCTCTCTCTCTCTCTCTCTCTCTCTCTCTCTCTCTCTCTCTCTCTCTCTCTCTCTCTCTCTCTCTCTCTCTCTCTCTCTCTCTCTCTCTCTCTCTCTCTCTCTCTCTCTCTCTCTTTATCATGATATCACATATAGTTACGAAGGCATGCATTGATATCATCTATGGATGGATGTATCTATCTATACGTGCACGCCCCTGTTTATCTGTGTATGTATTTATGTAGGTATATATGTATGCCTGTATTAACGTATGTATGTATGTGGGTAATATGTATGTAATATGATTGTATAAATGTATGTATGTATGTATGTACGTATGTATGTATGGACGTATGTGCACATGTATGTATGTATGTATGTATGTATGTATGTATGTATGTATGTATGTATGTATGTATGTATGTATGTATGTATGTATACATACATGTATGTATGTGTGTGTGCATATATTTATGTATGCATGCATGTATGTATAAATCTATGTATGTATGTATGTATATATGTATGTATGTATGTATGTATGTATGTATGTATGTATGTATGTATGTATGTATGTATGTATGTATGTATGTATGTATGTATGTATGTATGTATTATATTTGTATGTATGTATTGCAACTTTAGTTTATAAATGTCTTGATGGAACAGCACTTACCTATCCTCAAAGCCTTTTAAATGTTTACAAACCTGGTCGGACATGAATACTGTCTACCGATACTTCTACTGTAATACTCCCAAAAACTAAAAACTAGTGCTGCAACACGATCTCTCGCACACTATGGCCCATTTGTTTGAAATCTTAGACAGTCAAAGTCACTGTCAATTTTTTAGACAAAACACCAAAACATCTTTTTAACTAGCTGATAAAAGCTTACTTTCTTAAAAGAAAAATTGCGTTATTTTATTCAGGCTATATTTATCCTGTGTGTGGGAAAAGGTTTGTATGTGTGCGTGTGTGTGTGTGTATGTGTGTGTATGTGTGCGTGTGTGTGTGTATGTGTGTGTATGTGTGCGTGTGTGTGTGTGTGTATGTGTGTGTGTATGTGTGTGTGTATGTGTGCGTGTGTGTGTGTGTTTGAGTTTCATGAATATTACCCTTCATAGGATTTGACATGACTTTACTCTTCCATAGGATTTGACATGACTTTACTCTTACCATAGGATTTGACATGACTTTACTCTTACCATAGGATTTGACATGACTTTACCCTTACCATAGGATTTGACATGACTTTACTCTTCCCATAGGATTTGACATGACTTTACCCTTACCATAGGATTTGACATGACTTTACCCTTACCATAGGATTTGACATGACTTTACCCTTCCCATAGGATTTGACATGACTTTACCCTTCCCATAGGATTTGACATGACTTTACCCTTCCCATAGGATTTGACATGACTTTACCCTTACCATAGGATTTGACATGACTTTACTTTACCATAGGATTTGACATGACTTTACTCTTCCCATAGGATTTGACATGACTTTACCTTACTCTTCCCATAGGATTTGACATGACTTTACTCTTTGACATGACTTTACCTTTACCTTAGATTTGACATGACTTTACTTTACCATTTTGACCCCTTTACCATAGGGTTTGACATGACTTTACCCTTCCCATAGGATTTGACATGACTTTACCCTTCCCATAGGATTTGACATGACTTTTACCCTTACCATAGATTTGACATGACTTTACCTTCCCATAGGATTTGACATGACTTTACTCTTCCCATAGGATTTGACATGACTTTACCTTTTGACCCCTTACCATAGGATTTGACATGACTTTACCTTTACCATAGGATTTGACATGACTTTACCTTTACCATAGGATTTGACATGACTTTACCTTTACCATAGGATTTGACATGACTTTACCTTCCTATACTTTGACACTTACTTACCTTAGGATTTGACATGACTTTACCTTTACCATAGGATTTGACATGACTTTACCCTTACCATAGGATTTGACATGACTTTACCTTTACAGGATTTGACATGACTTTACCTTTACCTTAGGATTTGACATGACTTTACCCTTCCCATAGGATTTGACATGACTTTACCTTTACCTTCTAGGATTTGACATGACTTTACCCTTACCATAGGATTTGACATGACTTTACCTTTACCTTAGGATTTGACATGACTTTACCCTTTACCTTAGGATTTGACATGACTTTACATGACTTTACTCTTCCTAGGATTTGACATGACTTTACCTTTACCTTTACCTAGGATTTGACATGACTTTACCTTTACCTTAGGATTTGACATGACTTTACTCTTCCTATACGATTTGACATGACTCATGATTTGACATGACTCTACCTTCCTACGATTTGACATGACTTTACCCTTCCCACAGGATTCAACATGACTTTACCCTTGTCTTCCCATCCCATTCGACATGACTTTACCCTTTCCGTCCCATTCGACATGACTTTACCCTTGCCTTGCCATCCCATTCGACATGACTTTACCCTTGCCTTGCCATCCCATTCGACATGACTTTACCCTTGCCTTGCCATCCCATTCGACATGACTTTACCCATGTGTTCCCATTGCATTCGACATGACTTTACCTTTGTCTTCCCATATCATTCGACATGACTTTATACCTTCCCATCCCATTCCACATGACTTTACCCTTGTGTTCCCATTCCATTCGCCATGACTTTACCCTTGTGTTCCCATTCCATTCGACATGACTTTACCCTTGTGTTCCCATTCCATTCGACATGACTTTACCCTTGTGTTCCATTCCATTCGACATGACTTTACCCTTGTGTTCCCATAGGATTCAACATGACTTTACCCTTGTGTTCCCATAGGATTCAACATGACTTTACCCTTGTCTTCCCATAGGATTCAACATGACTTTACCCTTGTCTTCCCAGGGGATTCAACATGACTTTACGCTTGTCTTCCCAGGGGATTCAACATGACTTTACCCTTGTCTTTCCACGGGATTCAACATGACTTTACCCTTTGTCTTTCCACAGGATTCAGTATGATTTTACCCTTGTCTTTCCACGGGATTGAGTATGACTTTACCCTTGTCTTCCCATACCATTCGACATGACTTTACCCTTGACTTTCCACAGGATTCAGTATGACTTTACCCTTGTCTTTCCACGGGATTCAGTATGATTTTACTCTCTGTCTTTCCACGGGATTCAATATGACTTTACCCTTGTCTTTCCACGGATTCAACATGACTTCCCTTGTCTTCCAACCGGATTCAACATGACTTTACCCTTGTCTTCCAACATTCATCTTTATTCAACATGACTTTATCCTTGTCTTCCCATATCATTCAACATGACTTTACCCTTGTCTTTCCCATCATTCAACATGACTTTACCTTGTCTTCCCATATCATTCAACATGACTTTACCCTTGTCTTTCCATATCATTCAATATGACTTTACCCTTGTCTTTCCATATACTATTCGACATGACTTTATCCCTTGTCTTTCCATATCATTCGATATCTTTATTCAACATGACTTTACCCTTGTCTTTCCATATCATTCAACATGACTTTATCCTTGTCTTTCCATATCATTCGATATGACTTATCCTTGTCTTTCCATATCATTCAACATGACTTTACCCTTGTCTTTCCATATCATTCAACATGACTTTACCCTTGTCTTTCCATATCATTCATGACTTTCATTGTCTTTCCATATCATTCGATATTTACCCTTGTCTTTCCATAACCATTCAACATGACTTTATCCTTGTTCAATTTCCATATCATTCCCACGGATGACTTTTACCCTTGTCTTTCAACATATCATTCGATTCATGACTTTATCCTTGTCTTTCCATGATCATTCAATTCATGATTTATCCCTTGTCTTTCCATATCATTCAACATGACTTTACCCTTGCCTTTCCCACGGGATTCAACATGACTTTACCATTGCCTTTCCCACGGATGCAACATGACTTTACCCTTGCCTTTCCCACGGATTCAACATGACTTTACCCTTGCCTTTCCCACGGGATTCAACATGACTGTACCCTTACCTTCTGCAGATTCAACATGACTTTGCCCTTTCCTTCCCACGGGATTCAACATGACTGGGACACTGCCTTCCGACTGGATTCAGTATGATTTTACCCTTGTTTTCCCACGGGATTCAACATGAGTTTACCCTTGCCTTCCTATGAATGCCTTCCAGCATGACTATGATACTGCCATCCCATGGGATTAAGCATGATTTTACCCTTGCCTTCCCACGGGATGCAACATGACTATTCGGAGTCAATGTCTTGGTTTCTTTGGATGTGAGTCAGTGTCTTGTGTTCTTGGATTAGAGTGAGTGTCTTGTTTTATTGGATGAGAGTGAGTGTCTTGTTTTATTGGATGAGAGTGAGTGTCTTGTTTTATTGGATGGGAGTGACTGTCTTGTTTTATTGGATGGGAGTGAGTGTCTTGTTTTCTTGATGAGAGTGAGTGTCTTGCTTTATTGGATGAGACTGAGTGTCTTGTTTTATTTGATGGAAGTGAGTGTCTTGTTTATGAGTGTCTTGTTTTATTGGATGAGGAGTGTCTTGCTTATTTGATGGAAGTCTTGTTTTATAGGATGGGAGTCAGTGTCTTGTTTTATTGGATGGGAGTGAGTGTCTTGTTTTATTGGATGGGAGTGAGTGTCTTGTTTTATTGGATGGGAATGAGTGTCTTGTTTTATAGGATGGGAATGAGTGTCTTGTTTTATTGGATGGGAATGAGTGTCTTGTTTTATAGGATGGAAATGAGTGTCTTGTTTTATAGGATGGGAATGAGTGTCTTGTTTTATAGGATGGGAATCAGTGTCTTGTTTTATTGGATGGGAGTGAGTGTCTTTGTTTTATTGGATGGGAGTGACTGTCTTGTTTTATTGGATGGGAGTCAGTGTCTTTTTTTATTGGATGGGAGAATGGGAGTGACTGTCTTGTTTTATTGGATGGGAGTGAGTGTCTTGTTTTATTGGATGGGAGTGAGTGTCTTGTTTTATTGGATGGAGTCAGTGTCTTGTTTTATTGATGAGAGTGAGTGTCTTGTTTTATTGGAGGGAGTGAGTGTCTTGTTTATTGGATGGGAGTCAGTGTCTTGTTTTATTGGAATGAGAGTCAGTGTCTTGTTTTATTGATGGGAGTCAGTGTCTTGTTTTATTGGATGGGAGTCAGTGTCTTGTTTTATTGGATGGGAGTCAGTGTCTTGTTTTATTGATGGGAATGAGTGTCTTGTTTTATTGATGGGAGTGAGTGTCTTGTTTTATTGGATGGGAGTGAGTGTCTTGTTTTATTGGATGGGAGTCAGTGTCTTGTTTTATTGGATGGGAGTGAGTGTTTTGTTTTATTGGATGGGAGTCAGTGTCTTGTTTTATTGGATGATAGTGAGTGTCTTGTTTTATTGGATGGGAGTCAGTGTCTTGTTTGATGGATGTCTGAGTGTCTTGTTTATTGAATGAGAGTCAGTGTCTTGTTTTATTGGATGAGAGTGAGTGTCTTGTTTTATTGGATGGGAGTGAATGTCTTGTTTTATTGGATGGCAGTCAGTGTCTTGTTTTGATGTATAGGAGTGGTTGTCTTGTTTTATTGAATGGGAGTCAGTGTCTTGTTTTATTGATGGGACTGGGAGTGACTCAGTGTCTTGTTTTATTGGATGGGACTCAGTGTCTTGTTTTATTGGATGGAATGAGTGTCTTGTTTTATTGGATGGATTCAGTGTCTTGTTTATTGGATGGGACTCAGTGTCTTGTTTTATTGGATGGGATTGAGTGTCTTGTTTTATTGATGGGAGTCAGTGTCTTGTTTTATTGAATGGGAGTGTCTTGTTTGTCTTGTTTTTTTATTGATGGGACTGAAGTGTCTTGTTTTATTGAATGGGAGTCAGTGTCTTGTTTTATTGGATTGGACTCAGTGTCTTGTTTTATTGGATTGGACTCGGATTGGATTGACTCAGTGTCTTGTTTTATTGGATTGGACTCAGTGTCTGTTTTGTTTTATTGAATGGGATGGGACTCAGTGTCTTGTTTTATTGGATGGGACTGAGTGTCTTGTTTTATTGGATGGGATTGAGTGTCTTGTTTTATTGGATGGGAGTCAGTGTCTTGTTTTATTGGATGGGACTCAGTGTCTTGTTTTATTGGATGGGAGTCAGTGTCTTGTTTTATTGATGGGAGTCAGTGTCTTGTTTTATTGGATGGGAGTCAGTGTCTTGTTTTATTGAATGGGAGTCAGTGTCTTGTTTTATTGGATGGGAGTCAGTGTCTTGTTTTATTGGATGGGAGTCAGTGTCTTGTTTTATTGGATGGGAGTCAGTGTCTTGTTTTATTGAATGGGAGTGAGTGTCTTGTTTTATTGGATGGGAGTTGAGTGTCTTGTTTTATTGGATTGGACTCAGTGTCTTTTTTTATTGGATTGGACTCAGTGTCTTGTTTTATTGGATTGGACTGAGTGTCTTGTTTTATTGGATGGGACTGAGTGTCTTGTTTTATTGGATTGGAGTCAGTGTCTTGTTTTATTGGATGGGATTGAGTGTCTTGTTTTATTGGATGGGACTGAGTGTCTTGTTTTATTGGATGGGAATCAGTGTCTTGTTTTATTGGATGGGAGTCAGTGTCTTGTTTTATTGATGGGAGTGAGTGTCTTGTTTTATTGGATGGGATTGAGTGTCTTGTTTTATTGAATGGGACTCAGTGTCTTGTTTTTGGATTGATGTGGATGGGAGTGTCTTGTTTTATTGGATGGGAGTCAGTGTCTTGTTTTATTGGATGGGACTCAGTGTCTTGTTTTATTGGATGGGAGTCAGTGTCTTGTTTTATTGGATGGGACTCAGTGTCTTGTTTTATTGGATGGGACTCAGTGTCTTGTTTTATTGGATGGGACTCAGTGTCTTGTTTTATTGGATGGGACTCAGTGTCTTGTTTTATTGGATGGGACTGAGTGTCTTGTTTTATTGGATGGGAGTCAGTGTCTTGTTTTATTGGATGGGAGTGAGTGTCTTGTTTTATTGGATGGGACTCAGTGTCTTGTTTTATTGGATGGGAGTCAGTGTCTTGTTTTATTGGATGGGACTCAGTGTCTTGTTTTATTGGATGGGAGTCAGTGTCTTGTTTTATTGGATGGGACTCAGTGTCTTGTTTTATTGGATGGGAGTCAGTGTCTTGTTTTATTGGATGGGAGTCAGTGTCTTGTTTTATTGGATGGAGTCAGTGTCTTGTTTTATTGGATGGGAGTCAGTGTCTTGTTTTTATTGGATGGGAGTCAGTGTCTTGTTTTATTGGATGGGAGTCAGTGTCTTGTTTTATTGGATGGGAGTCAGTGTCTTGTTTTATTGGATGGGAGTCAGTGTCTTGTTTTATTGGATGGGAGTCAGTGTCTTGTTTTATTGGATGGGAGTCAGTGTCTTGTTTTATTGGATGGGAGTCAGTGTCTTGTTTTATTGGATGGGAGTCAGTGTCTTGTTTTATTGGATGGGAGTCAGTGTCTTGTTTTATTGGATGGGAATCAGTGTCTTGTTTTTATTGGATGGACTGAGTGTCTTGTTTTATTGGATGGGACTCAGTGTCTTGTTTTATTGGATGGGAATGAGTGTCTTGTTTTATTGGATGGGAATGAGTGTCTTGTTTTATTGGATGGGAGTCAGTGTCTTGTTTTATTGAATGGGAGTGAGTGTCTTGTTTTATTGGATGGGAATGAGTGTCTTGTTTTATTGAATGGTCTTGTTTATTGGATGGGAGTCAGTGTCTTGTTTTATTGGATGGGAATAGGTGTCTTGTTTTATTGGATGAGATTGAATGTCTTGTTTTATTGAATGGGAGTCAGTGTCTTGTTTTATTGGATGGGAGTCAGTGTCTTGTTTTATTGGATGGGAGTGAGTGTCTTGTTTTATTGGATGGGAGTCAGTGTCTTGTTTTATTGGATGGGAGTCAGTGTCTTGTTTTATTGGATGGGAGTGAGTGTCAGTGTCTTGTTTTATTGGATGGGAGTGAGTGTCTTGTTTTATTGGATGGGAGTGAGTGTCTTGTTTTATTGGATGGGAGTGAGTGTCTTGTTTTATTGGATGGGAGTCAGTGTCTTGTTTTATTGGATGGGAGTCAGTGTCTTGTTTTATTGGATGGGAGTCAGTGTCTTGTTTTATTGGATGAGAGTGATTGTTTGTTTTTATGGATGTGAGTCAGTGTCTTGTTTTATTGAATAGAGTCAGTGTCTTGTTTTATTGGATGGGAATGAGTGTCTTGTTTTATTGGATGGGAGTCAGTGTCTTGTTTTATTGAATGGGAGTCAGTGTCTTGTTTTATTGAATGGGAGTCAGTGTCTTGTTTTATTGGATGGGAGTGAGTGTCTTGTTTTATTGGATGGGAATGAGTGTCTTGTTTTATTGGATGGGAGTCAGTGTCTTGTTTTATTGGATGGGAGTGAGTGTCTTGTTTTATTGGATGGGAGTCAGTGTCTTGTTTTATTGGATGGGAATGAGTGTCTTGTTTTATTGGATGGGAGTCAGTGTCTTGTTTTATTGGATGGGAGTCAGTGTCTTGTTTTATTGGATGGGAGTCAGTGTCTTGTTTTATTGGATGGGAGTGAGTGTCTTGTTTTATTGGATGGGAGTCAGTGTCTTGTTTTATTGGATGTCTTGTTTTATTGGATGGGAGTGAGTGTCTTGTTTTATTGGATGGGAGTCTGTCTTGTTTTATTGGATGAGAGTGAGTGTCTTGTTTTATTGATGGAGTGAGTGTCTTGTTTTATTGGATGAGAGTCAGTGTCTTGTTTTATTGGATGGGAGTCAGTGTCTTGTTTTATTGGATGGGAGTCAGTGTCTTGTTTTATTGGATGGGAGTGAGTGTCTTGTTTTATTGGATGGGAGTGAGTGTCTTGTTTTATTGGATGGGAGTCAGTGTCTTGTTTTATTGGATGGGAGTGAGTGTCTTGTTTTATTGGATGGGAGTCAGTGTCTTGTTTTATTGGATGAGAGTGAGTGTCTTGTTTTATTGGATGGGAGTCAGTGTCTTGTTTTATTGGATGTCTTGTTTTATTGGATGAGAGTCAGTGTCTTGTTTTATTGGATGGGAGTCAGTCTTGTTTTATTGTGTCTTGTTTTATTGGATGGGAGAGTGAGTGTCTTGTTTTATTGGATGAGAGTGAGTGTCTTGTTTTATTGATGAGAGTCAGTGTCTTGTTTTAGTGATTGGATGTCTTGTTTTATTGGATTGGATGGGAGTGAGTGTCTTGTTTTTATTGGATGGGAATCTGTCTTGTTTTATTGGATGAGTGAGTGAGTCAGTGTTTTATTGGATGGGAGTTGTCTTGTTTTATTGGATGGGAGTGGTGTCTTGTTTTATTGGATGGGAGTGAGTGTCTTGTTTTATTGGATGGGATGAGTGTCTTGTTTTATTGGATGGGAGTCAGTGTCTTGTTTTATTGGATGGAGTCAGTGTCTTGTTTTATTGGATGGGAGTCAGTGTCTTGTTTTATTGGATGGGAGTGAGTGTCTTGTTTTATTGATGGGAGTCAATGTCTTGTTTTATTGGATGGAAGTCAGTGTCTTGTTTTATTGGATGGGAGTCAGTGTCTTGTTTTATTGGATGGGATGAATGTCTTGTTTTATTGGATGGGAGTCAGTGTCTTGTTTTATTGGATGGGAGTCAGTGTCTTGTTTTATTGGATGGGGAGTCAGTGTCTTGTTTTATTGGATGAGAGTGAGTGTCTTGTTTTATTGGATGGGAGAGTGTCTTGTTTTATTGGATGAGTGAGTGTGTCAGTGTCTTGTTTTATTGTATAAGAGTCAGTGTCTTGTTTTATTGGATGGGAGTGAGTGTCTTGTTTTATTGGATGTGAGTGAGTGTCTTGTTTTATTGGATGAGTATCAGTGTCTTGTTTTATTGGATGGGAGTCAGTGTCTTGTTTTATTGGATGGGAGTTAGTGTCTTGATTTATTGGATGAGAGTGAGTGTCTTGTTTTATTGGATGGGAATGAGTGTCTTGTTTTATTGGATGGGAGTCAATGTCTTGTTTTTTTGGATGGGAGTCAGTGTCTTGTTTTATTGAATGGGAGTCAGTGTCTTGTTTTATTGGATGGGAATCAGTGTCTTGTTTTATTGGATGGGAGTCAATGTCTTGTTTTATTGGATGGAGTCAGTGTCTTGTTTTATGGATAGGAGTCAGTGTCTTGTTTTATTGGATGGGAATGAGTGTCTTGTTTTATTGGTTTGGAGTGAATGTCTTGTTTTATTGGATGGGAGTCAGTGTCTTGTTTTGATGGATAGGAGTCAGTGTTTTGTTTTTTTGAATAGGAGTCAGTGTCTTGTTTTATTGGATGGGAGTGAATGTCTTGTTTTATTGGATGGAAGTCAGTGTCTTGTTTTATTGGATGGGAGTCAGTGTCTTGTTTTATTGGATGGGAGTCAGTGTCTTGATTTATTGGATGGGAGTCAATGTCTTGTTTTATTGGATGGGAGTGAGTGTCTTGTTTTATAGGATGGGAGTGAGTGTCTTGTTTTATTGGATGGGAGTGAGTGTCTTGTTTTATTGGATGGGAGTGAGTGTCTTGTTTTATTGGATGGGAGTGAGTGTCTTGTTTTATTGGATGGGAGTGAGTGTCTTGTTTTATTGATGGGAGTCAGTGTCTTGTTTTATAGGATGGGAGTCAGTGTCTTGTTTTATTGGATGGGAGTCAGTGTCTTGTTTTATTGGATGGGAGTCAGTGTCTTGTTTTATTGGATGGGAGTCAGTGTCTTGTTTTATTGGATGGGAGTCAGTGTCTTGTTTTATTGGATGGGAGTCAGTGTCTTGTTCTTGTTTTATTGGATGGGAATGAGTGTCTTGTTTTATTGGATGGGAGTGAGTGTCTTGTTTTATTGGATGGGAGTCAGTGTCTTGTTTTATTGGATGGGAGTGAGTGTCTTGTTTTATATGGATGGGAGTGAGTGTCTTGTTTTATTGGATGGGAGTGAATGTCTTGTTTTATTGGATGGGAGTCTTGTTTTATTGGATGGGAGTCAGTGTCTTGTTTTATTGGATGGGAGTGAGTGTCTTGTTTTATTGGATGGGAGTCAGTGTCTTGTTTTATTGGATGGGAGTCAGTGTCTTGTTTTATTGGATGGGAGTCAGTGTCTTGTTTTATTGGATGGGAGTCAATGTCTTGTTTTATTGGATGGGAGTCAGTGTCTTGTTTTATAGGATGGGAGTCAGTGTCTTGTTTTATAGGATGGGAGTCAGTGTCTTGTTTTATAGGATGGGAGTCAGTGTCTTGTTTTATAGGATGGGAGTGAGTGTCTTGTTTTATTGGATGGGAATGAGTGTCTTGTTTTATTGGATGGGAGTCAGTGTCTTGTTTTATTGGATGGGAATGAGTGTCTTGTTTTATAGGATGGGAGTGAATGTCTTGTTTTATTGGATGGGAGTCAATGTCTTGTTTTATTGGATGGGAATGAATGTCTTGTTTTATAGGATGGGAGTGAATGTCTTGTTTTATTGGATGGGAGTCAAGTGTCTTGTTTTATTGGATGGGAGTGAATGTCTTGTTTTATAGGATGGGAGTCAGTGTCTTGTTTTATTGGATGGGAGTCAGTGTCTTGCTTTCCTGTCTACGATACGTGGCTACTGGCTGTCAGCCTAGTATAAGGTTCCTCCATAAATCATGATTCTGCTATCGTGACATTCTGCTATTGTTTTCTTGTGATAAAAATCTGAATTGAACTCTAGACATGTAATGAACAAAATTGCGTTGTTTAATCACCCATTGTCTAATTGCCTCGTTTCCATATCCTCCACATAGACAGTATATCATCGCACGGACCATCTTTCAAAGCTTGGAGACAATTTGCCATTTCCGGATTCTTCCGTAGTTAATATTTCTGCTTTGGCAAGGAAAAGCTGAAGGCGGGGATGTTTTTGTTAGTTTGTTTTGTTTTTTTCTTCCATTTCAAAATAAATATTCTATAATATCCACAGCTCCAGCTTCATTAAGCTTAACTTTGTAGACGGAAGAACACCGCCAAAGCCATCAATCAAATGTTGTTTGGCGGTAAACCGAGCCGAGGAAATGTCTCGCACATACGCTGGGGGAACCTCTAATTGACACTCACAGTGACACCAACCTCAGGTTGGATGACGTACGATTTCCAACTCAAAATCAGCATTTGCGGTATGGTTGACGACCTTTTTAACATAGGTCAAACATTGGTTCATGGCACATTTTACATATTATTCTATTGTCCTTTTAGTTATTTTGTTATCTAATAGCAATATGTTCGTGATCGCATCCGGCGATCTCAAACATCTTTTCAAGACAAGTTTGGACGAACAGGAAAAGGAAACAATTATTTGATTAATTATCAGAGTCCATCTTTCCTCTGTATAATCGCCAGGTGCAAGATTCATTCCATGATTCCATGATAGCATATTGTGTTAAAGCACCTGTCAGATGATATTCAGATTATTGGCATGAGGCAATGTCTCTGCTCTGTCTCTGTCTCTGTCTCTGTTTCTGTCTCTGTCTCTGTCTCTGTCTCAGTCTGTGTATCGGCCTTATGAAATTAGAATGCAATTTAGCTTCATGAGACATGAATTATTTTGAAATTAGCATCAGGAAGTTGATAAACAGGCTGCATGCATACACACTTTAAAACACACACAAAGGCGCACACACACACACACACAAACACTCATAATATGAGCAAATGTAACACGGAGGCAATAGACACCACTCCACCCTAGGCGCGGCATCAACGGTATTATCAACCATGTTGATCGGGAATACCCTAGACTAGAACACAATCGACGTTGTGAACAAAGAACCTTTCCATGTCGTCCATAAAACAAACCCAAAAAGCAGATATTATGCTATTAGATAGAAATCCAATGGACATTCCAAGAGGCAGATATTATGCTATTAGATAGAAATCCAATGGACATCCCAAGAAGCAGATATTATGCTATTAGAAAAAATCCAATGGACATCCCAAGAAGCAGATATTATGCTATTAGATAGAAATCCAATAGACATGCCAAGAAACAGATATTATGCTATTAGATAGAAATCAATGGACATGCCAAGAAACTGATATTATGCTATTAGATAGAAATCAATGGACATGCCAAGAAACTGATATTATGCTATTAGATAGAAATCCAATGGACATGCCAAGAAACTGATATTATGCTATTAGATAGAAATCCAATAGACATGCCAAGAAACTGATATTATGCTATTAGATAGAAATCAATAGACATGCCAAGAAACTGATATTATGCTATTAGATAGAAATCAATGGACATCCGTAAAGTAAGACAACAGTGGTAAAATTATAACAAATCCACATGAAAATGATGTTCTGGAAATAACACTATTATATCTGGAAATAACCAACACTATATCTGGAAATAAACCACAACTATGTCTGGAAATAACAAATCCACAAAATATCTGGAAATAACACCACACTATATCTGGAAATAACACAACACTATATCTGGAAATAACACCACATTATATCTGGAAATAACACCACACTATATCTGGAAATAACACCACACTATACCTGGAATAACACCACATTATATCTGGAAATAACACCACACTATATCTGGAAATAACACCACACTTATATCTGGAAATAACACCACATTATATCTGGAAATAACACCACATTATATCTGGAAATAACACCACACTATATCTGGAAATAACACCACACTATATCTGGAAATAACACCACACTATATCTGGAAATAACACCACACTATATCTGGAAATAGACCACACTATTTCGAAAACAAAGTCAGAGATTAAAACCACTAACGGCATCAAAACTGTTCCCGACAATCTGAGACCACTGAACAAAACAATGTCAAAGGAAGAACTGAAAGCATCAACAAACTCAACAACGGTAGAGGATCAAGAGAAGACGGAATTCCCGCGAGTTTCTAAAATATGGATCACAACAACTAAATGAATAACTGGCAGTAACAGCTATCTATCTATCTATCTATCTATATATATATATATTTACATATATATATATATATATATATATATATATATATATATATATATATATATATATATATATATATATATATATATATATATATATATATATATATATATATATATATATATATATATATTAAGGTGTACATCTCAAACTTTGACGCTCAAAAACCAAGGAACCACTGCACCCACGACCTCCATATTTCGCATGTAGATTTCAAGTAGTCTGCGTTAGGTTCTTAGCGAATAAACTCTTGGGTCAAATGAGTATTTTAATTGGATTGGGAAAAGATTTGTTATGCCTGCAATCCACGACACTTTCTATTGTTATTGTTACTAATTCCTTCATTTCCGTTCATTAGATTTGCAAGGCAAAGCTCGCCTAACCTAAGTATCGAATACTGTATCGGTACTTGATGTCACTCTGCACCCGATAATCTCTTGTGTAGTTCATCGTTGAAAAAGGCAATGTGGTAAAAGAGTAATCATAATCATCATTGTCTACGGGCAAGCGTGTTGAATATCATTCTCGAAAACAATGAACATATAGACATAAACATTACATTCGGGGGGGATAATAATCCCTCTACCAAAATCAGGGAAAGTAAAAAAGGACCCCCCATCCCCGTCCCAAATAATTTGGCTCAGGCCAATCACCTTTACTCTGAACCTTTAGAAAAACTCTGTCATTAATAGAATTAAAACACACTCAAACCTCATTGAAGAATACTTTTCACAAAGTCAGAGCGGATTTAGACAGAAAAGAAGTTAGAAATATCAAACGCTGTTTGGACACACAGGTGGATAGCGGCCTAAGCATGCTAATAATAATAAAAAAGACCAGAAGGTAAAAATGAATGGCCTCGGCCTATCAGTGCCAAGAGCTTTCGACTGTAACAAAAAACATGAAACACTCCTGGATATATTATCTGAACTAATTGATGAAGACGATTTGCGCATGGCCCGATTTCTACTTAGCAAAATATCAGTAAGTACAAAGATTTATGTATATCTTTACTTTGATAAGCATTCTCTTTCTTTAAACGATATTTTGTAGATTTCATTTGTGACTGCTGCCTTACCCAGAAATCGCGCCAAAGTTCGCCCATAATGATTCAATAGTTCATCCGTCCAAGCTTTTCACGTCATAACTAATACCCACTGACTCAACACATCCGCTGTCACTTCGATATCGTCTGTTCAATTTCTACCGACTCCCTGTTTGGTGCCATAACGGTAAATTTTAAGGAGAAATCTATTGCGATTTTCTAATTTCCTTTAAAATATAGTTTCATTTTATGTTCTGTCGATTCTAGATTTCTATGATCTCTAGATCAGATCTGGATTCTAGATCTAGATCTACGGCTCTATCTTATTAAAAGCTTAATCAATCTGTAGAGTTAGATCTATATCTCGATCTAGATCTAGACTCTTGCTTTTATTAGATCCTAGAATAATTGATTATATCTAGCTCTAGCTATAGATCTAGATCTGGAGATCTAATAAATAGATCTACACATGTGTACATCTAGAAATCTACCTTCTTTCATGAATGCTGAAACCTACGATTTATTTGTTTCATAGAAGCTGAATGGAGCGCCGTGTACGGTATTCCGTAGTCGGGTACCGGTTTAGCCATCATTCTAACCATCTATAACCATCCCTCATTCCGCTCTGGTTTTCTCCATGCTGCATCCTATGATTTTCACATTCCACTCGGATTTTCTCCATTCCGCATCCTATGATTTTTACATTCCGCTCTGGTTTTCTCCATCCCGCATCCTATGATTTTCATATTCCGCTCTGATTTTCTCTATTTCGCATCCTACGATTTTTCACATTCCACTCTGATTTTCTCCATTTCGCATGCTATGATTTTCACATTCCACTCTGATTTTCTCCATTTCGCATGCGATGATTTTCACAGTCCACTCTGATTTTCTCCATTTCGCATCCTATGACTTTCCCCATGCCACTGTGATTTTCTCCATTTTGCATCCTATGATTTTCACATTCCATTCTGATTTTCTCCATTTCGCATCCTATGATTTTCACATTCCACTCTGATTTTCTCCATTTCGCATCCTATGGCTTTTCCCATGCCACTGTGATTTTCTCCTTTCCGCATCCTATGATTTTCCCCATGCCACTGTGATTTTCTCCATTCTGCATCCTATGATTTGTCCTATTACACTGTGATTTTCCCCATTCCGCATCGTGTGAGATTTTCTCCATGCCGTATGTTGAAATTTTGTTTTAGATACAGCTAGATCTAGTTCTAATTGGCAATCTGACTTTCTCTTGGGGTGGATGTTCTTTTCAGCATTATATATAATTCATGTATATTGACAATTTATGTTAATTGTGTTAAAATGATGCTTAAAACTTACACCTAGATCAATATCACATAGAAGTCAAATGGAGCACTGTAGCTCTCATATTCTCTTTTTTGTCAGCCGGTATACATATCATATCGATGTATTGACAATTTAGATTATTAGTTGACTGAGGTGCGTAGATCTAACTCTTTATTTGTTATCACATAGAGACCTAGATTCTGTTTAGACAATGTGTTTGGTCATTAATATTTCTTTCTAAAATCCTGTAAGGAAAATGTTCAAGCTAATCAATGGATCCAGAGAGACATGTGAAACATGGAGCTGTTTACAACACACTGCAGTTTCGGTTGGTTCATCTTTTTGCTCTGACATGTTCAGTAATTTTTTCTGACTACAACATTCTTATTTCTTGGGAACTTCTTCAGATTTTGAATACCAGTAAACTTCATACACAAAATGTATGAACTAACATGAGACTGACTGATATAAACATTGCATTGCAACTTCTGTTGGTTGAATTTACATAAACTCGTGTTGTTCTTTGACCTGCTCCACGATATATAACAACAAACTACTCATTGATTGGGGTATGTTGTACAATATATTTGTAAATGTGGCTGAAAACAGATTTAACAACCTAGTCATTGAGTGAGGTCTAAGCTTGTAAGCAATATTCGTAAATGTGCATGAAAACAGATTTAACAACCTAGTCTTTGAGTGAGGTCTAAGCTTGTAAGCAATATTCGTAAATGTGCATGAAATTAGAATTAACAACCTAGTCATTGATTGGGGTATAAGCTTGTACAATATATTTGTGAATGTGGATGAAAACAGATTTAACAACCTAGTCATTGAGTGAGGTCTAAGCTTGTAAGCAATATTCGTAAATGTGCATGAAAACAGATTTAACAACCTAGTCTTTGAGTGAGGTCTAAGTTTGTAAGCAATTTTCGTAAATGTGCTGAAAACAGAATTAACAACCTAGTCATTGAGTGAGGTCTAAGCTTGTACAATATGTTTGTAAATGTGAATGAAAACAGAATTAACAACCTAGTCATTGAGTGAGGTCTAAGTTTGTACAATATATTTGTAAATGTGAATGAAAACAGAATTAACAACCTAGTCATTGAGTGAGGTCTAAGTTTGTACAATATGTTTGTAAATGTGGATGAAAACAGATTTAACAACCTAGTCATTGAGTGAGGTCTAAGTTTGTACAATATGTTTGTAAATGTGGATGAAAACAGATTTAACAACCTAGTCATTGAGTGAGGTCTAAGTTTGTACAATATGTTTGTAAATGTGGATGAAAACAGAATTAACAACCTAGTCATTGAGTGAGGTCTAAGCTTGTACAATATGTTTGTAAATGTGGATGAAAACAGAATTAACAACCTAGTCATTGAGTGAGGTCTAAGTTTGTACAATATGTTTGTAAATGTGAATGAAAACAGAATTAACAACCTAGTCATTGAGTGAGGTCTAAGCTTGTACAATATGTTTGTAAATGTGAATGAAAACTGAATTCAACAACCTAGTCATTGAATGAGGTCTAAGCTTGTAAGCAATATATTTGTAAATGTGAATGAAAACAGAATTAACAATGTAGTCGTTGAGTGAGGTCTAAGCTTGTACAATATATTCGTAAATGTGAATGAAAACAGATTAACAACCTAGTCATTGAGTGAGGTCTAAGTTTGTACAGTATGTTCATAAATGGGAATGAAACATATAAAATTAACAATCTAATCATTGACTGGCGTTTACGCTTTTAGACTATATTCGTAAACGTGCATGAAAACAGAATTAACACCATAGTCATTGATTGGGGTCAAAGCTTGTATAATATATCCGTAAATGTGGATGAAAACTGAATTAACAGATTGTTCTTATTTCATGTTATTATTAAATTATTCATATTCGATGTTATTACTCATTCTTTATTTGATGGGTTGTTGTTTTTTTAAACCATACTCTATTATACCATTCATTCATATTTAAGGTAATATCTATTCAGATTTTATGGTAGTATTATTTCAGAGTTTTTGGCATTATTTGTTCATATTAAAATTCACAGGCAACGTTGTAAAACTTGTTCTCTTATCTACAGACATTTTCCCCGCATTTCTTCTCGCGACATTTGCATGATTTATTCCAGTGGTTGCCAAACGGTTGTAGTCCCGGCACACCATCTTATTCCAGTGGTTGCCAAACGGTTGTAGTCCCGGCATACCATCTTATTCCAGTGGTTGCCAAACGGTTGTAGTCCCGGCATACCATCTTATTCCAGTGGTTGCCAAACGGTTGTAGTCCCGGCACACCATCTTATTCCAGTGGTTGCCAAACGGTTGTAGTCCCGGCACACCATCTTATTCCAGTGGTTGCCAAACGGTTGTAGTCCCGGCATACCATCTTATTCCAGTGGCTGCCAAACGGTTGTAGTCCCGGCACACTATCTTATTCCAGTGGTTGCCAAACGGTTGTAGTCCCGGCATACCATCTTATTCCAGTGGTTGCCAAACGGTTGTAGTCCCGGCACACCATCTTATTCCAGTGGTTGCCAAACGGTTGTAGTCCCGGCATACCATCTTATTCCAGTGGTTGCTAAACGGTTTCAGACCTGGCACACTATCTTATTCCAGTGGCTGCCAAACGGTTTCAGACCTGGCACACTATCTTATTCCAGTGGTTGCTAAACGGTTTCAGACCTGGCACACTATCTTATTCCAGTGGTTGCTAAACGGTTTCAGACCTGGCACACTATCTTATTCCAGTGGTTGCTAAACGGTTTCAGACCTGGCACACTATCTTATTCCAGTGGTTGCTAAACGGTTTCAGACCTGGCACACTATCTTATTCCAGTGGTTGCTAAACGGTTTCAGACCTGGCACACTATCTTATTCCAGTGGTTGCTAAACGGTTTCAGACCTGGCACACTATCTTATTCCAGTGGTTGCTAAACGGTTTCAGACCTGGCACACTATCTTATTCCAGTGGTTGCTAAACGGTTTCAGACCTGGCACACCACCTAGAAAACTTTTGATATGTTCTCAAACCCCTTACAAAACGAACATCTCATGTAAAAATAAAAGAATGCAATTATTTATATTTAATGTGAGCAACAAATCTATTTCAACAATGTTTGAATGGCATTAAAAGCAAAACATGAATAAATAAACTAAGTAAGGAAGTAAAGAAAACTATTATTTTAAAGATTCAAATATCAACAAGCAGTATAGAGAAGGTCAGCATTTAGTTTAGCATATGTTAAATTAATATCACAATTAAAAACAACTCAGAACTGGGAAATTATTTTTAAAAACTAGCATTCAAAGATGTAGAATTCAAATGTCGCTAAATGCCCAATCCAAAGTTTCATACCCTTAGAGTTGCAGAAATAATTTGAATAAATGGCTCATGGGGGGGAGGTGATCCATTGCCTTTGTCAGATAGTAGTGTGAGATAACCACGATAACGTTTAACACTCTTTCCCCCTCTCATCCATTCTAAAAATTGTAACATATATCATTATGTGCAGGGCCATAACAGTATTATAAGCAATATCACAAACCGTTTATCAAAACGTTTTAGAATGACAGCAACAATAAGAAAGTCTGAGAGTGTGAGTGTGAAACTTAAAAGTTTCTCATCCATTTTAGCGAAATGCTAACACCAATTCAAAAAGTTTAGGACCGGATTGTGGTATTTATAGCATTCGACAGAAAACGACAGTCTAGCCTGATAATACGTTCTGATAGCTGTGAAGCTTTCAACAGTCAAGCCATCAACGTTATTGTGCTTACAAGAGTAATGACATTAGGCTATGTACTAATGGATCCCTTGGGCCGGTTTCCTTCGTATATAAGAAGACATTAAAGGCAAAGAGTGGAGATATTATAGGCTATGGCATCCAGGCAGATTCTTCTTCTTTTTGTCTTTTTTTTTCTTTTTTGTGTGGAAGATATGTAGATGTAGATTAGTTCGGTGGTCAATGCATTTGGTTTCCTTCAGATTAGTCCTTTTAGAAATCGATGGCGATATTGATCCTTGATAGGGTTAAAGGAGGTAGAATATTATGTCGCAATCTGGGCTGTTGATGACGCAAAATCCTTGCCTCTCTGTCTCTGTTCTCTGTGTGTGTGTGTGTGTGGCCTGTGTCTCTCTCTCTCTCTCTCTCTCTCTCTCTCTCTCTCTCTCTCTCTCTCTCTCTCTCTCTCTCTCTCTCTCTCTCTCTCTCTCTCTCTCTCTCTCTCTCTCTCTCTCTCTATATATATATATATATATATATATATATATATATATATATATATATATTTATATATATATCTGTCTCTCTCTCTCTCTCTCTCTCTCTCTCTCTCTCTCTCTCTCTCTCTCTCTCTCTCTCTCTCTCTCTCTCTCTCTCTTTCTCTCTCTTGTGTCTCCTCTCTGGCTTTGTGGGTTGGACAGCTCATCAGCTTCCCGGTGGTCGTTGGGGTTTTTTTGGTGTGTGATATTGTGAGTGTGAAAGCTTTATTAATATGTAGAGTGTGTCGTGAGTGTGTAGTCTGGTCGGCTAAACCGTCTACTCCCAGTTTAGAAAATGTATATCATAAAATTATTTCCTCGTCCATCTTTTGTATTGCGTTTGGCAGGTTAAATGATTCTATATGTGAATGTGTAGACTACTGGACTGTGTCGCTGTCGTCCTCTTGCCATGAAAGTGAAGTTCACTTTAAGGCCATTACGGCCCATAAAGACGGAGTTTATCTCCCGGTTTCTGTATAGCACGCAAGCAGAAGCGGTTGATAATAATCGCTTCCTGGACATGACGCTAGCCTGACACATGTTTTATTTCCAAGCTAGTGCTTGTACCCATGTGTACCTAAATCGATTAGGAAAAACACGTAGCAAATGAACTTCTCAAGTAACACAACGTCGGACCTAGCTAGCTAGGATTCAAACTCGGGGCCTCATAATTCAAGTCTAGCAGCCTTACTACTTGGCCACTCACGCCACAGTCCTCATAGAAGACTACGGTGATCTCGGGAGCTTTGGTAATGTTTTAAATTTTACGCAGAATGCCAAGTCTACAAAATGCTGTAATCTGCACACGGGACCTCCATTTTATTGTTCGTCTCCCATGGGACTAGATGTCGATCCACTTACCTGGACAAAGGGGTAGCTTATACTAAAATAAAAAACGAGAACATTTTACAACTGTCGGAGCTTGAACCAACGACCTTTTGCTGAGAGGCCGACACCTCACCTCTGAACTACCAATCTCCGAGCCGAACAGTCCAATCGTCTGAGAAGATGAAAAGATAAAGATGATTTTATCCTCGCACAAGTGCAGGCTCGGCGACTTTACATCATTTGGCCTTCAACAAATTAATTCATGTAAGGCCCTTCTCTACTCCCTGGGGAGCATACAGTACAGCTGCCTGTTAGGCGATTCATACTGTTAAATCCTTCTCTGTTACAGATGTAATCTTTACTGTCCATTCAATGCATTTCTTTTATTTGACATAGTGCTTGGACTATCAAAACAGAGGATAGTATAAATATTTACACCTGAGTCAAGAGAGGACATGCGAATGGGATACCTTTCCTGAGAGTAGAGTAAAAATAATTTTCATATTTAGAGTTGGGCCTAAGGTAATCAGGAGTAGAGTCTTTATTTTTCTATGCATACTGCATAATGTGGTATTTTGCCATTGCCTTCCACGCTGCCTTTACTTTCGCCGAGTCCAAGTAGAACTAGCTACCCATCTTTCATCTGGGTCGACATGAGGACCAGAAACAATTGCCGGACTGTGAACCGTACTCCAAGTGTCCTGTGTGGTAGTGTGCCGCTCTACCGACTGGGATGACAACGTCGTCCTCAAAATCAGAATTCCAGCAACAACAACCAAAAACAGGCCTGGGCTAGCCAAGGCTCCGAACCAATGTCGTTGTGATTACAAAACTCATTGAAAACATACTTGCCAATCCACAGGTTATGTTTTTCTTGGGGATTTTCCCCTATATATGTACGATATTTGGAACACAATAATAAAGTATCGTCTCCAACAGTTTCACATGTTTTGCCTTCTGTTCCTTTCCTTCTTTTTCTTTTCATCATAGTAGTCGATCTTGAATGGTATTCGTATCTTTCCCAATTGTTTTACTCATGCTTACTCCATCTGTTTATGTTTCCATTACATTTCTTCTTTGTGGTCTCTCTTTTTTTGGGTTATTTAAAAACTTTTTTTTACTTTGCCTCCCTTTCCGCCTATCGCAATCACGAGGAGTCGGTAATCCAGATGGAAATGTGTCGGCATCGCAACCATAAGATCATGGACTAAAGCTCCGACAGTTAGAA